>CM074732.1:208628117-209144888 GCA_037367245.1 Phrynocephalus guinanensis | reverse complement strand
CGGGGTTCTTCAAGGGCCAGATGCAAGGGAGTGGTATCAGGAAACAGATATCTAGTCTTGTGCGCTCCCAGGCACATTTGGTGGGGCCCCAGTGAGATACAGGAAGCTGGACTAGATGGGCCTTTGGCCTGATCCTGCATGGCTCTTCTGATGTTCTTATGTTCTTATGTGACGGACACAAACAGTAGGAGGAAGAATCCCACCAGACAGCCACACACATTGTGGATTCTGTGCCAGGATTCCATGGCTGGAATCCTGTTAGTTAGCTCTCCCGGCATAACTCTGTTGGTGTAAATCTCACCCAAAGTGCAGCAGTGTCTGTTATATGACTTCCTCTCCACTGTTCCTAGTTTGCTGTTGAACATTACCTGGGAGGTTTATTTCTGACTGGCAACTAGATGGGACTTAGCCAAGGCTCAAAGCCTAGGCCAGTGGTGACGCTCCATTATATTTCAGGGCACAATTCCCACACTTGATCATAGGCAGTACAGGTTCGGAATTCTGGGAGTTGTGGTCCAAAACATCTGGAGTGTTGAAGGTTCACCAACACTCGCCTAGGCTGAGGTGAACCATATTTGAGTTCCTGTAAAGTAAAGGTAAATTCCTCCCCACCCCCCTGTACATGTGCGCTAGTCATATCCAACTCTAGGGACTGTGCTCATCTCTGTTTCCAAACCAAAGAGCCAGTGTTGGGCAAGTCCATGGCCATGTGGCCAGCATGGCTGAAAGCATTTCTGCGCACAGAACACTGTTTTACCTTCCCACATTTTACAGTGGTATGGTACCTATTTTTCTACTTGCATTCAAATGCTTTCAAACTGCTGGATTGGCAGGAGCTGGGGTAATCAGTGGGAGCTCACTTTGTTGCGTGGTGCCCGGGATTCGAACCACCGACCTGCCAACTTTGCAGCTGACAGTTTCAGTACTCTAGCCTGCTGAGCCACCACCACACTCTAACCTGTAAAGTGTGCCTAAATCAGCTGCTGCTCCCAGTAGAGATAGGCACGAATCGAAAAATGGCGTTTCAGTTTTTTGTTTTTTGTTGAGGGGTCTGTTTCAGTTCATTTTCATTTTCATGAATTTTAAAAAAAATCATTTTTGTTTATTCATTTTTCATTTTTCATTTTTACCCACTTTTTGTGTGATTTTTAAAGCATTTCCATGCGCAGGCATCCCCCAACGCCCCAGACCAGAGGGAAAACACTAAAAAGAATGATGCTGGCAGAGACACAGTATAGACTAGGTATGCAGGGAGGCTGCAAAGACAGCGGTGGGCATTGCCCAGGGTGCAAAGCAGCCGCAGAGTCATGGCACTGCGGGGCAGGGGAGGGTACTCACCGAGAGGTACACACACATGCACACAGGGAGGCTGTAGGACTGAAGCTAGAGAGAAATCTCTTCTTTCTCTCTCCTAAGAGCCAGGCTGCAGCCAGCAGGAACACAGAGACACACACCTGCCTGGCTGGCCTAACGTGAAAATAACAAGTCACAGAGACAGCAATCCCACCCTAACTCCCACCGGAGACTGCAAGGAGGATGGGGGCTGCCAGAGCTTTTTATGCCCTCTGTGGCTGCCAGACCTGCCCAGTCTGCAACCCGGGCATGCTATTGGTTGAAGTTGTCCAAGAATTTGCATGATCCCATCACATGGCTTGCCTCCATTTTGTGGCTGGCGACATCCATTTTGTCATCCTTAAAGGAAAAAGAAAAATACATTGTGATGGGAGAAGACAAAAACAAACATTTTAAGGACCCCCCCGGTAGGTATTATCAGACAGTATAAATAATTATCGCTCCGTTTTTATGGATGTCCAGGGTGTTTTTTTAAACATTTAAAACAGCTCATTTCATTGCGCGTCACCATTAACGAAAAATGAAACGTAACAAACCTAATTTTCGTGGTTCTGTTCAGTTTGTTCCAATTTCATCAAAATGTTCGTTATTCATTTTGTTACATAACGAAACAAATAATGAATAACGGAAACAAAAAAGGTTCGTTTCATGCCCATCTCTAGCTCCCAGGATAGAGAATTATAGGATTTGTAGTCTGAGAAATCCTAAAAGCCTGTGTCTACTGCTCAAGGTCTGGAAAAGAAACCTTCATAGAGGGCTACAAAAAAACCCACCTTGAATCATGGGAGAGCCTCTGTGGACAAATGGTGGGGTTTGTCTGCATGTGGAAGCTCCCAGCTGGCAGCCCATAACGGTATGTTTGTCTTGGAGTAAAAAGTCAGCCATGGGGATGAGACTGTGAGGAACTCGTGCTGAATTATTCTTCCTAGCAAGACAAGCATCTTGACTTCTTGAGACAAGCTGCTTCTTGTTCATTAAAGCCCTGGGATTTCTTACGGAGAATGGGGCAGGTCCCTTTTCTTCCCATTCGCAACATGAACAAAACATCTCTGTGCAAAGCTAGCATCTCACCAAGTCCACAAACACAGCAAGCGGGCAGAAGGAGTGGCTGATTGGTCCAATGGATGCAAGCCCCCCTCTTGGGCAGCTCCGCATTTGAAAAAACCCAGAAGCGTTCAGCCAGGACAGCATTTTTTTTTTTTTTTGCAAAAACGATGAAACCAGGGCTGGTGCCCTTTGGACACGGCAGTAAACATGTCTCTCTAGAGAAGACAGTAATGCTAGGAAAAGCCGATGACAGCAGGAAAAGAGGAAAACCAAAGATGATAAAAACAAAAAGACAACATTTTTTTTCCACCCACCGTGTTGTTAGTCTGTGGAACTCCCTGCCACAGGAGGTGCTGATGGCATCTGGCCTGGATGCCTTCAAAAGGGGATGGGACAGATTCCTGGAGGAAAAGTCCATCACAGGTTACAAGCCATGATGGAGATGCATCATCTCCAGGCTTAAAGACGGGGTACTTCAAGAACCAGTGCGCTCCCAAAGGCATTTGATGGGGCCACTGTGAGATACAGGAAGCTGGACTAGATGGGCCTTTGGCCTGATCCAGCATGGCTCTTCTAATGTTCTTATGTTCATATGGACAGCCTAATAAAGGAAGCCACAGGCTTGGTTTCAGAAGAGTGGAGCAGCGCTCTTGATTACATTTAAGAGGCCACCCATTCATAGGATCACAGGAGTCGGAAGCAACCTGACAGCACGTAAGAGCAGCATGCATTTTGTGCAAAAACCAGTCCTCTGAATGCCGAATCCTCTTGTAGGCAAGAGGAAACCTTTTTCCGTCTCTCCCTTCTCATGCACAAGAATCAGACGCGCAGGGGAGATGCTCCTTATGGTCAGCTAAGGCTGTTCCCGAAGTCACCGCACCCCTCTGGAACGGTGCTCAATCTGAGATGACTTTTGGTGTACAAAATTCAATGATAATTTTCCTTCAGGGCCCGCCTGAAAAGCATCGCCTCCCCCTTGACCCTGGTTGCACATATCAACCACAGAAAAGTACCATCAATCGACAGGGAGATGGCCTTGGAGCTTGGAATTACCATGATAAATTGTGGTATCGGACTCTCTAAGTAAGAACTTTCCCGGTTAATTATCCGATCAACTCATCCGCTCGTTCCAACAGCTGTCAAAAATTCAAATGTAAAAAGGTTTTTAAACCACCTCTTTAAAGACTGAGAGGCATTTGCTGGGAGCTGAAGGTGCTTCGGGCTCAATTATAGGATTGTAAGGCAGAGAAGGGGCAGGTCTTCCTTCTCCCTCTTGGTGGAGGGGACACCCATCATCACCAAATCATCTTCAGCTTGCACATTAAGCCTCTTCCCAGGCAGGCTCCGGGTTAAATAAAAGATCACTTGCAAATGCCAGTCCGCCATATTGGAACCAACGTGGACGTGCGACACATTCACAAGAACATTATCTCTTTTGGAAGAACCAAAGAAGTGTAACTTCAAGGAGCCAGGATGGAGTCCCAAAGGCTTCCCTTTCTGCTCAGCCTCTTCACCCACCAGTTCCATGGATTCCCACAAAGGCATTGATTTGCACACTTTAAAACAGGCATGTCCAAAGTCAGGCCCGGGGGCCAAATGTGGCCCGTTTTCACATTTTGAGTGGCCCGCGGCCTCCTCTGCCCACTGGCTCAGCCTGTCACGCATCCCTGCCAGCTGGCCCCACCCCATACTGGATGGTGACATCAGCTTGCAGTTTTATGGTTTGCCTGCCCTCCCTGCCTCTGTCCATTCCCCCAGCCACCTGCCTAGCCTACCCACCCCCAGCTCTGTTGCTGCAGCATCCTCCCCGCCTCTTTTCACGTTATAGAGACTTGTCCAAAGTCCGGCCTGGGGGGCCAAATGCGGCTGAATGGTCGGCCCCCGAAAACATTTTTACTTCACCAAATCTGGCCCTCCTTGCAAAAAAGTTTGGACACCCCTGCTTTAAAACCTTTTGCCCTTCTGTTTTGTTTTGTTTTGCTTTACACTGTTTTTTGTCTCTTTTTGTTTTTTGGGTGTGTGTGTTTAAAAATGAATGTGGTTTCATGGAGGGAAGTTTGGGTTCCCAAAGACATTTGGTCCCTGAGTGAAAGGCACAGAGAAGGCCATCCTAGCTGCTTTTTTGGTAGATCCTCCAAGATTTATTTGGTCCTAAACTGTTTAGGGCTTTGTATGTCATCATTACAACCTTTAAGTCAATGCGGTAATGGATTGGCAGCCAGTGCAATGCGGCCACCATCGAGGTAATGTGGTGGAATCTTTTGGTACTCAAAACTAATCTGGCTGCATGGATTTTGCACCAGCTGGAGCCCCCACATTAACTTCCACGGCAGGCCCATGCAGAGAGCACTCTAGCAGTCTAATCTCCAGACTAGAGATGAGCACGGAACGCACATTTTTTCGTTTCCATTACCGTTTGTCATTTCCATTACGTAACGAAACGACAAACGAAAATTGTGATGAAAATGCAACGAAATGAACAGAACCACGAAAATTGTGGTTGTTACATTTCATTTCCATTAATGGCGACACACAATGAAATGAGCTGCTTTAAATGTTAAAAAACGCCCTGGACATCCGTAAAAACACAGCGATAATTATTTATATTGTCTGATAATACCTACCAGGGGGGTTGGAGTCCTTAAAACGTTTGTTTTTGTCTTCTCCCATCGCGATGTATTTTTCTTTTCCCTTTAAAATGGATGTCACCACCAGCCACAAAATGGAGGCAAGCCATGTGATGTGGGATCATGTTCAACCAATAGCATGCCCAGGTTGCAGACTGGGCAGGCAGGTCTGGCAGTCACAGAGGGCATAAAAAGCTCTGGCAGCCCCCGTCCTCCTTGCAGTCTCTGGTGGGAGTTAGGGTGGGATTGCTGTCTCTGCGACTCTAGCTTCAGTCTTGCAGCCTCCCTGTGTGCATGCGTGCTGCGTAACTCTCGGTGAGTACCCTCCCCTGCCCCGCAGTGCAGTCACTCTGCAACTGCCTTGCACCCTAGGCAACACCCACCGCTGCCTTTGCACCCTCCCTGCATACCTAGTCTATACTGTGTCTCTGCCAGCATCCATTTTTGTTAGTGTTTTCCCTCTGGTCTGTGGCGTTGGAGGATGCCTGCACATGGAAATGCTTTAAAATCGTGCAAAAAGCGGGTAGAAATGACAAACAAAAAAACGAAAAACGGTAACGAAATTTTTCAAAAAATTCCTGACAAACGGAAACGAATCGAAACAGACCTCTCAACGACAAACGAAAAACCGAAACACCATTTTTCTGTTTCGTGCCCATCTCTACTCCAGACTATGAGCGCAGGAACCAATGTGGTGAGGGTGCCAGGGTCCAGAGACACACCTGTGCAATCTGCCAGAGATGGTAATGAGCGGTATGGACCACTGATGCCACCTGGGCCAACATAGTGAGTGCTCGGTCCAAAGTTACACTAAGACTGTATACATCAGGCATGTCCAAACTTTGGCACTCCTGATGTTTTGGACCACAACTCCCAGAATTCTAAGCTTAGACTGCCAATGACAAAGGACCGTGGGAGTTGTGGTCCAAAACATCTGGAGGGCTGAAGTTTGGACACGCCTGGTATACATTATCCAATACAGGGAGAGTCATGCCCCCAAAACTGAGGGAGTTTCCCAACCCACCAACACCATGCACCCTCACCTGGAGGACTTGCGTTTTGCCCGGGTTCAAGGGGGAAAAGTTTACACATTCCCCCCTGTCCACAAGCTGGGTGCTCATTTTACCCACCTCAGAAGGAGAGGTGGCTGAGTGAACCTTGAGTTCACTACCTGGGATTGAACCCCCCAGGTCGTGAGCACAGTTATACCTGCAGAACAACTGTTGAACCACTGTGCCACCAATCTCGCTGCTCCCTGTAGGCCCTAATGGAAACTGGGTGGGCACCTTTTCCAAAATGGCAGCCTAGGTGGCAATGGCAACGTGGACACTGGTGGCTTTTGCAGCAACGTAAGGAGGCAGTTGTTGTAGTGTCATTACCATTGTGACTGACTCTTCGTGTCCATGGAGTTTTCTTGGCAAGAATATTGGAGTGGCTTGCCAGTTTCTACTCCAAGGAGGTGACAGGTGGGAAACCCTCCATGAACCGATTAACTGATCTGTCAGTTCTTCAGTTCATGGATGGCGTATTTGTGGTTCGTCACCCAAGGGAATCATGACAACCCACTATTTTCACGGTTCGTCTCCATCTCTAGTCACCACTTGTCACTAGCATGAACCATTATGAAGGAACCTTCCATTTATTGAGATATCTGTGAATGGACATAAGGCTGCAGCAAAATCCTCTATGTAGATGGATTTCATTCCATTTCACAGGAAGGAAACATCAGTCCCACAAGCCTACAGCCACAGTCCGAGGTGGCTCAGCCCAGTCCGAGGTTGGCCACTTAAGTTTAGAATCAAGTCTTAGCCCAACCTGAGAGACAGAAGTTCTTGTAGATGGCCTGCAGCCTTTCCCGCTTTGTGTTTTGATACGACCAAGAGATGCCTGCTCATACCGCAGCTTTCTTGTCAAGCTGCCCCAAATTCCGCTTCAAGGAGTCATTAAAGAATTGTAATGTGTAAAAAACATCATTTGCAAAAACTTAAACAATGGGAGACAGGGGGTGCAAGAGCTCATTCATTCCTTTTCAGATCCCGGGCCATTACTGCTGCCAGGCAGCTGGGGCAGAAAGCTCATTAAAAAAAGCTGGGCAGCTGACTCGTGCTTACAGCCATATGCAGCTTGGAAAAATCAATAAGAATTAAGTTTGATGCATAAAAACATTATTAGAGTTTTATAGGGTTTCTTTACGGGCTGCCTTTATAATTTACAAGAGGGAGGTTGTCGTGCTCATAAAAACAGGGAGAGAAGTTGACGAAAGCCAACAGGAGGAGGAGGAGGAGGAGAGGAGAGCCGAAGGGGAGAGGGTTTTTTTTTGGGGGGGGGAGGGATAGGAGGGTTGCCAGGCAGGTTTCTTTAGCTGCAGAAAGCAAAAGGACATAAGGTTAATGGGGGGAGAGATGAATCACCAGACAGAGGAGGGGATGATGGGAATTGAAGAAGTAGTTAAAGGCAGCTGGGTCGTCTAGAGTTGGAGAAGGCAAGCAAGATGCCGTTCACCGGTGGCTGTTGCAGTGAATGACGAGAGTGAGGAGAGAAGGGCAGGAAACCATGAATTCAATGCAGACTGTTAATAGAGCAGTTCCCCAGAAGGGTTAGACTACAAAACCCACCATCCCAGCCCCCCCCCCATCCCTTTGGAGCCTTACTTTTTGGCTAGGGCAAACCAAAGAACCAATGGATGCTTTGTTGTTTGGAAGATCAAATTAAAGATTTCACCTGTCCATTCATTACATTCTCATTCAGTCTGATCAGCCAGTTTCCTGTTGAGGGGAGGATTTCAAATTCGGTAGTAGCGGATGCACTATCTGGCATGGCGCCTGTTTGCAGCCTGTTGTGGAACTGCATACGAGTCTCATGGCACCATGGATAAATTGCTGCACTGCAGCTAAAACTGTGCTCAAGGTTCACTCAGCCTTCCATCCTTCCAAGGTTGGTGAAAAAAATGCCCAGTTCGCAACCTGGGGTTCAATCCCAGGCCGCCATCTCGAGGTTTACTGAGCCTTCCATTCTTCCAAGATCAGTAAAATGAGTACCTAGCTTGCTGGTGGTGGCGGGGGGGGATGTATACCCTGCATTGTAAACAGCCCAGAGAGTGCTTTAAGCACTACACTTTGCTTTGCTTTGCTTTGCAACCTGTTGCAACACAGAGGAAAATCTGTCACATGATGCAAACCCTTGCATTTCTGTTTTCCCTGTTACATTTCAAAATTGTGGTTGTTGCTGATGATCATTGATTTGACATAGGATGTGGATACAGCTTGCTAAAAAGCCCTGGGAGTTGTGGTGTCATTTTCCCGGAAGGCTTTGGGTGCTGGTTCGTTCTTCAGCATTTGAAGAACAATTGGTACCCACCAATGGGAACCAATGCCAATCCATCATGCCATTGCTCGGGGCATTATGGGAGAATGAAATGGCGCTCGTAAGAGGCGTCTGCCCGCTCAGGTGAAAGTTAATCCCTACCACCACCGCATGAGTGTTGAGTGTAATAAGAAAATAACGAAAGGCAACTGATTCCGACTCATTCTCAAAGTGTATGACTCCGAGCAATTTCCCCACCATAGTAAGTGTCTGCACGGACCTCAAGATTTGGTTCATAATGTGGATTTTCATAAAATCACATCTCTTTATGAAGCAGAGGAACGTCTCACTACCGCCTGCTACAAGGCTGACACATCTAATTGGGATAACACCGTTGGTTTCTTAAATTGGTTTTTAATCTGCTTTTAAAAGGTTTTCAAGCTAGATTGCATTGTGTGTTGCATCCACAGCCCTGGTGGGAAGAAAAAGTTATTAATATGCATGTACAAATAAAAGGGTGCAGTTTACGATGTATGTATGTTAGGTGCTGTCACGTCAGAATGAGAGATGGCCATGAATCAGAAAAGGGGTGATCTGTGATGCATCAAAGTCAATGAGTCACAAAAGCCCCACAGTTTTACAAATTTTTCCTTAAAGACTCAACAAATCGATTTGTAAATTCATTTTTTTTTAACTTTTAAACCCTCTAAAATGGCCTCTAGGGCCTAGGGGCACCATATTTTCAGAGAAGCACCCATTACTTGCCTCTTTAAGCTGGTCAGGTTTGGGGAGGTTTGGGTTCTGAATATATGAATAAAATACCCCCAAAGAGGCACCCAGAAAAATCCCCCCCACAAGTCCCTAGACTAGGAATGGGCACAAAATGAAAAAAAAGTGTTTTGTTTTGTTTCATTTTGCAACCACCCCTGTTCCATTTTGTTTTGTTAGAATTTTCTTTTAAAAATTCATAACAAAATGAACTGCTTACGAAATGGTTCAGAAGTATAAAAGATGGCTCCTCTGGGTCCTAAAGGTACCATATTTGGGGCCAGGGGAGCCATTTTTTATACTTACAAATCATTTCATAAGTTAACAAAACAAAATGGCATTTTGTTTCATTTTGTAACAAAATGCTGTTTCCCATTTTGTTTCGTTTCGTTTCATTTCGTTTTGTAAGCTTATGCAATGATGAAATGGCATTTCATTTTTTGAAAGGTACCCATCCCTACTCTAGACCCCAAAGTTGCCAGGCCAGCTCCCGTGCCTCTCCTCTACAAACCATCCCGGTTTAGTGATGATTGGGTTTCAGACATCTGAGTTATAAACCCCCATAATGGGTCTCCAGGGAAGTGCCCTTTAGCAAGTGGCTTGAGGAGACTTCTGCATGGAGCAGGGATGGTGTCCCTGCCTTCCTTAACTCATTCAGCACAGATAATCTGAGTGCATAGTAAATATAGGCATGAATTGCAAAAATGGTGATTTGTTGCCATTTGTAATTTGCCAACGTCGACGAATCATGAATCACGAAAAACTTCCTGTTAGAGCTCTATCTTGAGAGCCGGCGTTGTGTGCTCCATCACAGGAGGGGGGGATCCGAGGAAATATTGGCCAATCATCTGTGAGATCTGCTTTGATTCCGATTCCAGCCTGGAGCAGGTGGTTGGACTTGATGGCCTCAGAGGCCCCTTCCAACTGGATGACTCAATGGCTCTACGATGAAGTTTGGCCAAACTGACAAATTGGTTTGTCAGTCCATATAACCCCTCCCCCCAAAAAAACTCCTCCAAAAGCCCCCCAAAAGTCAAAAAAGAAAAGGGGAAAAAACAAAGAAATGGGCCAAAAAAAACCCGCAAAGAGGCCAACACAGAAAAATGAATCGAAGAATCAAAAATCAATAAAAATCAATTGCTTCATTTTGGGCGGTATCATGGCTTCCTATGAATGCAAAGCAACAAACTGTTGACAAATTTTGCAATTTAGCAATCAAACATCTCAATCTGTTTCTTATTCATACCCATCACTAGTAAACAGTGAGCCAGAGAGAGAGAGAGAGAGAGAGTCTGTTGGAGGCACTCACACAGGCTCTGCTCTTCACCACTGCTTATATACAGTATAGGCTTGGGGTGGCCATGGGGTTCTTCTTTACTTCTGAGCAAGATTCACCCCCCCCCTGTTTTAAACTAAGCATCAGACCTTTATATGGCAAGGGGAGATGCCTTCAAAAGGGGATTGGACCGATTCCTGGAGGAAAAGTCCATTACAGGTGACAAACCATGATGGAGATGTGTAACCTCCAGGCTTAAAACCAGGGTACTTCAAGGGCCAGATGCAGGGGAGTGGTATCAGGAGACAGATATCTAGTCTCGTGCGCTCCCAGAGGCATCTGGTGGGGCCACTGTGAGATACAGGAAGCTGGACTAGATGGACTTTTGGCCTGATCCAGCAGGGCTCTCCTGATGTTCTTATGAGAGTTGCAGGCAGCTTCTGTCTTTCTTTAATTTTCCCCACATCCCTCGCAAAGGTAAGTTTTCTGAATTTTATGGATTGTGGCTCCTAAACAAAAGAGCAACTTCCAGCACACTATTCATCAGATCTGGACCTTTCACAGACTACTTTTAAATGGGTTTATGAAAGGCTGTTTAATTCTGACAAGCATTTTTTAATTAGAGCAGTGAAATTCTACCTCTGCTCTTTGCTGCTCTAGTTTTATGGGGTGGTTTTATCATTGTCATTTGCCATTGCAGACTTTTTAAAAAAAGTTTCCAGTCGATTCTTGTGTCTTTTTATTCTGTAAGTCACCTTCGGTCAGCAGCTCTGAAAGGCAGAATATAAATATTGCAATACGTAATAAATAAAGAAGCAAGGAGAGGGGCAGCCGATGACTCTGAGACCAAAGCCTGGGGGAGTCGCTCCTATTGTTGCTCTGAACTTTACAGGAGGTCTCCAAGCTATAGAAACTGACACACAGAAACAGGTTCAGTCCCAGAGGCAGCTCTATTAAAGATCAGACTCTAACCTGGAACAGATTCGCACACAACCTACGAACTCAGGTCCACCTGCTGTCCCACTGTTTAATTATAACAGCCAGGTAGGTTCATTGTGGGATATTTAAAACTGTGTCTCCAGTGCTTGCCCCCCTTCAGCTGGCCATCCGAGGAAGCTGTTCCCAGGGAATCCGGTGAATGTAATGACGAATATCAGTTCTATAAGAAGCTATTTTGCCACAGGGATGATGAATCCATTGGGTTGAGCTGGTTTCCCAAAAATGCCTGTACATGGTTTTTCCCCCCTTTTGTTCTTGTGCCAGTTTTGCATTTTTAAAAGTTTTGTGTTTTGTGATTATTATTATTTTTTGCCTTGCACTAGCTTTTTGCTCTCAGTGCCTTCTGACACTCCTTCAAGATGTAGGAAAATATATTTCCTTATTAGATGGGATGGATCTGATCTGAATGAAAGAAGGAGACGTGGGAACAGTGACTAATTCAAGGTGGTATTTATTTATTTATTTATTTATTTATTTATTTATTTATTTATTAGACTTTTATACAACCCAATCTAGCACAAAGGCTACTTTGGTTGGTTTACAACAATAGAATAGAAAGAACATAAAGAAATATACAGCAAAAAATTTGAACAAATTATCAAAATACCCAAAGCAAATAGAAACATTAGAATCATAGAATCATAGAATCATGGAGCTGGAAGAGACATCAAAGGCCATCCAATCCAACCCCCTGCCATGCAGAAACCCCCATCACAGGATGCCCGACAGTTGGCCATCCAGCTTCTGCTTAAAAACCCCCAAAGAAGGAGACTCCACCACCCTCCTTTAGGGCATCATATTATTCCACTGCCGAACAGCTCTAACTGTCATGAAGTTCTTCCTAATGTTCAAATGGAATCGCTTTTCCTGTAGTTTGAGACCATTGCCCCGAGTCCTAGTCTCTGAAGCCAGGGAAAACAAACCTGTTCCCTCTTCAATATGACATCCTTTCAAATATTTAAACATAGCTATCACATCCCTCCTCAGCCTTCTTTTTGAAAGGCTAAACATTCCCAGTTCCCTAAGTCGTTCCTCATATGACATTTCCTCCAGACCTTCAACCATCCTGGTCGCCCTCCTCTGGATCCATTTGGGGTTGTCAACATCCTTTTTAAAATTGAGTTTTTCTTTCTGGTAGGGATGAAGAGAGCTGCCCTGAGCACATCCAATCTCGCTTGATTTCGGAAGCTAAGCAGGGTCGGCCCTGGTTAGTACTTGGATGGGAGACCTCCAAGGAATACCAGGTGCTGTAGGAGCCTGGAGTAGGAACTGGCAAACCACTCCAGTATTCCTGCCAAGAAAACCTCCATGGACATGGGGTCACAAAGAGTCGGTAATGACTGTAACAACACAACACACACAGGGATGAAGACGTTTGGGGAAAAATCTTGTGAGTTAAGAGCCATTCTATACTGTGTCTCTGCCAGCATCATTTTTTTAATGTTTTCCCTCTGGTCTGGGGCGTTGGGGGACGCCCGTGCACGGAAATGCTTTAAAAATCGCACAAAAAGCAGGTAGAAATGAAAAATGAAAAAATGAAAAATGAAAACGAATTTTTTCCAAAAAATTCACGAAAAACGGAAACGAACCGAAACAGACCTCTCAATGACAAACAAAAAACCAAAACACCATTTTTTTTTATTCGTGCCCATCTCTAACCAAAGAAATCAATATTAGGCATCTGGGAGCCATTTTGGGTCGATGTCTCCTAACTCCCCTTAAAGGAAACAAATACAGATATCTGAGAAAATACATAAATGCATTTTTAAGGACCCCAACCCCCTGGTAGGTATTATCAGGCAGAATAAATAATTATTACTGCCTTTTTATGGATGTCCAGGGCGTTTTTTAACATTTAAAACAGCTCATTTTATTGCGCGTCACCATTAACGAAAACGAAACATAACGAACCCAATTTTCATGTTTCTGTTCGTTTTGTTCCATTTTCATCACAATTTTCGTTAGTCGTTTCATTATGTAATGGAACGAATAACGAATAACAGAAACAAAAAAAAGTTCATTTCGTGCCCATCTCTATTGATGTGATCAGTCACCCAATTACAAATCCACCTAACAGTAGCACTATCTATCCCACTTTCTACTAACTTCTTTGCAAATATATCATGCAAACTTGCAAGTATACAGTGGTAGGTCGACTTATGAATTTAATCCGTTCCGAATGCATGCTCTTAAGTCGAACTACTCTTAAGTCAGGGCATCTATCTAAAGAATTTGAAAAAATAAATTAAAAAAATCAAAACATGGAAAAAAATATTTGTAAGTCGAACAGACCTTATCTAAAATTTGTAAGGCGGCAGTTAAAATTCCAACAGTTTTCCGCTCTTAAGTCGAACTGCTCTTAAGTTGGGGTAACAATGTATATTTGTTATATTATAACACATATAATTAACCAAAGCAATCAAATAAATAACTGGGGGTGGGAGACTTAAATGCAGAAATAATGGGAAATAAAATATACATAACAGTAAAGGAATCAAGTAGATTCAGACCAAAGATGGAGAGAAAAACGTTCACAGGCATATTTGTTACACAATATGTTACTGAAGTGTCCAGGAAAGCAGAATCAGCAGTACACCTCCATTTGAAGGACAACGGTCACTCATTCAAAGACAAGGATGTATACATATTATACAGAGAAGAGAGGTGGTTCAAGAGAGGGGTCAGGGAGGCCATTCATGTGTGTATTGAAAACCCCTCTCTCAAGAGAGGTGGGGGACTCAGGTGTAATCTGTCTGCTACTTACCAAGTGGGCCCTTTCATCAATCCCTGGACAAATCAGAAGCAATTCACACCTCCACCAGCAAGGTCATAGCTTACGACCCATACTTTATGCAAAAATGCAAATAAACAATTTATGGGTTTTAGCACCTTAGGCCATTGTTTATCTAAAGGCCTATTGAGGCTATTCTGCACCTAACAAACCTATTCAGGCCATTCTTCATCTTAAGGGCCTATTTCAGACCAGGGTGACATGAGGTCAAAGTGAACTATAAAATGGGGGACTCGTAACTAGCTTTCCTCAGACTGATGAAGCTGTTGGGATGAGTAGCGAAACATTTCAATCTCTCAAGAAAAAGAAGTCCAGTTGCCATGACCCAACTTCCAGATAAACTCACCTGGATGACTGAGAATCTTCACCCAATATATGGGGAGTAAAGAAATCTGACCAAGAAAAAAAAAAGATTCATTTGAAATGCAGTGTTGGAGGAGAGCTTTGTAATTACCTTAGAGTGCCAGAAAGACCAACAAAGGGCTGTGGGTGGGTGTGGGGGGCTACGTCAAATCAAGCCCAAACTGCCCCTGGAGGCCAAAATGATGAAAGTGGGGCTGTCCTATGTTGGGCACCTCATGAGAAGACAAGAGTACCTGGAAAAGTCCATAACAGTGGGAAAGGTGGAAAGCAGCAGGACAAGAGGATGGCCAAATACGAGATAGACCAACTCCCTAAAGGAAGCCACAAGGTTGAGTTTGCAAGGACCTAGCAGGGCTGTTGAGGGCAGGACAATTTTGAAGATCATGCCTTCATAATGTGGAGGTGCTTTGATGGCACTCAACAACAACAACAACAACAACAACAACAACAACAACAACAACAACAACAACAACAACAACAACAACAACAACAACAACAACTTGAACTTACTATTTCTTTCAAGCCGGAGTTTGTGTCAACTCCATGCCAAAAATCTGGAAGTTCTGAAGTCCAGTTGCCAGGACGCAGCTTCCAGATAACCTCACCTGGATGACTGAGAATCTTCACAGACATCTGGCCCACTCCAAAAAGGCTCACCTACTGCCTACATTGTGGCCATTTTGGCACCGATGTTGCTCCTCCCAGGCATTTTCAGAACCATTTTGGCGCTTTCTATATTCTGGCGCTCTTGTCCCGTTGCTAGGTGTATCTTGGTTTTATAGTCTCCCATCATTTTCCCTTGTTTTATTTGACCATTCCTGCTTTATTCTATGTTTAACAGCTGCCATCGTCCGGCTGGCTGTGGTTAGTGAATGGTTTAAAGGGGCAATAAATAAGTAAATAAATAAAGCAACCCTATCAGTGTTTAGCAAAGAAGCCAAAGGGAAAAAGTTCTGCCTGGAGGGGATACCTGGAGGATCAGGAGTTTCTCTTGCAGATGGTGAAAGAGAGAACATAACAGGAAATGCAAGAAGAATGGATGCACTGATTTTTCACGTGGAGCAGAGCACAATCCTGGTGCAAGCTGCATTTTTGCATTGCCAAGGAAGACAATTCATTCATTCATTCATTCATTCATTCATACATACATACATACATACATACATACATACATACATACATACATACATACATACATACATACATACAGCTAGGATGCCACCCACTAGCCGAAGATCTCTGGGCAGCTTACAATTCAAAATTAAAATGAACAATTAAAGGCAATTAAAACATCAACATACAATATGCTACAGTACAATTCAAATATGTTAAAATACAATACAGTGGACCCTTGTATAATGAACAGTTTGTATAACATAAAATTTGTACAACATAAACAATTCCAGAGATAGGGGAAATTTGCTTAACATAATTGCCTACGGGGCGAATCCGTACAACATAAAAATGGGATTACTCTGTTTTCAATGCATTCCTCTGGGAAATTTGTATAAAGGAAAATTTGCTTAACATAATTTCATTTGGAACGAATTAATTCCTTTATACAAGGTGCCACTGTACACTAAAATTGTATTTCTATCCTTACTGGGACAATTCAGGCAAATGAAGGGTGAACAAAACAAGGTGGACAAACTGAAAACCCAAGACGTCCTCATATTGATCCGGATGCTGACAAACTGGAACAAGTTCAGAGGAGGGTGACAAGGATGATTAGAGGGCTGGAAACCAAGCCCTATGTGAGGAAGGACTGAAATACTGGTTAGCCTAAAGAAAAGAAGACTGAGGGGTGATAAACTAGCACTTTTCAAATATTCGAAGCCCTAGTTCTCCATCATTCCCAAGTGTAGGACACACAACAACAGTGGCCCCAAGTTAAAAGAACCCAGCTTTCAGCTGAGTAATTAAAGTGCTACACTGAAGCCGTAGCTGTGCTCACGACGTGGGGTTCAATCCCAGGAAGCCGGCTCGAGGTTCACTCAGCCTCCCATCCTTCCGTGGTCAGTAAAATGAGTACCTACAGGTATCTTGCTGGAGGGACAACTGTAGACTGCATAAATACTTGTAGATTGTAAACCACCCAGAGAATGCTTTAAGTGCAATGGGGTGCTATATCAGCAGCATGCATTGCTTTGCTTTTTGAGCATGTTACACCTGCTCCAGGGGAGGTAACTTCCTTGCTTGACTGCTTCTCTGTCTCCCTCCCCCTGCTCACAAGAACATATAAGGAGTGCCATGTTGGGTCAGGACAACGGCCCATCCAGTCCAGCTTCCTGGATCTCACAGTGGCCCCACCAGATGCCTCTGGGAGCACCCGAGACTAGATAGCTGTCTCCTGAACCTGATACCTCTTCCCCTGCATCTGCCCCTTGAAGGACCACGGTTTTAAACCTGGAGACGACACATCTCCATCAGGCTTTGTAATCTGTGATGGACTTTTCCTGCAGGAATCTGTCCAGTCCCCTTTTGAAGGCATCCAGGCCAGATGCCATCACCACCTCCTGTGGCAGGGAGTTCCATAGACTAACAACACGCTGGGTAAAAAAAAATAAAGACATGCTCAATGCAAAAAAGGTAAAGGTAAAGGTTCTCCCTGCACAGGCCTGCTAGTCCTGTCTGACTCTAGGGGTGGTGCTCATGTCCGTATTCAAGCTGAAGAGCCGGTGTTGTGCAAGTCCGTGGCCATGTGGTTGGCATGGCTGCAAGGAAACACTGCTCAATGCAAAAGTTGTGCTTAAAGTTTTCTGGAGCGGGGGATTCCCTTGGGAGTCCCTGCTGCCGCCCGCCCACCGCAGTGCCCTTGTTAAATGAAAGGCCAGCAGAAGGCTGATTCGGCCTGGCACACAGGCCGATGGAGTTATTAATCCAAAAAAGTTTGCAGTTATGCCGAAAAGCTTTCCTCTAGGGTGTGATTCTTCTTGAGCATAAATGCTGCTTTTAAAATATGTCTGCTGATGAGGAACCTTTGAAGGCAGCTGAGCTGAGGAGGTCAAAAGACACTTTGGAATTTTTTTTAAAAAAAAGCCCACGCCAATGTGAGATTCTTCTTTCTCTCTTTCGGGTTGGCAAAGGGTTGGGTGGGTGGATTGTTAATTAGCCCCAGCCAAGAAGCCTCGGCAGGCCTTTCATTTCGAAACGTGACTGCGCCTCATATCAAACAAATTGATTAGCTGCCGAATCATAATCGGGATGCTCAGAGAAAGGCGTTAATTGGGGGGATCAATTAATGGCGGTATCTGACAGACGAGCCCACTCCCCCAACCCCTCCTCTCTCTGCTTCCTGAGTGGGGATAATTTATGGCCCTGTGCTTTTGGAGATAAGGGGCGCAGGATTAGAGCAATCTCAGGTGGGCCAAGAGCTCGGACAAAACTCCCCTTTTTTGTTGGAAACGTGTTTGCCGGTGCTTTGTGGGTGTAATTCTTCCTCCACGGCGGCTCCCCTCCCTTCCCCCAACCCACCCCCTTTTTTTCCTTTTGCTGTCAGAATGCAACAGGGAACAAATTATTCCCGTATAAATTTATTAAAAGATTTGTGCTCCGTTGCTTGTCTCCGGGGAAGGTGCAGTAGTAATAACTTTTCCCCCTCAGGGCACACAAATATTTTTGCAAGGGAATGCAATTATAAATGACAATAGGGGCTGAGAGGAAGAAAGGGAGGAAGAAAGGAAGAAAGAAAAGTGTGCTGAAATTTTGCTTCTCCTCTTGCCCACCAGGTGGGCGAATAGGAAGGGGAAAGGTCCACTGGCCTCAAAGACAGCCTCCTTGCGAAAGCATCCACGCACCCCAGTTGGTTGGAGAAACACCGGGAGCCTCCTGGCCTCTCTGGACTAGAGATGTCCCAGTTCAAGATGAGAAAGGCGCATTCTCCAGGCTCTGAAGGATGATGAAGGGTACTTCAAGGGCCAGATGCAGGAGAGTGGCGTCAGGAGACAGAGATCTACGTAGTCTCTTGTGCTCCCAGAGGCATTTGGTGGAGCCACTGTAAGAGACCGGAAGCTGGACTAGATGGGCCTTTGGCCTGATCCAGCAGGGCTCTTCTTATGTTCCTATGATGATGTGTGGCTGGGGATGATGAGGAAACAACTGGCGCAAGGGCACCAGCATGGTCTAAGTGGCCTAGCATCAGGAGGTCACGTCCTGGTTTTCTCAGAACTGGGAATGTAGAAGAACAGTGGAGATCACAACCTTGGGAGGTGGTGAGCTCCCCATCATTGGAAGCCTTCAAGAGAGCATTGGACCACCATTGGTCAGGTCTGCTTTGAACTGGATTCCTGCCTTGAGGAGGAGGTTGGACTTGATGGCCTGGCGGGCTCCTTCCAACTCAGCGAATCTAGAATTCTACGAGGTCCTGACAAAGTGTTTCCCAGAATCCAAGGTTCTGGGCAAGGAGTAGTTTTCAGGAACGCTGGCAAATCTTTGGGTCCAAGCCCTGAATTTCAGTCCAGGTCTTTGGAACCAAGTCGGAGTCAGAGTCCTTGGTACCAAGTGTGCCTCCAAGTCTTTGGAACCAAGTCTCAAGTCCAAGACTTTTTTTACCAAGTCCAAGTCTTTGGTACAAAGACCCATGTCCCATGTTCGAGTCCCTATGAAAACAAGCTTTTTCCTCTTAAAAGGGGGGGGAGGTGGGTGGGCTCTGTGTTGTGAATCAAGTCTGAATAATTGGGGTGGGAAAACTGAGTCAAGTTGCCAGTGCAACCTAAGTCTGGCTTGACACCAGCTCCTGTGACTAGAGTCCCCATCTCTGGAAGAAGTTAAATAGTTGAGCCGTGTGACCAGAGAAACAAATTCAAAAGGAAGTTAGGTGATACCTTTATTGGTCACTGCTAAAACAAAAAAATATAAGCTAAGCTTTCGATAGCAACCAGCCATCTTTATCAAAGCATTGTACCAGAGATGCATTCTTGATAGTAGGTGATGTCTATCAGGCGCGGAGAATCTTTTGGTGAGATGAAAAACACCACATGATGGCATCAGGAAGCAGGCTGATGTTAGAGCAGCTTCAAAGTCCCGGGTATGGTTTAACACACAAACAAACAAAGAAGTATAGTCCTTGATCACCCCTTGGTAGTTTGTGTGTAACTTTGGAGCCAGGACCCCCTTCTCTGCATTCTCGAAGGCTTTCGCGGCCAGGATCTGATAGCTGTTGTGAGTTTTTTGGGCTGTTTGTTTGTGTTCTGGAAGTTTTTCTTCCTGAAAAGAAAAACTTACAGAACACAAACAGCCCGAAAAACACACAACAGCTATCCCCTTCTCTGTCCATTTCCTGCAGGCACCAGGGACCAGTGGCTCAATGTGAGGCTGTGTACATGTGTGTTGTGCTTCCACCATATTGGCCCACCCAAACGCCCCAAGTCAAGAAACCAGAGAAAGCCCCCCTGTTACTTGGCTAGCTGGGTCCTACTTGATCACTCTCATGCCCGTTCCCACTAGAGATGGGCACGACTCATCGAATTTTTTGTTTTCGTTTTTGTTTTTTCGTTTCGTTTCACAACGAAAATGAAAACGAAAATTTTTTCAGAAGCAAAACAACGGAAACAAAACGAAAAATTTTGCCGTGTTTTTCGTTTTCGTTACGGCAGACACATTGCATTGAAAAGAATGCTAACGAAACAAAAAATTTTCATTTTTGTTTTTGTTTTTTCATTTTGTTTCGTAACAAAAACGAAAACAAAAAATGTGCAAAAAAAACCCCCAAAAACAAAAATGAACCAAAACGGACCCCTAAACGAAAAACGAAAAACAAACAATTATTTTTTGAGTTGTGCCCATCTCTAGTTCCCACAATTAGGTGGCCCAAAAGCAATGGCTCCCACATCAAGCTTGCTTGTCCAACATCTGTGACATACAAGGACGCACCACCACCATCTCATAGAGCACCTCCTTCCATCCTTGGAGATGCCTGGAACTCTCTGAGAATCATAGAAGCCTAGAGTTGGAAGAGACCTCAAGAGACATCCAGTCCAACCTCCTGCTATGCAGGAACCCCCATCACAGTATTTCTGACAAGTGGCCATCCAGCCTCTGCTTAAAAACCTCCAAAGAAAAAGGA
This sequence comes from Phrynocephalus guinanensis, assembly GCA_037367245.1. Lineage (NCBI taxonomy): Eukaryota > Metazoa > Chordata > Lepidosauria > Squamata > Agamidae > Phrynocephalus > Phrynocephalus guinanensis. Next base: position 209,124,297 of record CM074732.1, on the reverse strand, counting down.
GACTCCACCACCCTCCTTTGGGGCAGCATCTTCCACTGCCAAACAGCTCTAACCATCATGAAGTTCTTCCTGATGTTCAAATGGAATCTCTTTTCCTGTAGTTTGAAACCATTGCCCCGAGTCCTAGTCTCTGAAGCCATGGAAAACAAACCTGTTTCCTTCTTCAATGTGACATCCTTCCAAATATTTAAACATGGCTATCATATCCCATCTCAGCCTTCTTTTTGAAAGGCTAAACATTCCCAGTTCCCTAAACCGTTCCTTGTAAGACCTGTTGATGCAACCAAGAATCGCATTGGCCTTCCTGGCCATCACACTGCTGACTCATGAAAAAATTTCCCTGCCCCTGCTAGCAGAACCACCATGCTCTCAAAGGTCCCTCTTTGTTCCTTAGGAGGTGTTCACTCTGGAGAAGAATCCTTTTAGAACAGCAGAGCTAGATCAAACTCCCAAACTCTGGCTCTGAGTGGTTCTCTTCCCCAACGCCCTGGTGCCCTCTGTTCCTCCTTCTTAATACTGTTCCTCCTGTTTTATCATCCCTAGGGGAAACCCTTGGCAGAATTCCTGCTCTGCTGTAGAGGTCCTGATCCCACAAGGACTGGCCCAAGCAGGGCAATTACCCCTCCTCTTCACCTGCATTTCTGTCGCCCCCCTCGCCTCCGCCCCTTGCAAATGCACAAATCTTTTCTGAATCATCTGTAAACAGAGTTTGCATGGATTTTCAATCAAAAGGCAACAGTTAACTCAAAATTTATGGGCTGCGTCTCAACAAGGAGGAATCAAAGCATCCATCGTTCATTTTCTCGGCAGAACGAGTCGGTATCAGAGCGGCGGGAGAGGCAGACAGACAATATCAGTGTGGCACAGCATTCATCTCCGCGCGGCGTTTAAATATTTAGGTATTGTTTGCTCCAAGGCTTTCTGTAGGATATTGAATCATCTTTTCCACATTAACTTTTATGTTGCAAATATTCCCGGAACGCAGACGGGGGGAAAAAAGCTCCTTTCATCTGCCAAAATGAAAAAAGAGAGGATATCAATAACTAAGCTGCTTTTCATAAGTCATATTAAATCAAGACGTATGCTGATAGCATTAATGATTGTGCTGAATTTCCATTAGAGGAGAATTATGGCAAATATGATTCTTTCAATAGACTTAAGAATGTGTTTCTCGGGGTGGGGGCTGGGGGGCTGGGAGTTGAAGATCCTGCTCTATTATTTTAGATTACTAGCCCTCTTTTGCTGTATCTACTTGTTAGGCAGCTTAAATGAAGATGCACTGACTCAAGCTAAGCCCGTCTGGGAGAAACATAGCTTCCATGTTCTGCAAATCCAGGGAACTTTTCTTTTTTTTGGGGGGGGGGGTGGCCATGGGCAAGTGTTAGAGTGGACATGAGAAGGAAGGGAAAGACCATGGAGCACCGTCTGTGGGAGAAAACTGCCCGGGGGAAATGAGAAGGAGGAGAGTAAAAGGAATGGATTCAAAACAGAGGAGTAGAATGTTGTGGAGGCATACTGGGTGTCGGATCGTGGAGACGAGGAGGAAGGGTCACGTGCGAGAGAGGATTGGCAGTTGGGGAATCTGCCGTGGAGGGGGAGAGAAAAAACGTTGGTTGAAGCGAGGACTCAGATGGTTGGTGGTCGAGAAGGGGGCAGATGGGAGAGAAGGGGCAGCCGCCCGATGGAAACAGTGTCATGGTTGGTCCAGGTTTGACCCCTATTATGGCCCAGGAACTCGGAGCGGATGAGGGAGAGGTGGGGAACATCCTCCCAGGAGAAGCCTGTGGCAAAATGGGCGCACCATCCATGTTGTGGCAGCCAAAGTTTCGGGAGAGGGTCCCAGGACTCACACTGAGCTCCCCTGAGGAAGAATTCCCTTCCCATTTAGAAGAGCCACCCTGGTCAAATCCCTTTATGTTAGAAGAAAATATCATTGAGCACGCAGACTTAGAAGCACCTTAGAAGCACCCTTAGAAGCACTTTCACAGGGAAAGGGAAAGATGATGCATCCGAGGCTGCTTCCTTGTTGGAGTTTAGCCCAAACCAAGGTAAGAGACTAGTTGATTTCATTCCGGAAGGTGGATCCCAGTACCAAACAGCAGCTGTTCTGCTGTGTTTCGTTTCAGAACCGGACCCCTTTCCAAATGAAATGCCCATGTCTAGAGGCATATAAATATTTAAAATACATACATAAAGTTGTGTCCTCTGGTTGCTGTTAACAGTTCATTCTCTTTCACCTCACCTTTCAATAGGTTGGGTCCAGATGTCCACCCCTTCATTACCCACCATGGCAAGGGTCCACATGATTAGGTCGAGGGCAACCAAGACAGTCCCAGTTCTGCCTGGTGGACCATCCTGTGGGGATTCCATACTCCAATAGGCTCTGAACCCCAACCTGGCAGCACTAAGGTAGCCTAAAGCCCTGGACAAACATGTCCAGAGAGCAAGCAGGGAACCTGGTGTGGTTAAGATGACCTGGATGTGGCATAGCTCAGGAAGGCAAGGGAAAACAGATGGCCATCTCAGATATCAGGATATCAGGCACCTCCGGTCTGTGACCAGCCCCAAGCTCCTTCCTCTCTCCCTTATCAATGAGTCCTCACTAGCCAGCATTTCCTCCTAAGGGTGCATACGTGACCAAATACCATCCTTCCTCTGTCCTATTGTCAATGCTTCTCTCCACCCCCTGTGTACTTGTTTACTGTTACCAATAAAGAACCTTGAGTCCCAGGCACAGCTCAGAGACACTCCCACACACTCACTCTCTCACACACATGCGTGCACACAGACACCCACGCACAGAGAGACGCAGCCTGGGACCAGGAGATGATTGTACCCCAAAACCCTGTATATGCGTAATTAATAACGCTACACTATCCCTTGGCCGGGTGTTGTCTCCCTTGCTTTTTCTGCTATTATTTGTGTGTTTTGTTGTAATGGGATAGTTTGTGTGTTTTACTTGCTATAAACTGCCCAGTATAGTGCATTGCAGTACATGGATGGATGGATGGATGGATGGATGGATGGATGGATGGATGGATGGATGGATGGATGGATGGATGGATGGATGGATGGATTCTGCTTCCCCCAGCACAGTGGCTAAGTATCAGTCAATTTGCCAGTCAGGCCTTCTCATGCCTGGCATGAGGAAATGGACTAAGAAGAAGCTTGGGTTTCAGTTTTTTCTCAGCCTCTCTCTGCGATTCTCTTCAACTGTGTATCAACCCTGGTCCAGAAGACTTCCTTATCCACCTACTCCCAGTCTCCTGGGGGTTCTGGCTTTTCAGAGGGGTCTACATGTACTGGTTGCCTTCCTGGGATCTTAACCCTAACCCTAACCCTAACCCTGACCCTAACCCTAACCCTAACCCTAACCCTAACCCTAACCCATCCGCTCTTCAACCTCCTCCACTATTAAATCTGCGGAAAGCCCTCCCGCCTGCTCCTCTCCCTTTCTGTCTCCCTGGATCCTTCTTTCCTGCCTTCAGAGCCCTCTTGGTATCTCCTTGCTCCCAGGGACTGTTGCCCCTTCCTCTTTCTCTAGGGTGCAAGACTCATCTAGACTCACCAATGAACTATAAGCAAAGGGAATTTTAGAGAAGGACTCTGACAGCCCGCATTCTGGGAACTTGTTGATAACATGGATTAGAAAGAGCAACGGTTGGTCCCATAAGAAGAAGACAACTCGGCACTTATCTTGAAATGTCATTTAGAGACTTAAATGGGACACTGCTAATTGGCTGAGGATTGACATTAATCCTAAGGGTTTAATTCTCCAAAGGCTAGAGGGACAAACCCCAGCTGAATGTGGCTCCCTCACTGGAATTATCTCTTTTACGAGGCTGGCCCCACAAGAAGCATCTGCACGGAACACTTTCATCTTACTTTTTTTCAAATTAACGCCAGTTTCGCTTTCAAAACTAAGACAACAGCAGCGACAATAATGAAGGAAATTACTCCATGGACAAAACCCATCTGACAAACACGGCTTGCCAATCGAAGCGTGGCCCAAATAGCAAAGATTACTCCGTGTAGATCAAAGAGGCAATTCCAGAGGAGAATTTGGTCTTTTTACAACAGCCACAGATAATCTTTAATGGCAGACATGTGGAAATAAAAATGTAATGGGATTATCTGCCAACCAACCAACACCCCCCCCCGAAACCGCCTGTCCATAGCTGCAGGCCATAGCACAGTGGGGGCCGGGTTATAAAAGCAAGCCGAAGATGGGGACCGGATGAAGGATTGATGTGAAGTTGTAATTATTGATTACATCTCGTTAGAAGGCCAGGAGATATCCTTCCCCGGGAAGAAAAGCAAAAGAACACCTCTCTGTTGGGGAAAAGCATATATATATGTACAGCATATCCTCCACCCCTCAAATTGTCAGGGAATTGCTTGCGAAATGATAAATGCCATGCATATGATGGGTGGGTGAAGGGAGATGATGGAATTAATAGCTAATAACTTTCTGCAGAACCTTACCTGGAAGGAAGGAAGGAAGGAAGGAAGGAAGGAAGGAAGGAAGGAAGGAAGGAAGGAAGGAGGAGCATGGTCTCTATTGCCGTTCTCCCTGAAAACATCTGACAATCCTAGCAGATGCTTTCACGTGTTGCAAATTAGCTGTTTTCTCTTCTGTGATTGGCTCTCTAAAGGTAAACATGGGTTTCATTTAGTCCACCAGCTCAAGTGCAGCGCTTTGAGGAAATTAAGTCACTATGGGCCAATGATTAAAGTATTTAGGCAGGGCATGAGTAAAGTGGATAGAGGGATGTTCTTCTCCCTCTTACAAAATAACAGAACTAGGGGACATCCACTCAAATTGAGGGTTGGGAGAGTGAGAACAGACAAAATTTCTTTTCTGGCAGAGCAGCAGAGAGGAAGGAGCTGGTCAGAGGAGCACACGGCCAAAGGGCAGAGCTAACTTCTTCTTTTTGCAGGAGCAAGGGGCGGAGTTTTAGCTTTAAATAGCTGCTACCAGCAGTCTCTCAGTCCTTTTCTGGCAGAGCAGCAGAGAGGAAGGAGCTGGTCAGAGGAGCACACGGCCAAAGGGCAGAGCTAACTTCTTCTTTTTGCAGGAGCAAGGGGCGGAGTTTTAGCTTTAAATAGCTGCTACCAGCAGTTTACACACAGGTCAAAACAATCTGCTCAATTAAAAGCCATTCAAAAAAGTGGAAAAGGGTGTAAAAGAGCTCAAGCAAGTTAAAAACCATCAAAAAGCTGTGCACTTGAGAGCAACACCCCATGGCCTGTTGTTCAGTTGTGTCCGACTCTTTGTGACCCCATGGACCAGAGTACACCAGGCCCTCCTGTCTTCGACTGCCTCCCAGAGTTTGGTCAAATCCATGTTGGTTGCATCAATGACACCTTCCAACCATCTCATTCTCTGCCGTCCCCTTTTCCTTTTGCCTCCAATCTTTCCCAACATCAAGTACTTTTCCAAGGACTCCTCTCTCCTCATGAGGTGGCCAAAGTACTGGAGCCTCAGCTTCAAAATCTGTCCTTCCAGTGAACATTCAGGGTTGATTTCTTTCAGGATGGATAGGTTTGATCTCCTTGCAGTCCAGGGGGACTCTCAAGACTCTCCTCCAACACCACAGCTCAAAGGCGTTGATTCTGTGGCAATCAGCCTTCTTTATGGTTCAGCTCTTACTTCCATACATCACTACAGTAGGACCCCGGTATCCGCTGGGGATTGGTTCCAGGCCTTACCATGGATAATGAAAACCATGGATAAGAGAAAACACCTGCCCACCCACCCCCAAACTGCTGTTTCCTGACAGTAGCTCACTTTATGACTGCTGTTTTGAGACAGTACATTGCTTTATGGCCGCTGTTTGTGACAGTAGCTTGCTTTACAGCTGCTGTTTGTGACAACAGCCTGCTTTACAGCTTGCTTCGTGGCTGCTGAATTATTTAGTTTTTTCCTCTGCCAAATGTGGATAACTGAATCAGTGGATAATGAATCAGTTGATACGGGGGTCCTACTGGACTGGAAAAACCATAGCTTTGACTATTTGGACCTTTGTTGGGAAAGTGATGTTTCTGTTCTTTAAGATGCTGCCTAGGTTTGCCATTGCTTTCCTCCCAAGAAGCAAGTGTCTTTTAATTTCATTCCTGTAGTTGCCATCTGCTATCCTTGCTATAAAGAATAGCAAGGACAGACAGGGTGGCCTTCTTGAATGAACAGTGCAAAGAAATAGAGGAAAACAACAGAAAAGGAAAAACCAGAGATCTATTAAAAAATTGGCGCTATCAAGGGGCATTTCATGCAAAGATGGATATGATAAAGGACAAAAATGGTAGGGACCTAACTGAAGCAGAAGAGATGAAGAAGAGATGACAACAATATACAGAGGAATTATATCAGAAAGATCTGGATGTCCCTGATAACGAAGATAGCGTAGTTGCTGACCTGGAGCCAGACATCCTGGAAAGTGAAGTCAAGTGGGCCTTAGAAAGCATTGCAAACAACAAGGCTAGTGGAGGTGACAGCATTCCAATTGAACTCTTTAAAATCTTAAAAGAGGATGCTGTAAAGGTGCTGCATACAATATGCCAGCAAATTTGGAAAACCCAGCAGTGGCCAGACGACTGGAAAAGATCGGTCTACATCCCAATCCCAAAGAAAGGAAACACCAAAGAATGATCCAACTATCGCACAATTGTACTCATTTCACACTCTAGCAAGGTTATGCTCAAAATTCTACAAGGCAGGCTTCAGCAGTATGTGGAAAGAGAACTTCCAAAAGTGCAAGCGGGATTTCGAAGGGGCAGAGGAACTAGAGATCAAATCGCCAACATGTGCTGGATTATGGGGAAAGCCAGAGAGTTCCAGAAAAAACATCTACTTCTGCTTCATTGACTATGCCAAAGCCTTTGACTGTGTAGACCACAACAAACTATGGCAAGTTCTTAAAGGAATGGGAGTGCCTGACCACCTTATCTGTCTCCTAAGAAATCTATATGTGGGACAAGCAGCAACAGTCAGAACTGGATATGGAACAACTGACTGGTTTAAAATTGGCAAAGGAGTACGACAAGGCTGTATACTGTCACCTTGCCCATTTAACTTATATGCAGAGTACATCATGCGAAAGGCAGGTCTGGATGAATCACAAACCGGAATTAAGATTGCCGGAAGAAATATCAACATCCTCAGATATGCAGATGATACTGAAAGCTACACCCGGGTTACCTTTGCCGCTATTACGGGAGCCGAGAGTTGAAAGAACACGCCAAGGTTCAAAGACACGGAGAAAAAGCTTTAATTCACTGCAGCGAGGCACCCAGCCGAATTCAGCCGGAAAACTGGGGCAATGAACAAAGAAACTCAACAGTCTTTATAGAAAAACATTCTCCTAGCACCCCTCCCCTTATCAGAATAAACAAGGATGCATCTGGAAGCCGTAAATCGCCCGCGAAACAACAAAGAGACTACAAAGGATACATGGTTATCACATCGTTACAAATCAATTGTCAAAGGAAACACACAACGGACACTATTAATCTTGCCCTTTAGCGCCACCTGTCATGCAATTCTCGGAACTCTGAGCTTCGCTGCCAGAAGCGTTTGACAGCTCTAGCGATTAATCGATGCTTCGACGGATGTCTGGCTTATCTCTCTTGTTGACTCCCTTTACCAGTGGTCTTCCCACAAACATAAGTGTTTGTCCAGTAGTTTTATGGCCTGGTATCTCATGACACAGGCTTGGGGGAAAAGTGTAGTGCTTTGAGTCACAGTTCAGTGAAGGGAGAGAGGTGAATTAAGGGACGCAGAGCCGAATAAAAAAAAACTAAGATCATGACCACTGGTCCCATCACCTCCTGGCAAATAGAAGGGGAAGAAATGGAGGCAATGACAGAGTTTATTTTCTTGGGCTCCTTGATCACTGCAGATGGCGACTGCAGCAACGAAATAAAAAGACGCCTGCTTCTTGGGAGGAAAGCAATAGCAAACCTAGATACCATCCTAAAGAGCAGAGACATCACTTTGCCAACTAAGGTCAGGATAGTCAAAGCTATGGTTTTTCCAGTAGTGATGTATGGAAGTGAGAGCTGGACTATAAAGAAGGCTGGTCGCCGCAGAATCGATGCTTTTGAGCTGTGGTGCTGGAGGAGAGTCTTGAGAGTTCCCTGGAATGCAAGGAGATCAAACCTATCCATCCTGAAAGAAATCAACCCCGAATGTTCACTGGAAGGACAGATTTTGAAGCTGAGGCTCCAGTACTTTGGCCACCTCATGAGGAGAGAGGAGTCCTTGGAAAAGTCCCTGATGTTGGGAAAGATGGAAGGCAAAAGGAAAAGAGGATGACAGAGAATGAGATGGTTGAACGGCGTCATCGATGCAACCAATATGGATTTGACCAAACTCCGGGAGGCAGTGGAAGACAGGAAGGCCTGGCGAGCTCTGGTCCATGGGGTCACGAAGAGTCGGACACAACTGAATGACTGAACAACAACAAAAGTTGCCATCTGCAGTGATCAAGGAGCCCAAGAAAATAAACTCTGTCATGGACTACACTTGCCAAAACCATGAAACCCGAAAGAGTTTTGCAAACAGTCTGGCCCTCATTCTCTCCCCCCCCCCATAGTTTACGATCTGGCTGGTGTGGGAAGCCAAGACCTCGCTCCCCTTCAGACCAACAACAACAATCATTTAGCAGTAACCACAACATTGGCAGGAGAGAAAGGCTGCAGTCACACCAGCATTCTCTGCGTATATAAATTTCATGCATTTTTTGGGGGGGGGGGTCACGTGGTTTTTAATGTGCAGTTAGTGTCCTCTCTTCTGCGTCGTATTTTCCTAATCTTGTTCCGTCTCTACCTGTCTACTTCATATTTTTCCTTTCTTTCCTGCTCTATTTCCCAAGCCTCCATTGCCGAAAAAGGGGAACAGCAGTTTTTAGTACGTACTTTTGGTGTCCTGTCATGGTTACAGAAGCAAATAAGTAAGCATTTTCAAGCGAAGTTTCTAAATCCAGCCCCTGGCGGTGGTTATTGAAACTTGGCTGAAACTGCTGTTCCAGGGGCATGGTCGACCAGGGCTCGAATTTACTTCCCTTCGCGGTTAGGACGCAATATTTTCCTGTGCAGTTCGCCGAAGGGAAACTATGGAGAAAACGTTGGTATGACTGTGGCCTAAATCTTATAAGCAAAGGATGGCTGCCGGATGGCCCAAAGGCCGAAGCATTAAAGCTAAAATGTCCTAAAACAGGATGACAATGAAGAGGGCAAAAGCAGAGCAGACAATGGGCTCTGCTGTGCTCCAGACCTGGAAGCAGCACATTCAGTGTAAGGTTGGGAAGAACGGCACATGTGCAGTAGGGGAACAAGCAGGAGACAAATCGGAGAGCTCAGTGAAAGCAACAGAAGGTCAACAGGGAAGGCAGAAGCGTCAGCTGGAGGAATGAAAGCCTCAGTTAGAAAAGGAACTTAAGAATGTCCTGACCTACAATTTTTCTGTGCTATCCATGAAGCTGCCTGCAATTTCTTTGACTGTGTGTGTGAGTATGTGAGTGCGCATAAGCGCACATTTTTTTTGTGCTGCCAAGACAGAACCAACTCATAGGGACCTAAAAAGGGCTTTCAGAGCAAGTGGGCGATTTAAGGGGTGGTTTCACCACTTCCACTCCCCCAGCTAAACAAGGATTCGTAGAATCATAGAATCATAGAGATAGAAGAGACTTTGAGGGCCATCCAGTCCAACCCCCTGCCATGCAGAAACCCCCATCACAGTATTTCCGACAGATGCCCATCCAGCCTCTGCTTAAAAACCTCCAAAGAAGGAGACTCCACCACCCTCATTTGGGACAGCAAATTCCACTACTGAACAGCTATCAACACCCATCTGCTCTGCTTGCCTTGCCTTCCCTCACCCCCTACCCTCTCTAAAAACCCTTGTTCACCGTCACTACCTCCTCCTCCTCCTCCCCCATTTGCTGCCACTAATCGGACTCCCCTGCATAAGAACATAAGAACATAAGAAGAGCCCTGCTGGATCAGGCCAAAGGCCCATCTAGTCCAGCTTCCTGTATCTCACAGCGGCTCCACCAGATGCGTTTGGGAGAGCATGAGACTAGATATCTGTCTCCTGATACCACTCCCCTGCATCCGGCCCTTGAAGTACCCTGGTTTAAAGCCTGGAGATTACACATCTCCATCATGGTTTGTAACCTGTGATGGACTTTTCCTCCAGGAATCTGTCCAATCCCCTTTTGAAGGCATCCAGGCCAGATGCCATCACCACATCCTGTGGCAGGGAGTTCCATAGACTTACAACGCGCTGGGTGAAAAAAAAAATTCTTTTGTCAGTTCTTACTCTCCCAGCCCTCAATTTGAGTGTATGTCCCCTAGTTCTGGCATTTTGGGAGAGAGAGAAGAGCTTCCCTCTATCCACTTTACTCATACCCTGCATTATTTTGTATGTCTCAATCATATCCCCCCTCAGGCGCCTTTTTTCCAGACTAAAGAGGCCCAAATGTTTTAGCCTTTCCTCATAAGGGAGGTGCCCCAGGCCAGTAATCATTTTAGTCGCTCTCTTCTGCACCTTTCCCAGTTCCACTATGTCTTTCTTGAGATGCGGTGACCAGAATTGTACACAATACTCCAGGTGGGGCCTTACCATTGTTTTGTATAATGGCATTATAATGTTGGCTGTTTTATTTTCAATCCCCTTTTTGATAATCCCTAGCATGGAATTGGCCTTCTTCACCGCTGCCACACATTGGGGAGACACCTTCATGGAGCTGTCCACCAACACACCAAGATCTCTTTCCTGATCCGTCACGGATAACTCAGAGCCCATGAGTTGATAGATGAAGTTTGGATTTTTTGCCCCAATATGCATTACTTTACATTTAGTTACATTAAAACGCATTTGCCATTTCTCAGCCCATTCCCCCAGTTTGGAGAGATCCTTCTGGAGCTCTTCACAATCTTCTCTGGTTTTTACCACACGGAAAAGTTTTGTGGCATCGGCAAACTTGGCCACCTCACTGTTTATCCCTGTCTCCAGGTCATTTATGAACAGATTGAAAAGCACCGGTCCTAGGACAGAGCCCTGGGGCACACCACTTTTCACCTCTCTCCATTGTGAAAATTTCCCATTGACACCTACTCTTTGTTTCCGGGATCTCAACCAGTTCTCAATCCATAAGAGGACCTGCCCTCTTATCCCCTGACTGTGCAATTTTATCAGCAGCCTTTGGTGAGGGACTGTGTCAAAAGCCTTTTGAAAATCCAGATAGACTATATCCACCGGTTCACAAAAATCCATGTGCCTGTTGACCTTTTCAAAAAATTCTAAAAGGTTTGTCAGACAAGATATACCCTTACAGAAGCCATGCTGATTTTCTCTCAGCAAGGTTTGTTCTTTTATGTGTTTGAAGATTTTCTCTTGGATGAGGCTTTCCACCATCTTCCCTGGGACAGATGTAAGGCTAACCGGCCTGTAGTTTCCCGGGTCCCCCCTCCATCCTTTTCTAAAAATTGGTGTGACATCTGCTATCTTCCAGTCCTCCGGCACTGTGGCCGTTTTAAGAGACAAGTTGCATATAACCGTTAAGAGATCTGCAATTTCGTTTCTCAGTTCCCTAATAAGCCTTGGGTGGATGCCATCTGGGCCAGGTGACTTGTTAATCCTCAATTTATCAATTAGTCCTAAAACCTCCTCTCTTTTAACCTGTATTTGATTTAATTCTTTAGTCAAGAGGGGCGGCTCAGGCAGCGGAATCCGCTCAAGGTCCTCTGTCGTGAAGACAGACGCAAAGAACTCATTCAATTTCTCTGCAATGTCCAAGTCCTCCTTAACCTCCCCTTTCCCTCCCTCACCATCCAGAGGGCCAACTGGTTCTCTGGCAGGTTTTCTACTTCTAACATATTTAAAGAAGCTTTTATTATTACCCTTTATATTGCTAGCCATTCGTTCCTCAAAGTCTTTCTTTGCCTCCCTTATCATCTTCTTACATTTCTTTTGCCAGAGTTTGTGTTCCTTTTTATTTTCCTCATTTGGGGAGGATTTCCATTTACAGAAAGACCTCTCCTTGTGCTTTAGAGCCTCTCTAACTCCACTCATTAACCATGCCGGTGTCCTCTTGGACTTAAATGAGCTCTTCTTTCTTTGTGGTATGCACTTGTGCTGGGCCTCTATTATTGTTGTTTTAAAGAGGCTCCATGCACTCTGAAGAGATTGGATTCTTCTAACCTTCCCCTTCAATTTCTCTCTAACTAGTTTCCTCATCTGAGGGAAGTTTGCCCTTCAAAAATCAAGGGTTTTTATGTCTGATTTGGTTGACACTCTTCCTCCGACATGCATGGCAAAGGAAATTGCAGCATGGTCACCGTTCCCCAGAGGCTCAGTGACATTCACATCCCTGACCAGGTCCTGAGTATCGCACAGTATTAGATCCAGAGTTGCCTGTTCTCGGGTGGGCTCCATGACAAGTTGCTCTAAGGCACAGTCATTCAGCAAGTCGAGAAACCCAGTTTCTCTTTCTTGCCCGGAGCTCGCATTGGCCCAGTCAATGTGGGGATAATTGAAGTCCCCCATGATTACTATCCTATCCCTCTTAGCCACCTCCATGATTTATCTCCTCATTTCAAGGTCCCCCTCAAGTTTTTGATCTGGTGGATGATAGAATACTCTAACTATCACATCACTCCTTGGACCTGGTAGTTTAACCCAAAGTGATTCTATGGTGGAGTCAGACCCTCTGTCCATCTCCATTCTGCTGGATTTTACCCCTTCTTTGACATAGATGGCCACTCCTCCTCCAACCCGCCCCTCTCTATCCCTTCTATAGAGTTTATAGCCTGGGATTGCTGTATCCCACTGGTTCTCCGCATTCCACCAGGTTTCTGTTATGGCTATTATATCAATGTTATCCCTAGCTGCCAAATGTTCAAGTTCTCCCATCTTTGCTCGGAGGCTTCGAGCATTGGCGTAGAAGCACCTGTACAGTGGGTCCCGCAACAACAGCTGCTGCCTTGTTCTTTTTCCCCGACAGCTTTTATTTTCAGTAGACAAACTGTCACATTCCATTATTCTCCCAGTGCTAATACCTGCTATGTCTTCTCTATGTGATTCTCTACCCTCTCCAACCTCATTCCCCGAGGATGAGGTGTTCCGAACCGGATGCCACTCAGCTCCTGTCAGCTTTCCCCCAGTTATCAGTTTAAAAGCTGCTCTGCTGCCTTTTTGAGGTTGAGTGCCAGCAATCTGGTCCCATCATGATTCAAGTGCAACCCATCCCTCCTGAACAGGTTTGGCTTGTCCCAAAATGTTCTCCAGTTCCTGACAAATCTAAAGCCCTCCTCTCGACACCATCGCCTCATCCACGCATTGAGGCTTCTGAGTTCTGCCTGCCTTGCAGGTCCTGCACAAGGAACAGGTAGCACTTCTGAAAATGCTACCTTGGAAGCCCGGGACTTCAATCTTCTACCTAACAACCTGAATTTGGCTTCCAAGACTGACCGCTTGGCCTTCCCGACATCATTGGTACCAACGTGTACCATGACCACTGGCTCCTTCCCGGTTCTCTCTAACAAGCTATCTAGATTTCTCGTGATGTCTGCAACCTTTGCACCCGGCAGGCAAGTGACCATACGGTTATCATGCTCGTCACAAATCCATCTTTCTGTATTTCTAATGATAGAATCCCCTAGTACAAGAAGCTTCTCTCCTGCAGCCTGCTCATCTACATGTACCTGATCTTGTATCTCATCAATAGTGATGAGGGAGAGATCCTCCGGTGAAACCAAATCTTCCTCTGTGCGTGCCTCATGAGGTGTGCTGAGGGAAAGAGCCTCAAACTGATTGTGCAATATGAGACTCTCTGAGCGATCCCTTGGCCTTCTACTCCTTTGAGTCACATTCCTCCATCCATCTACCTCCTGAGTTGGGGAAGTGACTTCATCCTCAGAAGTGTGCCCTGTCTCTTCTTGTACCTGGATAGTCCGTTCCGCTCTGTCCAAGAACCGCTCAAGCTCCTTAATATGTTGCTGGTCTGATATGCGAGCCTCTAGCTGCTGGACCTTCTCTTCCAATAGCGCAACCAGCTTGCACTTGCAGCAGATGTAGTTCTGCACACGCTCTGTCAAGATGACAAACATGGCACAAGTACTGCAGGTAACTACAGCTGCTCCCTCCAACTCCATTTTAACGAGTGCAATAAAATGTATTCAAGGTCTCAAAAATGTAAACTTACACTAATTTTTTTTAATCTAGTAAGACTCTTTACTTCTTTTGTTGTTTATTCAAAATCTAACAGTGTAGGGGCCGCTAAAGCACCTCTACACCAAGTGCAAGCACGTCAGGAAGTTTCCAGTGCTAACTTGCTAATGTGTGTAGGATCTCCTCAGGAGTAGCTTGGCTTGGGAACTCAAATATACTCAGGTTGTTTTTTTTAGTTTGCATGCGCCGTTAGGCGCGTGCTGCTGGGAGCAGCTATTTAAAGATAAAACTCCGCCCCTTACCTCCTGCAAAAACAGGAAGCAATCTCTATGCCCTCTGGCCGTGTGCTTCCTCTATAGCCGTGTGCTTCTCCTCACCACCTCCTTCCTCTTTGCTGCTCTGCAAGAAAAGGACTGAGAGGCTGCTGGGAGCAGCTATTTAAAGATAAAACTCCGCCCCTTACCTCCTGCAAAAACAGGAAGCAATGTCTATGCCCTCTGGCCTTGTGTATCTTCTGGTCAGTGTTGCAACATTTCATAGAATCTTTGAATCATGGCCAGTCAGCCATCCTGTGGCCTCCTGCAGCGTTTGCCCTGGGTCTGGACCATTGGATCGGCAGATCTTTCCGGTATCATCCATCACACCCATGTATACACAGGAAGAGGGACAGAACTGGAAGAAGACCCCGTGACCATGACCGACATCAACACGCAGCAAACTTCCTCCTGGGACAAGAATGGACATGAAGTTACTGTCTAAGTGAGTGAGTGAGTGGATATGTTGTATTGTTTGTTATTGTTTAAAACATCCACATTGGTCTTGTAGGCATATTGGTGGTATATAAATGGTATGAATGGATGGATGGATGGATGGATGGATGGATGGATGGATGGATGAAATAGAAGGAGCAATCATCACAGGTGTGCATGCAATATTTGTTTAAAAAGCTACTTTTGACATCAGGGTGCTTGCATTTTTTGATGATAATGGTGATGATGACGACAACAACGATAGTGACGATGACGACTACAGAAAATATTTATATACAATGACAAACATAAGAACATCAGAAGATAAGAACAGCCTTGCTGGAACAGGCCACAGCCCATCCAGTCCAGCATTCTGTCTCACACCATTTGCTTCAACATTCAGAATATTTTTAAGAGCGGTCTTGCTAGGGTCCCACCACCACCACCACCACTGTGTTGTCTTGTCAGCAAATTCAATGATGAGTTTATAGAAAGATAACGTTTTCAGAAGGAAAAAAATATTCTGTATGTATTTCTTTGTTTAGTCTCATTTGTAGGCCACCTGTCTCTTGATGCGGGGAAATGAGTAATACAAAAAAACCCCACAGTAAATTATAGATTTAGAAGCAGTTAAACAACAATGATGCAAAATCCATTTAGTAATTAATAGAGATGGGCACGAAATGAGCGATTTTTCATTTTCGTTTTCATTTTTTCATTTCGTTACGCAACGAAAACGAAACGAAATTTTTAAAAGACAAAATGAAAACGAAAACGAAATGACCAAATTTGCCATGTTTTTCGTTTTCGTTGCAGCCGATGCATTGAACTAAAAAGAATGCTAACAAAACAGCAATTTTTTGTTTTTGTTTTTGTTTTCGATTTTCATTTCATTACCTAATGAAACAAAAATGATTTTTTTTTGCAAAAATGTCACAAAAACGAAAACGAACCGAAACGGACCCCTAAACGACCAAACGACAAACGAAACACCATTTTTTGAGTCGTGCCCATGTCTAGTAATTAATAATGTGAAGAACTTTAAAAGCCAACTTAGGGCGTGATGACATTGCCGATTAGAACGGCTGTTGATTTGCTTTATGAAAAAATAATATCGGCTTTACTTAAATGGAAGCATGGGTTCATTTACTTATTTTCCTGGGAAATGTATGTGTGTGTGGGGGGGAGGGGTTGTTTTTTCTGGAAACCAAGGCAAAATACTCCCTTGCCAAAGGGGTCATTTATTTCCAACTGCAGGCCAAACCAAGTGGATTTGGCTCATGATTTGACCTGGATCAGATGCACTGCATCTGAAAAGAGCTGTCAGACCCCCCCACCTCAGCCCTATCTGGGCCCTACCTGAGGCTCAGAATTCTGTACGGGAGGAGGGGGTAGTGGAAGGGGAATGAGAGGGGCATGTACTGTATGGCTCAGGAGGAACGCCACAGACCCTGCCCCCCATGCAATTTGAACGGGGGGGGTCTATCCTCCCAAGTGGATTCAGTTTGGGAATCTGTCAGACATACCAAATTAAAATTAAAATAAAGTCTGGATAAAACATGAGACAAAATATGCTGAGTAAAGATGACTCAGCACAGCCTGATGCAACCAGGGAATTTCCAGGGATGATGCAATGTATATGATCTAATGTTAAAGATTATTGGATGACAAATGCATATAGATTAGAGATGGGCAAGACTCAAAAAATGGTGTTTCATTTGTTGTTTGTCATTTAGGGGGTCCGTTTCGGTTCGTTTTCGTTTTTTGTGAATTTTTTGCAAAAAATTTTGTTTTCGTTTCGTTATGTAACAAATGAAGAAACGAAAATGAAAATGAAAAATTGCTGTTTCGTTAGCATTCATTACAGTTCAATGTATTTGCCGCAACAAAAACGAAACGCACAACAAAATTTCTGTTGGTTCGGTTCGGTTCATTTCATTTTGGAGACAAAATTCGTTTTTCATTTCGTTACGTAATGAAACGAAAAACGAAAACGAAAACGAAAAATTGCTCGTTTCGTGCCCATCTCTAATTAGATAGATAGATAGATAGATAGATAGATAGATAGATAGATAGATAGATAGATAGATAGATAGATAGATAGATAGATAGGTAGTGTTGGCTGTTTTTCTCCCAGATATTGCTATTTTCTGGACATTATGCCGTTGCTGGATTTTTTGCTGCGGTATATTTTCGAAATAAGACTGGTGAAGGGATATCTTCTGTGTTTGCCCATTTGCTACATCGCTGGGAATCAAGGCACAAGGCTTCTAGGAGAAAACACTGCAGACTTCTGTCCGAATCTCCTTAGTGGGTTGAGATGGGGGTACACACCCACTTGGGAAAGCAACTCTCTTGGGTTACCCGTTGGGAGGATACCCATGGAGTGCCAGGTGGGTCATCTGATGCCTTGCGGCACCAATCCTGTCCTGCTGGAACCAATTCAAGCAGTGGCCCTTTTTAAAAACCACTTCCACTGTCAATGAATTAGGCAAATTAAATGGGCTATGTAGTCATTTCTCAAGGATTTGTAGCAATTGCAGCAGGTTTTCAGCTTTCACAGGTGTTAGCTTATCAGCAAAGAGAAGCACAGAGCAGAGATGAAAGACAAAACAAGAACAGGATGTCAGAGAAGCAAGGGAATCATTTCAAAGGTGGGGAAGAGAAGACAGAGACTTGATATAATATTCAGATTTCTGGACATTGATTGGGTGGAACGCTTGGAAAAATGTAGAAGGGAGGGAAATGCTTTTATTTATTTATTTATCTTTATTTATTTCTATACCACCCATCTTCTGGAGGAACTCCAGGTGGTTTACAACAGTCACATTTACAACTGAACAAAAGATACTGCTTTGGGGGGCCTTTTGGAGCTTTTTGGCATATGGCGTTAGTTTTAGAGGCTTTGTAATTTTGCAACCAACATGGGTCTTGTAGTGCAGTTTAGTAGGGCTACTTAGCCTCTGTTATTTTATGGAATAGCTTTGCATGGAATACACTACCAAATTGTATTTTATTTTTCATATTTTTACTTTTGCATTTTTTCACTACAATTTTAAATGAATTCAATTTTGTACAGTGGTCCCCCACCCTTTTGCGGTTCATATACTGCGATTCCACTATATTGCGGAACCGCAGTACAGTGGTACCCCAAAAGGGCTTGGGGGGGGGGGTAGAAAAGGTTTTAAAAGTGCAGGCTTTTTAAACCTTCCCCCCTTACACAAGCCCCGGGCTCCAGCTGATTGGCACTGGGGTGGGGAAACATTTTTTTCTCCCCCATCCCAGCGCCAATCAGCTGGAGCCCGGGGCTTGCCTCCATGATCAACACAAGGTCAATCAGAGGGAGAGAAAGACATATGTAGGAGCGTCACATCATTGACCGTGGGAAGGGTAGCCGGGCTGCACCCCACCCCTCCCAGCAGCCCTACTTGTGTGTGAATATAAAGCCCAAATCAACTCCTCCTCTTCCGGTGTTGTAATTATAGATGGGCACAATACAAAAATGAGCCAAGTTGTTAGTGGAAAAAAAAAGCTGGTTTGTTTATTCAGGTCAGTGAATCAAACCAGAGAACCCAAACTTTCCTGAACCAAGAGACTTTAATAAACCAATTTAATTAACCTCAGATGATGTTCCCAGGAGTACTGGCAGATTATTATTTTTTTACATAATGAGTGATTTATTTATTTTGCAACTCAATCATTTTGCTTTCAGCCAAGAGGTTCTTTGGATGCCAGTCACAAACAGGAATACAAAGGAGACTGGAATTGAGTTTAAATTCCATTTTTATTTCCTATTGCTTACAATTCTAAACAACCAAAGAGGATCCAATACATTCAGCCATTTGCTCAAGACAGGCACACTTACTGGGGACCAATCTGTGCTAAGATTGGCCAGTTCTTTCCCAAAGGGAAGATGCCTGATCACTGCAGATGACAGGACCCAGGCACATCCTTTCTCCATTCGCATCTTGCATCTTCTGCTTGGGCGGGCTCCTGTACATACATGGCTGTTGCTGGGCAGAGATCCTACTAGAGATGGGCACAAAACGAGTGATTTTTTGTTTTTGTTTTTTTGTTTCGTTACGCAACGAAAATGAAACAAATTTTTTTAAAAAACAAAATGAAAATGAAAACGAAATGACCAAATTTGCCATGTTTTTTGTTTTCATTGCAGCAGATGCATTGAACTAAAAAGAATGCTAACGAAACAGCAAGTTTTCATTTTCGTTTTCGTTTTTTCATTTTGTTACCTAATGAAACGAAAATGAATTTTTTTGCAAAAAACGTCACGAAAACGAAAATGAACCGAAACGGACCCCTAAATGACCAAACGACAAACGAAACACCATTTTTTTGAGTCATGCCCATCTCTACTCTCTACCTTTGCCAGTTTACCACTTGTGGATGTTCTGGAGTTCCCTCTGGAACAGCCCATTGGCCCTGCCATCTCTCATCCTTGCACTGCACACTTCCCTTTAATTTTTGCACAAACAAGTCCAGCTTACAACAGATGCTATGGTCAGCAAGGGACAAAAGGAATCCACTCCCCACTGCAGAGGTATACCGGATACCTTGTAGTGGTGGCCAGCTATATATTGGGAACACAAAGCACAGCATCCAGACCAGAATCAAAGAAGATGAAAGACACTACAGGCTAAAACAACCAGAAAAATCAGCAATCGCTGAACACACCCTGAAAGAAACTGAACATGAAATCCTCTTCCAGGACACAAAGGTACTGGACAACACTAACAATCACTATACAGTATCAGACTACACAAGGAAGCCATTGAAATCCATAAACACAAGCACAGTTTCAACAAAAAAGAAGAAAGTCTAAAAATCAACAAAGCCTGGCTTCCAGTACTAAAAACTACAGCCTGCAAAAGATCAAAGTTCAATGATTACCACCCAGCCAAAAACACCAATGATCAGTTCACACAATAGAACAACTAACGACACCTATCAACCACAGAGAAGGATCGCCACCCCGCCTGGTTGCAGTGAAACTTCTTAATCTCTCCACATCACAGTACAGTGACTAATACCTATTCTCCTGCATAGGACAAGTTTCCCATTTCCCACTACTTTAATAACTCACAATCTCACTCATTCAGTACCCTGGAGAACAAAGAGAACTCCTAGTTCCCTGAGCTCCTTGCCCTCTGAAGATGCCGGCCATAGAGTCTGGTGAATTGTCAGGAAGAAAAACTTCTAGAACACAGCCAAAACAGCCAAAAAAACTCACAAGTCCAGCTAAGCTCCAGATTTATATTTCTGCCTCTGCCCAACTCTGCAACTTCTCCAGATACTCCTAAAAGCCTTTTCTTATAAAATGGAATGCATCTGCCTCCATATTGTGTGTTCTTCTGGTCCTTCACCTCTTGTATGGCCATTTATACTTCCTCTCTAGCTTTGTATTATGTCTGAACCCTCATTGGGCATTCACAAATTTATTTATTGGTTGGTTGGTTGGTTGGTTGGTTTTTTATATTTATATATGGCCAATTTTCCCAAGGGAACTGAAGGCAGTGAAATGGGGTGTGGCTTACATTACATTATATCACTTTCCAAGTCTCCAAAGATACCAGTTTGGCAGATACAACGGTGGTTGGCGTTGCTTCTGCTGCTGTTGCAGTTTTGTTTGCTCCCTCAAGTTAATAAAGCCTTGTCCTTTCATTGTGTTGCGCACTGCAAGCCTAGAGATTGCTCTGGCTAGGAGGGGCTTATCCTCCGGATTTCAATCGAGTTGACACAGTGGAGGAAAAGAGGGCGTTCTCAATGATTAGAAAGAATGAGCTACCATGGAAAAGGAGAGAGAGAGAGAGAGAGAGCAGAGCAGAGCGGAGTGGAGCGGAGCTTGGTGGATTAAAGTGCCTGCACAAGATACTACTTTTGCAAGGTTTTTACAAGGAGTTCAAGAGGGGAGCATCGGCCCTCTTCTGATAGCTGCCTAATTGGAATGAAAGTGGAGCCTTCTCGTGTTGAGCATGGAAGCCAGGTCATGAAATGGTGCCCTTGTGCTTAATATGAATCTGTCATCATACCTGAAAAGCGGAGGGAGAAAGCTGGAGAGAGAGGGGGAGGGAGAATTCATTTATGCCCATGCAGAACTCAGCGATGGAAGGAGAGAACGGAGAGAGCTGAATCCTCCATATTTTGTGAGCAGCCGTGGCCCTTTGGTTTCCCAGGGAGGATGCAGCCATCAAGAGGAGCCTCTGTAGTAGTGATGGGCACAAAACGATTTTTTGTTCCGTTAATCGTTATTTGTTTCGTTACGTAATGAAACGAATAAAGAACCTAGCGATGAAATAGGAACGTTTCATCGCCAGGTTCGTTTCGTTGGCAACACACAATGAAATGAGCTGTTTTAAATGTTAAAAAATGTCCTGAATATCCATAAAAACTCAGCGATAATTATTTATTCTGCCTGATAGTACCTACCTGGGGGGTTGGGGTCCTTAAAATGTGCATTTATGTCTTTTCTCAGATCGCTGTATTTTTTCCCCCCTTTAAGGGGAGTTAGGGGACATCGACCCAAAATGACTGCCAGATGCCTAATATTGATTTCTTGGATATTAAAACGCCCTAGACATCCGTAAAAACACAGCAATAATTATTTATTCTGCCTGATAATACCTACGGGGGGGTGTCCCTTAAAATGTTTGGTTTTTTCTTTCTCCCATCACGATGTATTTTTCTTTTCCCTTTAAGGATGACACAAAATGGATGCCAGCCACATGGTTAATATTTAAAACGTACAGGGGGTGAGAGGGGTGCTGAAAACGTGAATTTATGTCTTTTCTCAGATCGCTTTTATTTTATTTTATATTTTGGTATTTTTGAGTGGATTCATAGCTTCCTTGAATTTAATTTTTTTATATATTTACCCTTATTTTATATATCTGCATTGATCACAGTCACATGGGCAAGCCATGTGATGGGATCATGTACATTCTTGGACAACTTCAACCAATAGCATGCCCAGGTTGCAGACTGGGCAGGTCTGGCAGCCACAGAGGGCATAAAAAGCTCTGGCAGCCCCCATCCTCCTTGCAGTCTGCAGTGGAGTTAGGTTGGGGTGGGATTGCTGTCTCTGTGACTTGTTACTTTCACTTTAGACCAGGCAGGCAGGCGTGTGTCTCTGTGTTCCTGCTGGCTGCAGCCTGCCTCCCTGCGTGCATAGTACCTCACAGTGAGGACCCTGCCCTGCCCCGCAGTCACTCTGCAGCTGCTGCCTTGCAGCCTCCCTGTGCGTACCTAGTCTATACTATGTCTCTGCCAACATCAAATTTTTTAGTGTTTTCCCTCTGGTCTGGGGCATTGGGGGACGCCCATGCATGGAAATGCTTTAAATTGCACAAAGCGGCAAAAACGAATAACAAATTAACGAACCAATGAAATGATTTTTGTGAAAATTCACGAAAAATGAAATGAAACGAAATGAACCTCTCAACAAAATGAAATGAAATGAAACATCATTTTTTCGATTTGTGCCCATCTCTACTCTGTAGTTTACTGTTAGTGCCCGTTTCCTTTCTTTTAATCTTAAACGTGTTGTTCCTTCAAGTTTCTAATGGTGGAAATTTCAGAGAGGGGTAGCCATGTTAGTCTTTTCATGAATTTCGGGCAAATTCAAAGAAAAACAAAACAAGAGAAGACACAAACATGTGGCACCTTGAAGACTAACTTTCATATTTTAATGTAACGTTTTGCACACATGTGCACTTCTTCAGACATATAGCAGCATAATGAGGTGTGAGATATAATGTGAGATATACATTTCATACCAGATTTCATTGGCTGTAGTCCAGACATTCATCGGTTGTAGTATATAGAGTTGAGGGAGGTTGATAGAGGAGGGGAGGGAGGAGGAGGGGGAAGAAGAGGAGGGAGAGTTAATTAGTAGAAATGGTGAGAAGATTAAATGGTGAGAAGTATGGGCTAGAGCTGTATAGTTTTATGGCCCACGCCAGCCTCTCTTTATGTTTAAGGATGGGAAGTAAATTCCTCAAGTGACAGAAACCAGATCAAATAAGATTAGAGAGCTAGTGGAAGAGAGGGGGGGGAGAGAGAGATAACGGGAGTTTTTAAGTTAGAGTCCATAAAAATGGCAATGTAGAGTTTTTACATTAGAGTCCATGAAAAAGTGGTAATATGGTAATATTACATTTGATAATTACTCAAGAACCCCCGATTTATGTTTAATCCCGTCTTGTGTGTGTCCATCATTGATATAAACCTATTTCAGCTGTTTCCCTTTGTATTCTTGATCTGTAATTATTCTGTTCCAAAACGGTGACCTTCAGGGCCTTCAAGGAGTGTCCAGGAAAACTGAAGTGATTTGAGACAGGTTTCTGTGTATCGTGGTTTCTTATGTCAAACTTGTATCCATTGATGTGTTTTCTTAGAGATTGTCCTGTTTGTCCTATGTAGAGTGCAGATGGGCATTGCTGGCAAAAGATGTCATAGATCACATTAGTTGAGGAGCAGGTGAAGTTGCCCTTGATACTGTATTTGACATTGTTGGGTCCTGTGATTGTGTTGCCGAAGTAGATGTGTGGGCAAAGATGGCATCAGGGTTTGTGGCAAGGTGTAGTTCCATTGTCCATGTTGCTGTTTTCTAATCTTTTGTGAATTAGTATTTGTTTGAGGTTGGGAGGTTGTCTGTAGGCAAGTATGGATCTCCCACCAAGAGCTTTGGAGAGTGATGTGTTCGTGTCAAGAATGGGCTGGAGATAATTTAAGATGCGTGTGAATGGTCTCACATGTGGACAACCAGTGGTGTGCTATCATTTGGTCCTTTGGATCTGTCTTGTAGCAGGTTATCTCTGGGTATGTCTCTTGCTTTGTTGATTTGTTCCTTAATGATGTGAGGTGGGTATTGTAGTCTGAGCAAAGCATTTTGTATATCCTTGAGGTCGGCGTCTCTATCCTGTTGGTCAGAGCAGATGCGGTTGTTAGAGATGGGCACGACTTGAAAAAAAAATTTTCGAGTTGTCGTTAGTCGGGCCGGTTCCGTTTCGGGTCATTTCCGTTTTTCATGAAAATTCGCAAAAATTAGTCGGTTCGTTTTTCGTTTTTCATTTTCGTTAGTACTGGTTTTTTTTTGGGGGGGTAGCGGGCTCCTGGAGGCACCTCTGTGGGGTGGGTGCCTCCTCTGGCCCGCTATAAAGGGAAAGTGGGCTCCTGGAGGCACCCGTGGGTGCCTCCTATCCTCACCCACTAGGAAAGGGGAAGCAGGCTCCAAGAGACCCCTCAACATGGGGGTCTCCCCTCCTCACCTGCTGCTGCTGCAAAATGCTATGCAATAGCCATATGGATATTGCATATCAGTTGTGCAGACAGTGACTGTGAAGACTAGTGGATATGGCACTGAACCCAGAGCCATAGTGAGATGCCTAACTAAGGCTCTCGCACCACCATGTCTCACACAGAAGGGAATTGTACTTGCATGTAGTGCAATGCAAGTACATCTGGCTTAGGGTTAAGGTGGGTTAGTGCAAGGGCTACGGTTAGGCTAGTGACGGGTAAGGTTACGGTGGGCTAGTGAGTTGCACCTCTGGGTGCCTCTCTGACCCACTAAGAAGACTGGAGTTAAGGATTAGGGTTAGGGTTAGGGGGCTAGGGCAGGTTTTAGGGGGCTTTTTGGCACATCCCAGAAGTCTCCAAGTGGCCATGCGACTGGTGGGATGGCTCCAAAAATTTGCATGGTTGTCCACTCCCACATGGCTGGCCACTCGGCCAGCCCATCATTGCGCAGGTGTAAATAAAATAAAATAAAATAAAATAAATGGAGGACAGAGGAGGAGAGGAGAGACATTTTGTTGCAAGAAAAAACCCACTGCTACTGTGAAAAATCTGGCAGTTTATAAATTTTTGCGTGTTTCTGTTGTGCTTGTGTGTTTTTGGACCACGATTTCAAAAACAATATTGCGTTCGCCGCCCCATTTTGGATCCCCCGCCCGCACCGCATGGCATGGCGAGTCCGGCTGCCCAGGACGGGGGGGAGGCGGGACCCCCCCTCCAGAAACCACCCCTCCGGTAGGTGCCCTGCGCCCTTAGTCAAGCAGGCATTTTTCCACCTCCTTTTTTGGCCCGGGAATGGGTGGGGGGAGAGTTTAAAAGTTTTTTCCTGTGCCGTCCGTGCCGCTTGCTTGCGCTTTAATTGCGGCGGCCGGCGGCGAGACTGGGCTTTTTGCTGGCTGTGAGCCTGCGGCGAGTCCCACCAGAGCAGCCCAGGACGGGGGATGGGGGGGAGGCCGGGGACCTCCAGAAACAACCCCTCTGGTAGGTGCCCTGAGGCACGGCAGGCATTTTTCCGCCTGCTTTTTGGCCGGGAACCGGGTTTTTTTAACTTTTAAAAACTTTTTTTCTGTGCCGCGAGCTCGAAGTCTGGCGGAGTAATTCCCGTTACCGTTTCCGTAGAGTAACGGAACCGAGTAACGGAAACGGAAACGGGAATACCGCTAAGTCGTGCCCATCTCTATCGGTTGTATCTAAGAGCTTGGCTGGATAGATTCTTGGGGGGGGGAGTCCATCACAGGTTACAAAGCATGATGGAGATATGTAATCTCCAGGCTTAAAACCGGGGTACATCAAAGCCCAGATGGTGGGGAGTGGTATCAGGAGACAGAGATATCTAGTCTCATGCGCTCCCAGAGGCATCTGGTGGGGCCACTGTGAGATACAGGAAGCTGGACCAGATGGGCCTTTGGCCTGATCCAGCAGGGCTCTTCTTATGTTCTTACGTCCTTATATAAAGTATCAGGAAATATGCAATTTCCTTAATGGGTGATTTCACTCTGAGAAAAACATGAAAAGCACCCAGTCCCAAATCTGTGACCATTGGACCTGACCCCCCCCTTTGCAGTTTAATAGTCTGGGAAGTGCAGTGCCATTTTCTGGGACAGGAGGCCTCAGTGGCAGTGCAAAAAAATGAGAAGGGCTTCACACACCAGCAACGCAACCAACCAGGTGGATCAACATTGGCTTAGCTCACATTGCTTGTGACATGTGCAAATGGAACACCACGCATGCTTCTGATTCGAGAAAATGGGTCTGCCAGCATCTCTGCCTCTTATTCCTTTCTTCTCTCGCCTGAGCCTATACTTTGCATCTTCTAACTCCCCCTTGAAATGTGTCGTTTGCAGTTAAACTCTACGGGAGCTTCCACTGCAGAATGACAAGTGCTGGTGCCGGAAAATCTTCTAAATTTTTAAATCATGCTTACTAAATTTGTTTCCTGGTATGAAATTGAGATATGGTTCCATGAATTGAGGAGGATTTACCCAGCCTTTTTTTAATTATTATTTTTGAATCACAAGGTTTCCAGCTGCCGGTGGGGTTGGCAGGGAGGGCTTTGGGCCTGGCCCTTCATGATGGAGAGGGAGAGGCTTGGGGCTTTCCTCAAGCCTCAGCCCCACATCTGCCCTGACGATAAACCTTGAAGAACCCCAAGCCTTGCTCTCTGTATCATGTCACGTTGGTTGTGCCTAGAAAACCAACTATACCCTAGAAGGCTTATTGGTTTATTCCGCTAAGGCAGCTATCTGCACTTTTTCCTCATCCTCTGGCTACACGTTTCCCAAACAATTCATTCCTCTTTCACGTACAGAAGGACACAAGCCGTTTGGCTCTATTAAACACCCCCACCCCCACCCCAATATATTCTCTCGACGTGCACTGGTGTTGCGCCCCCTCTTTCCTATTTTCCAGGTGCGCCTCACCTCCTCTCCACACAAAGCCTGCCTCTGACTAGAGCATCGTTCCAGCTCCCTGCTAATGGTTTCTCGTCAATTCCTGCTCCCAATTAACCTCCCCGTCTCCCTTTAATCCAGTCCCTTGCTCTCCCCAACATTCCTAGGTTTTTATCAGTCTAATTGCGTTTTTTCATCTCTGCTGTTTTGATTCCCCCTCCATCCCCCTTTCAAATCTAATTACGCCATTATCAGGGGTGCTGAGATGGTGTTAAATCATTGGGTTATTGATAATTCCTCTTCATTAATTCCCCCCCCCCAAAAAGAAGCACCTTCTCCTTTTACGCAAAAAGATGTGCACACAGAAATGAAATACAGAGGGGTTGGCTTTGAAGTCGTACCTAGTGGTTTGTTCATCTTGAATCGCTGCCGGTTAGGCATGGAGCGAGCAGCTTCGCTTATTTTTCTTTTTTATTACAAATCTTCAAAAATTTACAAATGGCTCCCTCTTTGCTAACGTAGATCCTTCCCATTCATAGAATTATACCCCATCTTGTAACGGCGCCTTTGGTCCCCCATGTCCAGTTGTTGAACTTGACACTTTTCATGTTGGATCCCATTCTGTTCCCCCATTTTGATTACAATATTGGTTAGTGTTTATCCACTGTTATATTTAGTGTATTAGGAGCCTTGTGGCACAGTGGCGAAATGGCTGTACTGAAGCCGTAGCTGTGCTCACGACCTGGGGTTCAGTCCCTGGTACCAGGCTCGAGGTTCACTCAGCCTTCCATCCTTCCGAGGTCGGTAAAATGAGGGCCCAGCTTGCAGGGGGTGGAAGGGGAGGGGGGCAATGTCCAGCCTGCATAATTACTTGTAAATCCATGATGTTTATGTTGAAACAGTGTAATTATTAGATCGTTATTTTAATTTGTTATGTTATAGGTTTATTCCATTTGACATATGTTTTTATTTAGTTCTTCTGTAAGCTGCCCAGAGTGGCCAGATGGTGAGATGGATGGGGTATAAGTTTAATTAATTAATTAAATTAACCACCACCACCACCACCACCACCATCATCATCATCATCATCATCATCCAAATAATGTTTCAAACACAATGAAGCAGGATATAAGCAGCAGGCCTTGCTGTTTTTGCTTTAGTTCAGTGGAGGGTGAAAAAGATGATCAGGGGGCTGGAAACCAAGTGGTATATACATCAAGTAAGTAAGTACGTAAGGAAGGAAGGAAGGAAGGAAGGAAGGAAGGAAGGAAGGAAGGAAGGAAGGAAGGAAGGAAGGAAGGAAGGAAGGAAGGAAATAAATGAATTTCATCCTCTGCCTGGCATTATTGATGGTTCTAGGCGGGGGAATGAGTGGCGCAGTCTCCAGCTTTAATGAACTTTGTTCTGATCTAGGAAGTGAAGGGAGGGCCAAGGAGGGGAGGGGGCTTTGCTCAACATGTCACCTCGAAGAATGCAGGGGGTGGTCCTTTGTGACTGTATGAAGCAACATCATTTGTATAGCACACTTTCGGAACTCCCTACGAAAGCGGGGGGGGGGCAAGGCAAAGGAGACCAATGTCCTTGGCAGCCTTTAAGGAGGCCATGAACTTAAGGTACTTCAAGGTGAGCAGATCTCAATTTGCACTCCTGCAAATGCTTCCCTGGTTGATGACTGGCACAGAGCTCCCCCTTTAATTTCTCTGACCGTTGTCACATTTCCTTGGGTGCAAAAAAAAAAAAGACTGGTAAATACAACGGAATCACCTTAGCCTCGGAGTATAATAGGAATAAGCAAAGCTTTAATTTATGCAGCTCAAGCTTCCTGGTCCTCTCCTTCTGGTACAAATCTTGCTATTTGCTACTGCAGGTTGCAGTGACCTAATGCAAACCTTGATAAGTGGGAAACTGACCTAAAAGCAAAAAGCAAAGTGTCATGCTTATATGCTGCCCCACAGCACGTAAAGTTCTCTGTTGGCAGTTCACAATTTTAATTGTGCAGGTGACACATTGTCCCCTCTCCAACGAGCTGGATGCTCAATTCACCAACCTTGGAAGTATGGGAGGTTCAGTCGACCTGCAGCCGGCTCCCTGAGTTCAGGATCAAACTCACTGAAGAAACCTCTTTTCTAGCAGTTTTAGAAAAATGAAGTCAAAGCTGCTCCCATTGTAACTGGAAGAAATAAATCACCTGGAATGAAAGAGGCACTGATAGCACTCGGTCAACAGCCCACAGATTGGAAACAGTCTCTCTATATTCCAATCCCGAAGATAGGAGGTGCCAAGAACTACAGTGACTATAGGACTATTGCTTTAAATTCCTATGCAAGCAAAGTGAAGGTCAAGGAATAAGCAGGTGAAGACATCTGCTTGGGAATACCCTAAGCAAATGGTGTGCCGCTGTGTGAGACAGAATGCTGGATTGGTTGGGCTGTGGCCTGTTCCAGCAAGAGTGTTCTTATGTTCTTCTGTACATGGAACAAGAAAGGCCTGATATTCATCAAGCTGGATTCTGAAAAGGAAGAAGCACCTGAACTCATATTGCAAATATCCCCTGGCTTCTGGAGCAAACCAGAGAATCTCAGAAGGTTTGTTTATAAAGTCCAGGTGCTCCTCAAGTGCAAGGATGTGTTTCTGGAGGACAAAGCCAAGATCATATATTCAGCATGCTTGGATTTCTGATCACCATGTATGGTTGTGAAAGCTCGACAGTCAAGAAAGCTGACCAGGTGGGGTGGGGGAACTGATTTGTCTGAAACATGGTTCTGGAGAAGAGCTTTGCATGTACCATGGAGTGTCTGGAAGTTGAGTCATGGCTACTGGACTTCTTTTTGAGAGATAGAAACGTTTCGTTGTTCATCCAAACAGCTTCATCAGTCTGAATACAGCTAGTGCTAGTCCTCCATCTTATAGTCAGCTTTGACCTCTTGTCACCCTGGTCTTAATTAGGCTCATAAGATGAACAATGGCCTGAATAGGCTCGTTAGGGAGACAATAGTATCCATAGCCTTAAGGTGAACAATGGCCTAAGGTGCTGAAACCTATCAAGAATGGGTTGTTAGCTATGGCCTTGCTGGTGAAGGTACCATGGAGTGCCATAAGAACATAAGAACTTCAGAACATCAGAAAAGCCCTGCTGGATCAGGCCAAAGGCCCATCTAGTCCAGCTTCCTGCATCTCACAGTGGCCCCACCAAATGCGTCCAGGAGCGCACGAGAATAGATCTCTGTTTCCTGACACCACCCCCCCCCTTTCACTGGCCCTTGTTGAACTACCCTGGTTTTAAGCCTGGAAATGATACATCTCCATCATGGTTTGTCACCTGGGATGGACTTTTCCTCCAGGAATCTGTCCAATCCCCTTTGGAAAGCATCCAGGACAGGTGCCATCACCACATCCTGTGGCAGGGAGTTCCACAGACTAACAACGTGCTGGGTGAAAAAATATTTTCTTTTGTCTGTTCTTACTCTCCAAGCCCTCAATTTGAAGGGATGTCCCCTAGTTGTGGTATTTTGTGAGAGGGAGAAGAGCATCCCTCTATCCACTTTACTCTTGCCCTGTGTAATGTTGTACATCTCAATCATATCCCCCCTCAGGTGCCTTTTTTCCAGACTAAAGAGTCCCAAATGTTTTAGCCTTTCCTCATAAGGGAGGTGCCCCAGCCCAGTAATCATTTTTGTCGCTCTCTTTTGCACCTTTTCCAGTTCCACTATGTCTTTTTTGAGATGCAGAAAGACAAACAAGTGGATCCAGGAGCAGATCAAGCTGGGGATGTACAATTTCCAGCCTTAAAAATAAACAGGGTACAGTACTTCAAGGGCCAGATGCAGGGGAGTGGGATCAGGAGACAGAATTCTAGTCTCGTGCGCTCCCAAACGAATCTGGTGGGGCCACTGTGAGATACAGGAAGCTGGACTGGATGGGCCTTTGGCCTGATCCAGGATGGCTCTTCTTATGTTTATATGTTCTAAACTTTCTCTGGAGACAAACAAATGCCGAAACAGAGACAGTCCCACTTTGGGAATAACACGGGAAGGCAGGATTCTCTGGAAAACAGAGTGATACTGGGAAAGGTGGAAGGCAGCCAGAAAAGAGGAAGACCAAACATGAGACGGAGAGGGAATCTCAACAGTCTTGAGAGCAGCTGAGCAGAGCTGATGAGGGCAGGATTTATTTATTTATTTATTTATTATTCACACTTGTATACCGCCCTATTCCCACAAAGGTGACTCAGGGCGGTGACTCAGGGCGGTGACTCAGATCTGGACAGAGGGCTCCTTCGGAAGGTGCCATAAGTCAGAGGCAAGCTGACGGCACGTAACAACTTCCCAAGTCCCAAGCCAGATTTGGTTGTAACCCAAGCTCAGGGTTGTCTCGCTTCAACCATTGTGATTGTGCTGGAAGGGAGGATGGACCGAAGCCCAGCCAAGCCCTGTGCAGTGCATCCTTCTCCCCTGGAAACGTGGGTGGCGCCTGCTTCCTCGCTTCCTTCTGGTGCCAAGCAGTCCTAGCAAGTTTTCCGAGTGTGGTTGGGGAAGAAGGCCCGTCGTGCTCATCAAGAATTCTCCAGTGACTTCTCATTGACAGTTACTTCACATCCATTCTCGTCCTGGGAGGACGTTAGTTGCATGTTGATGTCAGTTGTGGTCACGTGGTCTTCTTGCGGTTCTGTCCCTGTTCCCGTGTACGCACGGGCGTGATGGATGATACCGGCATGACTGTTACCACATGTCCTCGTTCCATGATGAGATGTGAAATTCCATGCCTTTGTTCTCCGTTTGTGTTTTTTTGGCCTGACCGTCCGTTTTTCAATGTTTCGATTCTCCGAAGCCTTGCCTTCAATGTGTTACGGAGCTACGTTTGAGGCATTTGTCTTTTAATCTCTCTGCACTGTGTTGCTGACTCCATAGGGAATGTACTGGCGAATGGCACTTCACAATCCTGCCACTAGATGGAGAATGGCACGTTGCGTGATGAGCCTTACATCACGGGCACTCATCTCGGAACAAGAAGTGTGACAAGGAGATTCCCGAGGCTTGGGAGGGGGATCTCTCATCCCGCTTAAATCGCAGTTGAGGGGGCGTGGTCGGGACGAACTCCCCTCGTCCCACAATGGACGTGCAGTTAGATTACTTTGTACCGGTCCCAAGTGGGACCGCAAACAGTGATGAGATGGACATGAAGTATCAGCCATTGTCTTTTCCTTGACACTGTTTTCCTTTCAAACACAAGGGGAGAGGGGAGGGAACAAGGGAGGGGAGGAAATAAGCCTCTCAGCCAGGAAGAAGAGAGAGAGAGAGAGAGAGAGAGAGAGAGAGAAAGGAAATCTAAAATTATTGTGGTTAGTTTTCCATGACCTGTACAAGATGTGCAGGAAGGAGGAAAGGATGTAAATTAATTTCTAGTGTCAATTAGAGAATGCCCTGACTTGATTACATACGGTGTGTGAGCCTCCGAGGTAGCCGAGATGTATTCTTAAGCAGCAGTTACCCAAGAGGAATTCCATGCAGCTCATGAAGGGGTCAACAGATTAAAGATGTACCTGCTCTGGCAGTTCGGCTTAAAAGCAGGCACGGATGGGTGGGTGGGGAAACCTGGGATATCCACAGGCTCCTTTTCCAAAGCTCTCAGCTTTTGAATTCTCTAGGAATGAGATGGTGCAGAGACGGAAAATATGCCAACTGCAGGCAACAGACAGAAAAACACTTTTTCTGTTATAATTCTGGCAACATCCTCATGGTGCCCTTGGGAGGTTTGGATGGGAGGGACTTCTGGGCTGTCTGTCAATCACTGCCAAGGAACCATTCCAGCCACAGCTACCATTATTGATAAGATGGATGGATGGATGGATGGATGGATGGCACTGCATTATACTTGTGCCCACTTTCACAAAGAGCAGAACTAGAGATGGACACGAAACAAAAATATAGTGTTTTGTTTCATTTCATTTCTTTAGTAGTTTTGTTTTGTTTCACTAGTAACACATTTTATAGTACTTTCAGAATGAAATGAAATGAAATGAAATGATTCACTCCCAGAAACATTTGGTGGGGTCACTGTGAGATACAGGAAGCTGGACTAGATGGGACTTTGGCCTGATCCAGCAGGGCTCTTCTTAGGTTCTTATGTTCTTATGTTAGTGGCTCCACCGAGTCTTAGACTTAGAGGCACCAAAATTGCAGGGAAGCTTCTTTGGACTTTTCCCAGTAAGCCCCTGAAATTTGGAGATGTTTGGGGTTCAGGGACTGAACTGCAAAGAGGGTGTATATGGCACACACTGGCGACATAGGGGGTAAGCTGCTTAAATTAACCCCCATATTGCTGGCGTGCACCAGCAAGGTAATGTAATTACCTCCAAAATATACCTCCATTGTCATCATCATCATCATCACCATCTGAAAAACATCCCCCTTGGTCTCCCCCATTGAGCCCCCCCCCCCCGGCAAAAGAATGCATTTATGTCCTGAATGGTATAGGCCAGTGTTTCCCAACCTGATGGGGCAGTGACCCCCGGGCCATTTTTGACCTCCTTGGACTTCTCTTTCCCCCACCTTTAACCCAACCCCCCAGCCTATTCCCTCCCCAGTTTTGAAATGGTGACGGCAGAGTTGACGACAGGAGCTGAAGAACGCCCAGCAGCAGTGGCAGCATGTGCCACCATGCCCCGGGGGGGGGGGATTAATGATCTATTTATGCAAATGAGATAAGGGGTTGCAGGTCCCTTGGGCATTAGAGGGCTGCAACTCAAATGTGCTTGGGAGCCCCTCATACAGGTTACAAATGGGAGAGCAAGTCTCAATACTCTTTTCATTGTAGACTTATTGTTGGATCTGGTACAGAATAAATGAGAAGCTTATATTCTAAAGGCCTACCTCGGAGCCTCGTGGCGCAGTGGTGAAATGCCTGTCCTGCAGCTAATACTGTGCTCACGACCTGGGGATCAATCCCAGGTAGCAGGTTCAAGGTTCACTCAGCCTTCCATCCTTCCGAGGTTGGTAAAATGAGTACCCAGCTTGCTGGGGGGGGGGCAATGTGTAGCCTGCATGCTGTAATTAAAAACTGTAAACCGCCCAGAGACTACTTAAAGTGGTATGGGGCAGTATATAAGCAGAACACTTCGCTACATGAACAATATTTCCATACAACTTCTCCTCTTTGTACTTTTGACACCAGTGGATGTACCCGTTCCCACCGATTTGTTTGAACCCCTGGTACAGGCAATGCAATGTGTTACTAGTGTACCTTTCCAAAGATTAGTTATTTTTGAGATTAGTGCCATAATAGTAAACATTACAGCAGCCCAGTTGATGAGAAATAAAACATAAATCAACGAGTCCCTTTTTAAAGGCAGAGGCATGATTCTCCTTCCTGGTTATGTGTGTGATACACCTTTTCTGTGAGTGCACGTGTGACTGTGCAGCTCAGAGCATGGTGGCTGTTTCTCCCGTTGCCATGTCTCCTGGATGTCCGGACCACAAATCTCAGCCATCCAAGGCACGCAACTAGACCACCTTCTGCACGTTTCCGCAGCATCCGCTGGAATCATCCATTTCCCATCGAGCCAAACAGCCTCAGATCATCTCTTATAATGGGAATGTCGGCACCACTTTCTGGAAGAGCAGCCATGCAAGAATGGCACCTGCCAAGCCCTTCAAGCATAAAATGCCTGGGAAGCGTTGAGAATTCCACTGTGATGTACTCTCTCTATAATGTATGGGTGGCGGGACACCACTCCAATGGAAGTAGACTCATCCCTCTGCCTTGAATACCAAGTGGAAGAGATAACGCACTCGACTGAGCAAACCGGGCTATGCATGAATCCCGATGTAAATTCCCCTGAAGAAAGCCACTTCCTAAAAAAGGGAATGAAACAGCAAGGAAATGGAGGTTCCTGGAGAATCCCATCCATGGTGACTAGAGATGGGCACAAATCAAAAAATGGTGTTTCGGTTTTTCATTTTTCGTTGAGAGGTCCGTTTCGGTTCATTTCCATTTTTCGTGAATTTTTGGAAACATTTCATTTTCATTTTTCATTTTTTTTTCTACCCGCTTTTTGCGTGATTTTTAAAGCATTTCCGTGCATGGGTGTCCCCCAACGCCCCAGACCACTGGGAAAACACTAAAAAAAGTGCAGAGACACAGTATAGACTAGGTACGCAGGGAGGCTGCAAAGGCAGCGACGGGCGTTGCCCAGGGTGCAAGGCAGCCACAGAGTGACTGCACTGCGGGGCAGGGGAGGGTACTCACCGAGACGTACGCATGCACGCAAACAGGGAGGCTGCAGGACTGAAGCTAGAGTCGCAGAGACAGCAATCCCAACCTAACTCCCACCGGAGACTGCAAGGAGGACGGGGGCTACCAGAGCTTTTTATGCCCTCTGTGGCTGCCAGACCTGCCTGCCCAGTCTGCAAACTGGGCATGCTATCAGTTGAACATGATCCCATCACATGGCTTGCCTCCATTTTGTGGTGGCGACATCCATTTTGTCATCCTTAAAGGGAAAAGAAAAATACATCGCGATGGGAGAAGACAAAAACAAACATTTTAAGGACCCCAACCCCCTGGTAGGTAATAATTTCAAATAATTATTGCATTATCGCTGCATTTTTATGGATGTCCAGGGTGTTTTAATATGCAAGAAATCAATATTAGGCATCTGGGAGCCATTTTGGGTCGATGTCCCCTTAACGCCCCTTAAAGGAAAAAATACAACAAACTGGGAAAAGACATAAATGCATGTTTTAAGGACCCCACCCCCGGTAGGTATTATCAGACAGTATAAATAATTATTGCTGGGTTTTTATTGATGTTCAGGGCATTTTTTAACATTTAAAACAACTCATTTCATTGTGTGTCACCATTAACAAAAACGAAACGTAACGAACCCAATTTTTGTGGTTCTGTTCATTTCGATCCATTTTCATCACAATTTTCGTTATTCGTTTCATTATGTAACGGAATGAATAACGAATAACAGAAACGAAAAAATGTTCGTTTCGTGGCCATCTCTAATGGTGACACTCAAAGCTGGCTCTGGGAGGGCCGATTCATTCATTCATTCATTCATTCATTCATTCATTCATTCAGAGTATTTTTACCCCACCTTCCTCCTTGGAAAAGGACCCAAGGCAGATTACAGTAATGAGGGACAATTTACAGTCCAGTAGACAATTAAGACATATTAAAGTTTGAGAACAGGGAATTGAGGAACATCTTACACAGCGTTAAAAGAGAACATTAAAGCAACAAGAAAATGTAATCATTTAAAGAGAGAGTAAAAAACTCCATGTAATCATGCACGGTAGACCATCCAAAAGTTATGCAGGATGGAGACTAGCATTGAAAACACTGTGTGTGATTACATATTTATTTATTTATTTATTACATGTCTATACCGCACCATTTCCCAGAGGGACTCTGGAGGGTTTACAGATTTTAAAAAATCATATAAAACAGTAATAAAAACATCAGTGGTGAGTGTTAACTGCCACTGGCACCCAGCTGTTTTTTGTTTGTTTGTTTTGGACAGGTCGGGCTGTGAGGAGATGCCAGTCCCCCCTCTCCACAGCTCAATCTGTCAAAATAAAAATTCGGCAGCAATCTGAGAGCAGAGCAGGCAATGCCAAAAATAAAACCCTGCTCCACTTTCCCATTCTCACCACCACTACCCAGTTGTTTTTGACAGCTCAGGCTGCGGGTAGGGGGGCTGCGGCTTTACTCCTAAAGCTGCACCCCCCCCTCTCACCACAGACCAAGCTGTCAAAACCAGCTGGGTGGCAGCAACTTCCGTTTCGTTGCTCATTTCATTTTGTTATGAATTTTTTTTAAAAAAATCATTATTATGAAAAAAAGAAATGCAATGAACAACAAAATGAAATGAAACATTATTTTTCCATTTTGTACCCGTCTCTATCTATCTATCTATCTATCTATCTATCTATCTATCTATCTATCTATCAGCAGCACCTTCCCTGTCTGTCTGTCTGTCTGTCTGTCTGTCTGTCTGTCTGTCTGTCTGTCTGTCTGTCAGATTTCTATACCACCCATCAAGCTGCAAGGCTACTCTGGGCAGTTTACAACAAAATGATATAGCAGTAAATTAAACCACATGAACCTCACGTTTAAAATTAAAACAAGACAAGATACAGCATGACAGTATAAGAAGCAATTAATTAAAGAGGGCAGAGGCAGATTCGACCCTAAGGACAAGATAGATCACCAGAGCTGTGTTCCAGACTTTGGGAAAGCCTGCTTAAAGAACCACATTTTTAATTTTTGCTTAAATATTCCCATTTGGGGGGGGCAGGTGATTTTTCAGGGGGCAGGGTGTTCCAGAGGCTTGGGGGTGTGTGGATTTACATTCTAAAATGTTGACCCTGTGAGGTATTTTCCATTATTATATTTTCTATCTCAGATGACATTGGGATTCCTTTTCTTGATCCCCAGTTAACTCATTTGAGTTGCCCAAGAAATGCAGCTTTCACAACCACCCACAAAAACAGGTCAAACGTGGGGTCTCACAGGCCCTAATTGGTGATATCATACTTCACCTTCTACATTCTTTTATATCTAATTTAATAACTCATCTTAATTGGTACTTGTTGCAAAGATTGCCGCAAAACCTCCTTCAACTTTGTTCTCATCCTATATTTGGGGAAGGCTTTTCTTCTCTCTCAGATACCACTTTTCTTCTAGCTCAGATCCCACAGGGTTCGAGTTGAGCTGTTTCCATTGGAGGCAGGCGAGTCCCACTTCAGAGGTGATGTGAATCCACTCCTGGTTTTAGTTGTCACTTTGCCAGCATTATGTAAGGGGCGGAACCTATTTGGGAGGCAGCATTTAGCACTTTGGTCAGTTTTTGTAAGGGACAGATGAAAACCTGGAACACATTCACATAGCCTGCCAACTTGGAGTCAACTCACCAGCCTCCATGGCTTCCAGCCCACATATTTATTTATTTATTTATTTATTTATTTATTTATTTATTTATTTATTTATTTATTTATTTTTACAACTTATTATGCCGCCCACTACCCAAAGGTCTCTGGGCGGCTTACAATAAGGAATTAAAACAGTTAAAACATCAAATATCAATAAATAATTAAAACAACAACAAAACATTTTCTCTCCTCAGTTCAACCCTAGCAGTTGACTTATCTTCCTTTGGGTCACGCAGGTGAAACTCCAATCAGGAAGCAGCCTGCAATGCATCATTCTTCCTTCTCCCTGGCGCTGGCCAATCAGGAGCTGTGCAAGGACATGAATCATCCCGCGTCCCTGTCTGAATGGCCAGCACCAGGGAGAAGGAAAGATGGCACTCCACAGGCTGCTTTCTGATTGGAGTTTCCCGGTTCCAAACAGCAGCTGTGCTACTCTGTTTCGTTTTGGAGCCGGACCTCTTCTGAAACGAAACACCCATCTCTAATCTTGGCTTCTTCTGATGTTCCCAAAGCCAGACAGCCCCAGTTTCAAGATGTTTTGCCTGGCTTGAATTGCTCACAGAACCACTTGTTTGTCCTTCCAACAGTCCAGAATCTCCACTAAGCTCTACTAAATGGTGAGTGTTAACAAGGGAGAAACATAACACCTCAAAGTGTGTCCAAGCGCATTTGACCTTCTGTTATTCTTCTTATCATCGCTGTTTCTCTTCTTTGTTGTTCTCTTTGGCTTTCCCAAGAAACTTGGCCAAAACCTCTGTTTTTTCTGTTGGGATTTAAGCAGGGTTCCTCGCCTCGCCTCCCTGCCAGTAGTAGCCCTTTGTTCTGTGGTGCAGCATTCTCCTCCTCCTCCTCCTCCTCCTCCTCCTCCTCCTCCTCCTCCTCCTCCTCCTCCTCTGTCTCTGTCTCTGTCTCTGTCTCTTTCTTTCTTCACCTCTGACTGAATTATGGGGAGTAAGCCACAGAGTCCTCCTCAAGGAGGTGGCAGGAGCTCGTTAGTGTCACTCAAATAAATTGGTGTGAAATGTGATCCTCCTGAGAAGCGTCTTTATTTACACATGCGGATCGGACATAATGCAGTTAAGGGTCTAGGATGGGACAATTACAGGATTCATCTGCTGGGAGTTGCCGAGGCATCTCGTTTGCCTTCAGCTACAGGCGAGGGGATTACTTTTTCTTTTTCTTTTAATTTATTGCTGGGATATATGCTTCGTGGAATTAAAGGGAGAAGCCGGGCTGGCGTGCAGGTGCATGGGCGATGGGAACAGAGCCTGCATGGAAGATTTGCTCTCACAGAGAAGGGTGGGGATCAGGGGAAGGAGATACTTTACATGGATCAAGTGCAACCCTTGAACGACGTCCCCATTTAGACAGCAGCTCAAGCCACAGGAATGAGCCTGGAATGCCACTACTGCTGGACACGCGTAGGACAGTCTTCTTCAACACAGCATCCTCCTAGTGGATTGGATTAGGACTCCCGTCATCCCCAGATACAGTCATCACCAACACCACCCCAAGCAGGGCCTTGGGCTGATGGAAGACTGGTACCAACGGAGCACTCTGGGCCCTCCAGACTTGCCCTCATGCGTGGTTGTAAAGCACTGGACTTCTTTTCACATATGCAAACCAAATAATATTTTGTCTCATCATCTGCTGCCATTTCTAAGCATCTGAGGTGCTTTTACACCTAGTCTCTCTCTCTCTCTCTCTCTCTCTCTCTCTCTCTCTCTCTCTCTCTCTCTCTCTCTCTCTCTCTCTCTCTCTACACACACACACACACACACACACACACACACACACACACACACACACACACACACACACACACACACACACACACACAATGATGGAGGGTGATTCTGGAAATGGAATTGAGGATATTAAATCAGGTTCGCCCAATGGGTGGGGAGCAAAGTCTATTTTGAGGTGGTGATGGGGAAAAAAACCGTTCAACTACTAGGGAATGTTTGTTTAGTCAAAAACTAGGAAACACTTCATTACAACTCAGCTGCCCAGTAATTTCCTTCCTCTTTTTTCCCTACCACCAAAAGAACCTGGAATTACATGCCATCAAGCCAATTCAGACTTTCATAGAATCATAGAATCATGGAGCTGGAAGAGACCTCAAGGGCCATCCAGGAACCCCCATCACAGGACTCCCGACAGGTGGCCATCCAGCCTCTGCTTAAAAACCTCCAAAGAAGGAGATTCCACCACCCTCCTTTGGGGCAGCATATTCCATTTCCGGACAGCTCTAAACATCATGAAGTTCTTCCTGATGTTCAAATGAAATCTCTTTTCCTGTAGTTTAAAACCATTGTCCCGAGTCCTTCGGCAATACTTTCAAAGGTTTTTCTAGGTAGAGAATACACATAAACGGTTTTCTGTTCCTTTCTTCTAGAGGTGCCCCATATGCTCACTATGAGACAATGTGGGGAATTGGACTCCAGCATTCTAAAGAACCTGGGCAGGGTTGGATCTCAGTAACAGCTACATTCTATGGCTGAAATCTTACTGGGGTTTAAACAAACAAATAAACAAACAAACAAACAAATAATGTTTGTGCAAGAATTATATGACTTGATAGAGGTAATTGTGACTAATTGACAAGGCGCCAGGTGTACCTTGGCTGTGCAACTCGGTATATAAGGAGTCATATGATCAAGATGCAACTTCGCCCCTCGTCAATTACTACAATTAGCTGTGGCAAGTAACTTACACTCCAGTAGGATTCTGCCCTATATTGTTCTCCCCCACCCCCCACCCCCCAAAAAAGGGGCAGGCCCATTTTGTGCACATGTGTTTTGATTGGCATTTCCAACACTTCTGTGGAGTTTGAGCTTTTATTAATTAATTTAAATGTTTACATGATACCTGTTAATGTCAGATCACAACATCAAGATCAGGAGAAGCAATAGTTAAAAAACCACAGCAAAAACAAATTGCTAAGCCTGAAAATCAGCATGTGCCAGAGGTTTTTTTTAATAATATTTTTCAATACAGGTGTCAAAATACCATGAAAGTTGGCATCTGTCACAAAAGGCATATAAACTTTCACTTTGTTCACTCCTGCGTATGCGAACAAACAGTTTCAAAGGTTTTCTCCCCGCTGGGTGAAATAACTGGCATTTGGTGAATTTTTCACACTAAAGGACTTTTTCTGAGGGACATTTAGTAAAGTGTTTTTTGCCAAAGAAGCATATTTTAATCCCATCCCCAGAAGAGCTCACCTTTTTCTTTTTCTTTTTCTTTTTCTTTTGCTGATAGTGCTACTGAATAGAGATAGGCACAAAACAAAAAATGAAATGCTGTTTTGTCATTGCGTTATTTAACAATTTACTTCATTATGTAACGAAATGATAAGACACGTTTGTGGCGAATAGGGTAAATCATAACTGTGTTTTGAGTAGCCAATCACCCAGCTGGTGGGAGTGGTTAAGAATGTTATATATTTGGAACCTAATGAATGGGTGATGGGCAGTTCAGTTGGTGTTAGAGCTGAGACGAGTTCAGTTCAGTTCAGTTAAAAGAGCTGAAAGTCAATTTAGATTGACCGTTGGTCAAGTGAGAGATCCTGCCACTGAAAAGTGTGTGTTGTGTTGTTACAGTCATTACCGATTCTTTGTGACTCCATATCCATGGAGTTTTCTTGGCAGGAATACTGGAGTGCTTTGTCAGTTCCTACTCCAGGCGCCTACAGCACCTGGTATTTCCTGGTGGTCTCCCATCCAAGTACTAATCAGGGCCGACCCTGCTTAGCTTCTGAAATCAGGCGAGATCGGATATGAAAAGGGTCTGGTTTATAAAGGAAATACATTATTATAAAAATTCATGATTGCAATACAATAACATCGGCTAAAGCTATCATAATACTGATTAGACATGGGCACGACTTGGCGAAATTCTCGTTTCCGTTTCCGTTTCTCGTTTCCGTTACGTAACGGAAACGGTAACGACAATTACTTCGTCAGAACTCGAACTCAAACCGACTAAAGAAAAA
Source organism: Phrynocephalus guinanensis (assembly GCA_037367245.1). Taxonomy (NCBI): domain Eukaryota; kingdom Metazoa; phylum Chordata; class Lepidosauria; order Squamata; family Agamidae; genus Phrynocephalus; species Phrynocephalus guinanensis. The sequence continues at coordinate 209,082,742 of CM074732.1, read as the reverse complement.
TTGGGTCTGATTTGTCGTTGTCGTTCCTGGCATCGCAGCGATCGCGCTATGCCAAGCGGCACAGGAAAAAAGTTTTAAAAATTAAAAAAAAACCCGATTCCCGGCCAAAAAAGCAGGCGAAAATATGCCTGCCTGAGTGAGGTCATCTACCAGAGGGGTGGTTTCTGGGGGGGGTGTCCCCGGCCTCCCCCCCTCCTCTCCTGGGCTGCGCAAAGTGCGCATCCTCGTCGTCGAGTCGCACTCGCCCACGCCAACTCGCCAAGCGGCGCAGCACAGGAAAAAAGTTTTTTTAAAAAAAACAACCCATGTTTCCGGGCCAAAAAAGCAGGCGAAAATATGCCTGCCTCAGTGAGGGCACCTACCAGAAGGGTGGTTTCTGGGGGGCGGGGGGTCCCCGGCCTCTCCCCCTCTCCTCTCCTGGGCTGCGCATCCTCGTCGTCTCGCCAACTCGCCATGCCATGCGGTTTGGGCGGGGGATCCAAAATGGGGCGACCGCAATATTTATTTTGAAACGTGGTCCAAAAACACACCAAAGCACCACAGAAACATGCGAAAATAGCTATTTTAAAACTGCCTGAATTTTTTCAGTAGCAACAGTGGGTTTTTCTTGCAACAAAACGTCTCCATTGATTTTATTTTATTTTATTTTTATTTTTATTTTTATTTTTTTACACCTGCACATTAATGATGGGCTGGCCATGGGAGTGGACCATGCAAATTTTTGGAGCCATTCCACCAATTGCATGGTCACTTGGCCAGGTTTTGACCGAGACTTCTGGGATGTGCCAGTCGGGCATAAAAAGCCACTAACCCTAGTCCGAACCCAAACCCTAACCCTAACCCTAACCCATACACCAGTACACTGTCCTTCTTAGTGGGTCAGAGAGGCACCCAGAGGTGCACCCCAGTAACTCACCCTAACCTTACCAGTAACCCTAATCCTAGCCCTTGCGCTAACCCCTAACCCCAAGCCAGATCTGTGTACTCGCATTGCACTACAGCAAGTACACTTCCCTCCTTAGTGAGTCACAGCGGGCGCCCGTAGGGGTCCGGTCCTCTCTCACTTCGCTCTCCAGCCCAAGCAGGCAGATAGTCACAGAGGCACCCGTCGAAAGAGAGGTGCCTCTGCTGCAACAACTGCAACTTAATGGTATGCATATCCAATTGGCTATGCATGCCATTTTGTAGCGGGTGAGGAGAGGAGGCACCCACGAGGTGCCTCCTAGAGCCCGCTTTCCCTTCATGGCAGGCCAGAGGAGGCACCCACCCCAGAGAGGTGCCTCCAGGAGCCCCCCCCCAAAACCAGTACTAACGACAGACGAAAAACCGACAAACGAAACGACAATTTTTTGGAAAATTTTGCAAAAAATGGAAACGAGCCGAAACGGGCCGGCTCCGACACACGACAACTCAAAACGTAATTTTTCCTGGTCGTGCCCATCTCTAATACTGATAATCTAATTATAAACTACTAAATGTTTCATGTTTTGTTTTAAAACTATATAACCTATAGTGACTCTCTCTCAAATTCATACAAGTGTCCAGTTAATCTGGTGGTGGCAGTGAGTGGAAACCCAGTGTGTATAAGGGGCACGTCACAACGTTTTTTCACGAAACAAAACAAAATGCCATTTTCCCCTCTAGGATTGAAATGATTTGTCGTAGAGGAACCAAAATGGCAGGGGAGCTTCATTGGACTCTTCCCTGGAAGCACCCCAAATTTGGAGAAGTTTGGGGGTTAGGAGGGAGAGTTATTAAACTCCAATGGGAGTGCCCCTAGGAAAAAATCATTTTAATTTAATCAGGAAACCGCAATAGCCCCCACCCACCCCGCAAGTTCGCGATTAGTCTGAGTCAGCAGTGTTCAAAGGCAGCCCCACATACAGAATATTGTAGTAATCCAACTGGTCTCTCATTAAGTTATGTGTCACCATAACCGTATTCTGCATTTCCAGGCATTTGAGCAAATGCCACCCTTGCTTTATCTGTGCAAATGCACCCCAAAACTTCAGCACCCAGACTTCTTATGGATAAAATCCTAAGATGTGAACCTGGTATTTCAGCAGGAGTGTAGCTCCATCCAACGCAAGTTGCATTTATACTCCTTACATCTGACCAAGAACATCTCTGTCTTGCCTGGATTAAGTTTCCGTTGCCGCTATGTCTGTGAAGATCCTCAGTCATCCAGGTCAGTTTATCTGGAAGTTGAGTCATGGCTCCTGGACTTCTTTTTCTATCTCTCAAGAAAAAGAAGTCCAGTAGCCATGACTCAACTTCCAGATTTCTGTTGCAGAATTTTGAATTGTTGGTTAAATTTTTCTAGCTGCCTGACAGTTCAGGGATTCACAGAACAGAATAACTTCAGGTTTCCAGGGGTGTATTTGGGGGGGGGGGCACAGAGAGAGCCCAGTTGAGGTTGGGCTGGGCTGCCGGGCGCTGTGGAGGTGGACACCAGAGCAGGGAAGCTGCACCAGCAGCGCCAGCACCAGCAAGGGAACAGCGGTGGCCTGGTGAAGGCAGGTGCGTCCCTTGGGGTCTGAAGGCGCCATCCCTCAAGCCGTCTAGGAGCCAGGCGGGCAACCAAGTTGGCTGGCCAGCGTGTGGGGTGGAGAATGAGGGCCTCGGGCCCCGCTTCCCCCAACACCCACCGTCCCCCTTCCCTCCCTCCTTCCCTCCCTCCTCTTGTCATGGAAAGGGCTTGACAAGGCGGGCGGGCGCATGCCCACCCCTCCATGTGGGGCTGCCTGCCAGGCCTTCGGTGGGGCTAAAAACATAAGAACATAAGAACCGAAGAAGAGCCATGCTGGATCATGCCAAAGGCCCATCTAGTCCAGCTTGCTGTATCTCACAGTTGCCCCACCAGATGTGTCCGGGAGCGCACAAGACTAGATAGATCTCTGTCTCCTGATACCACTCCCCTGCATCTGGCCCTTGAAGTACCCCGGTTTTAAGCCTGGAGATTACACATCTCCCTCGTGGTTTGTCACCTGGGATGGACTTTTCCTCCAGGAATCTGTCCAATCCCCTTTTGAAGGCATCCAGGCCAGATGCCATCACCACATCCTGTGCCAGGGAGTTCCACAGACTAACAACGCGCTGGGTGAAAAAAAAATTCTTTTGTCTGTTCTTACTCTCCATGCCCTTTCCCGCTCCCCTGCCCTCTCCTCCTCACAGCCCTGCAAGGTCGGGCCAGGTGGAAGAAGACCGGCTGGCCTCCTCCAGCGCTTGGGGGAAGGGCAGGAGGGTGCACAAAAACTTATTTTGCCCCTGGGCGCTGAAAACCGTAGCTACGCCTCTGCAGGTTTCCCAGAAGAGTCCATCTCTTCTCCCACTAATTGTCACTTACATTCTCAGTAACTTACAGTGACATTAGTAGTACAAGAACACAGGGACACACACTTTATTGTCATTGTGCAAGTACAGCGAAATTTAAAAAGTGCCATCCAGTCTGCATGTCATTCATTCCCAATATGAAAATTCATAAACATAGAAACCTACCATTTAAAACAAACATCCACACATATGCTCCCATTCTCCCACCCATTCTCTCATCACTTGTACCCATTTAAAACTCTAAAACAGGGGTGTCCAAACTTTTTTTGTAAGGAGGGCCAGATTTGGTGGCTGAGAATTTTAGGGGGGGGGGCGGCTGCTCCCTGCCCCTGCCCCCACTCCAAGCTCCAACCAATGACCCCTTATAAGCCCCACCCACTGAGCCATAAGTCCCACCCACTAAGCCCTTGCAAGCCCACCCACTGTGCTCCTCCCCCTGACTCTTTGCAAAAAATTATTAAGAACAGAGGAGTTGGCTAGATGAAACTGCAAACTACTCAAAGTAAAAAAGGGGGCTGCCAAAGCATGCCCAACACTGATTCAGCTGGCAGTTGTGTTGACTGCCCCATAGTGCTTAAAGCACTCTCTGGGTGGTTTACAATTTATGCAGGCCACACATTGGTACACAAGGCTTATTCTTGGGATTATTCCCTCCCGCCCTGTCACCTGGCTTCAAATTGGGGGGAGGGTAAAGTGGGGGTGGGGGTGGGCCAGCCAGTCATGGGCCAATCAAAATGGCCTGGTGGGCCATATTTGGTCCCCCGAGCTGGACTTTGGACATGGCTGCTCTGAAACATAAACCAACCATACACACACACTAACCCTACCACCCCCACCTGACAACATTCCCACCCAATACATAAAAACTACAGAACATGCCCCCACACAACCCTGTTTCTTTCTTCACTCAACAACTACACAATCCCCATACAATATACATGTTACACATTCAATACTGGTATTTCTCTTCACTTACGTTTTAGCTGACTTTAACATGGTTACTGCTGTTGGATAAAAAACTATTTCTAAATCTATTAAATCTATTACATCTACTAAGTAGTGGAAAGAATTAAAAAAAAACATCTTATTTGTTTACGAATCAAGGAAGAAAACAGCAAACTGGCAATCATGACGGCTTTCAGCCGCAGATCTCAGTAGATTATAGAGAGGGGCAAAACAAGGTTCTCTTTGAATTCGGAGACAGAGAAGGAATGATTGGCTAGTGCTGAATAGATTGAGTCACCCCAGCCCTGACAATCCCTCCCAACCAAACCTGCTAACGGCAGCATGCAAGGTTGTAAAAGTTCCCCAAAGTTTCAATCCCTTACCATCCTCAGACAAAGGTTTAGAATAGGAACCACTTGCTCGCATTTAGATGGAAAGGAGAAGCAGTGTTGATGACAGCCGGAGTGCAAGAAATCCTCGCTTTATCACTCAAGCAAGTTATTTCCAAAGTGCCAACTCTTTTCTACTCTATCTTGCTATTTAAGCGTGCTGTGCAAGTGAAGTGTTGGAACATCAATATCAGGAAGGACCGCGCTTTGAAAGTTAGGGCTCTGTATGGAAACATCTTTGGCTAAGTTATTTTTAACAGACACCATTTAGTGATTTTTAATAGCCAATAAAATATTGGAAAGAGGCCTTCTGACATTTTGGCACAGTTAGAACCATCAGCGCTGAGAGGAAAAGATGGATGCCACTCTGAAGCAGGCCTCCCTTGTCGACAGCAGAATCTGGGAGTTTTTCAGCCTTTAAAAGATGAGAGGTTTTTGAGACATCCTGATCTTTTAGGTTCAAAAATGGGAAATAATGCACATCTGATCAATCGAGCAATGGAGCAATCAATCCATTGATTGGTTGGTTGAATATCTGACTTTCCCCTCAAATACAGGAACACAAGGCGGCTTACAAAAGGATTTAAAACATGAATAAAACAGAGAGAATCTGTCAGATATTAGTTAGTGAGATATATGTATTAGACAGGGTGTTCTATATATATTTGATATGTATTTAACTTATTTAAAGATGGAGTCTGTAAAAAGTGCAAAGTCACAGTGACTCAATGTATAGTTTTTTCTAATGAAACACAGATGTTAAGAATTAACATAATGAATTTTGGCTGATGCAAGAGGTTGCAATAGCTATGAGGTAATGTCATTTATGATTGGATAGACACATGTATAAAAATGTTCTGTAAATCATTGTTCATTGGGCCTTCTGTGAGTAAGGCACCCAGTTTGTTTTTTTGCCATATATTTTGTCAATGTAATGTATGCTGTTATGCTGCTATGCTTTGTTGAACTTTGTATAAATGCACTAATGTGATTTTTCCCTCTATGGTTTTAGAAGTTCTGTGATGCTTTGATATATTTATGTACAGTTTGGAATATAGCTGTTTGGTTTTAAGAAAACTCTGTCTCTGGCTAACAATTTATTTTATTCAATAAGTATTGCTTCTGCTGGCTGATCAAATAGCACAACATACTCTGACAGAACTATATTGGCAGAAGTCCTAGCACTTAGTGTAGTGCGTTGCAACTAGGTTGAATTAGTTCGTTGGGTTCTTGACGGGCCACCACCTCTATAAATCCAATGGGTCTCCTCTAGCTGCAACTCAGTACACTAAGAAACAGGATCTCGTTCAGCGTGCTATAATATCAGCACTAGATTTAACACTGCAGAGGAAAGGGTTCTGAAGCATGTCAAAACACAAAAAGTTGAAATACCCTGCATCTATTGTTGTTGTTGTTGTTGTTGTTGTTGGTGGTGGTTTATACCCCACCCATCTGGCCACATGACCACTCTTTGACAGGTCCTTCCTGAGGGACCTGTTGACTTGTTGGAAGTCTGCCTGAAAAGGGCAGTTAAAGGGCCACAGAAAGGCCACAACACTGATGGACTCTCCCTTGGCAAGGAGTTACACAGCTTGGAAGCTGCCACCAAAAAGGCCCTCTTTTCTGTCCTACCAATCAGAAAACACCTTCCCGCCAAAAACCGAAAGTCACACAGGGCTTCATAGTAATAATCAGCATTTTTAAATTGTTCCTAGAAACAGCCTGGTGGCCAGTAGAACAAGTATTACAAATTAGAGAAGGGCACGAAATGAAAAACGAAATGTTGTTTCGTTGTTTCGTTAGGTAATGAATTAATTCTTCACCTAACGAAATGACAGGATCTGTTTTGTTTTGTTTCATCATGAAACACCATTCTCTCTCCCCCCCCCCCAAGAATGAAATGATTCCTGGAGGAATCAATGGCAGGGGAAATCAAGCTCATCCCTGTAAGCCCCTGAAATTTGAAAAGGTTTGTGAGTCAGGGGGCTGAGATATTAAGTTCCAAAGGGAGGTGCCCCTAGGAAAAAAATTGCCCATGGCTTAGTGTCTGAACTTCGAATAGAAAGTTTTTTTTCCTAGGGGTACCCCCTATGGAGCTTTATAACTCAGCCCCCTGAACCGCAAACCTTTCCAAATTTCAAGAGGTTACCTATAATCACTTGAGGAAGCTCCCCTGCCATTTTGGTCCTTAAGGACCCAGAGGAGGCTAGTGTTTCATTTCGTTTCATTTTGTTTTGTAACCAAACTATTTTAAACTTTGAGTACAAACAAAACAAAATGAAACGAACAAATGACACTATTTTTCCATTTCGTGCCCATCTCTGTTACAAACCATTTCTGTTCTCTTTGTGGAATCATCCTTTTTTTTAGGTGCCTTTGCTTGTAACCCCTCACTTGGGGAAGAATATATGCCTGAAAATTGTGCATTTATGTATGCCTCTGTAGATAATTTGTACATTTTTTGTTGCAGGCATTTTGCCATTTGTTTTTCTTCATTGCTTGCTTGGTTGTTGTGGAGCTATTGTGTTCTTTTCTTTGTTGCTGTCCCATGGAAACCTCAACACTAAAAACCTTATGAAAACCAAAGCAAATGGTGCCTAAGATTATATTCAATGCTGTTTCCAATAAGTGGCATATTTTATTGTTAGGCTTTTTTTTTCCAATAGTGACCCTTAGGGGTCTTAAGATGCTTTCCCCAAACTGGCATTTTCAAGTTGTGTACAAATCCCAAAATCTAATAAACCAACATGCCTGGAAACTGCCTGGCTAGGGAAAGCCATCTTGAGGGCACAATATCTAATAAACTGTTCAATTAAATTATGCCACTAATCTGCTACTTGTGCTTTAGAAATAATTTACAAATCAGTAGAATTCATTTCTTGCTCTCTCAAAATGTCAAATGCTGTTTCTGCCTTTGTTACTGTAACACCATAACACCCTTATCACATACACATGCAAAGTACTCATTATAAGTAATTAAATTATTTTAATTCACTATTCCCAATCTTGCACAGAGAAAACAGTCCCTATAATTTCAATCTGTGGAGGGAAAGGTTGGTTCTGTTGGGCGTTTCTTTTGAAAGGCAAAAGAAAAAAAGGATGGTGGTCCTCGAAATACACTCGGATAGTTTCCCAGAAAAAAATATATAACAGTGGATCTCTAGAAATCAATGGTTGACAATGAATTACTCAACTGACCCAGTTGCAAAGCAGTTATGCTGGTTCCTAGGCTTGAGCATTGGTGTGAAAACAACAGAATGAAACTGAACAGGGATATGTGCAAAGTTCTGCCCCCCTAAGGGAAAAGGGACAAACACACAGTTACAAGATGAAGGATATTTGGCTCAGTAATACTACAAGTGAGAAGGATCTTAGAATTCTTGTAGATCACAAGATGAATATAAGCCAATTTATGTGCCTATTCTCACCAGGGTGATGTGAAATGAAGGTGAACTATAAATTGGAAGCCCTGCCCCTAACTTTCCTCAGACTGACGAAGCTGCTTGGATGAGCAGCAAAACGTTTCAGTCTCTCAAGAAAAGAAGTCCAGTTGCCATGACTCAACTTCAAGAAGTTGTTAATTGTAATCATGTCATTTTCGTTGCTGCTGCTGTTGCTGCTGCTTGTTGCTATCATTATTATGAACTCTGCAAAAGATAGTATTGGCAGATAAGCTGTTGCCTCATCAGGAGATCCTCACAGAGGATCATATGGGGTGTTCTGGTCCTTTTCATACGTTATTGACCCTTCACTCCTCTGCTGCTTTTACAAGTCAGGAGCAGCACAGGTCTAAGCACACATGGTGGCCTAAACCTCTTCATGGACCCTGTGCCACGCAAAACGATTATCCTTTCTCACAGGGAAAAGAAGAGCCAAATGTGAATTCACAGGACCCAAGTCCACAACAGAATCTTAAGTCAGAGTAGGTCCAAGTGACTTAATCTGCAAAGAGCTGCCCACCTTCATCATTTGTGGCCTGTCAAGTCATAGAATCATAAAACCATGGAGTTGGAAGAGATCTCGAGGGACATCCAGTCCAACCCCCTGCCATGCAGGAACCCCCATCATAGTATTTCCGACAGATGACCATCCAGCCTCTGCTTATAAGCCTCCAAAGAAGGAGACTCCACCACCTTTCTTTGTGGCAGCATATTCAACTTATGCTGAACAGCTCTAACTGTTATGAAGTTCTTCCTAATGTTTAAGTTGAATCTATTTTCCTGTACTTTGAGACGATTGCCCCGAGTCCTAGTCTCTGAAGCCATGGAAAACAAACCTGTTCCCTCTTCAATGTGACATCCTTTCAAATACTTAAACATAGCTATTAGAGATGGGCACGACTTAGCGGTATTCCCGTTTCCGTTTCCGTTACTCGTTTCCGTTACTCTACGGAAACGGTAACGGGAATTACTCCGCCAGACTTCGAGCTCGAACCAACGAACGAACAATTTTGGTCTGATTTGTCGTGCTCGTTCCTTGCATCGCGCGATCGCGCGATGCCACGCGGCACAGAAAAAAAGTTTTTAAAACTTAAAAAACCCCGGTTCCCGGCCGAAAAGCAGGTGGAAAAATGCCTGCCGTGCCTCAGGGCACCTACCAGAGGGGTTGTTTCTGGAGGTCCCCGGCCTCCCCCCCCATCCCCCGTCCTAGTGGGCTGCTCTGTGGGACTTGCCGCAGGCTCGCAGCCAGCCAGCAAAAAGCCCAGTCTCGCCGGCCGCTGGTGCCGCAATTAAAGTGCAAGCAAGCGGCACGGACAGCACAGGAAAAAACTTTTAAACTCTCCCCCCACCCATTCCCGGGCCAAAAAAGCAGGCGGAAAAATGCCTGCTTGACTAAGGGCGCAGGGCACCTACCGGAGGGGTGGTTTCTGGAGGGGGGGTCCCGCCTCCCCCCCGTCCTGGGCAGCCAGACTCGAGTCGCCATGCCATGCGGTGTGGGCGGGGGATCCAAAATGGGGCGGCAAACGCAATATTGTTTTTGAAATCGTGGTCCAAAAACACACAAGCACAACAGAAACACGCGAAAATTTATAAACTGCCAGATTTTTCACAGTAGCAGTGGGTTTTTTCTTGCAACAAAATGTCTCTCCTCTCCTCCTCTGTCCTCCATTTATTTTATTTTATTTTATTTTATTTACACCTGCGCAATGATGGGCTGGCCGAGTGGCCAGCCATGTGGGAGTGGACGACCATGCAAATTTTTGGAGCCATCCCACCAATCGCATGGCCACTTGGCCATGGAGATTTCTGGGATGTGCCAAAAAGCCCCCTAAAACCTGCCCTAGCCCCCTAACCCTAACCCTAACCCTTGACTCCGTACCCATACATCACAGACTGTCTTCTTAGTGGGTCAGAGAGGCACCCAGAGGTGCAACCCACTAGCCCACCGTAACCTTACCCGTCACTAGCCTAACCCTAGCCCTAACCCTAACCCACCTTAACCCTAAGCCAGATGTACTTGCATTGCACTACACGCAAGTACAATTCCCTTCTGTGTGAGACATGGTGGTGCGAGAGCCTTAGTTAGGCATCTCACTATGGCTCTGGGTTCAGTGCCATCCACTAGTCTTCACAGTCACTGTCTGCACATTCTGTTATGCAATATCCATATGGCTATTGCATAGCATATTGCAGCAGCAGCAGGTGAGGAGGGGAGACCCCCATGTTGAGGGGTCTCTTGGAGCCTGCTTCGCCTTTCCTAGTGGGTGAGGATAGGAGGCACCCACGGGTGCCTCCAGGAGCCCACTTTCCCTTATAGCGGGCCAGAGGAGGCACCCACCCCACAGAGGTGCCTCCAGGAGCCCGCTACCCCCCCAAAAAAACCAGTACTAACGAAAACAAAAAAACAAAAAAACGAACCGACTAATTTTTGCGAATTTTTGCGAAAAACGGAGACGACCCAAAACGGAACCGGCCCGACTAACGACAACTCGAAAAAAATTTTTTCAAGTCGTGCCCATCTCTAATAGCTATCATAGCTCCTCTCAGCCTTCTTATATGGCTAAACATTTCCAGATCTCTAAGCTGATCCTTGTAAGACATTTCTTCCAGACCTTCAACCATCCTGGTCGCAGGATCTTGCCAAACCCATCCCGGAGTAGGCCTTCTGGAAGGTTCCATCAGGAAAGCAGAAGGTTTTGTAAGCCTCCCAGAGTGTATCTTAAAATATGAATGGGGGCCGATACCACTTGGGATGGCCTCACGGTGATCATGGTAGACCTGAAGTCCTGTTCCACTCCTGACAAAGGTCACCTCAACATGGATGTCGAGGTTCACCAGCCCAACAGCAAACACAAAAAGGAAGGCTGTTGTGCAACAGAGCAGTTGAGGTGCAAGCGGAACCCCTATTTTGTTCTGGGCACCCAACTCTCTAGTATCTGCAGGCAAATCCAGTGGCATCTGGGGAGCTGGATAGGGTTTTGATAGACTACTGGATGGACAAAGTTTCAGCAAGCTACCCCCATCAGTTTTGTCCAAGCAGATCTCTGTAATGCAAGCCATCTTGGCTAGAGAAGGGCACAGGTCAATTCGTGCCTCTTTGTCAAATGCCGCTTGTCCCAGAGGTCCTTGCCTTCATATAATTCGGTCCCGATATATATATAGAGACCGCAGTATGTGAACTGCAAAATGGCAGGGGATGACTGTATTTATTATTATTATTATTATTATTATTATTATTATTATTATTATTATTATTATTATTATTATTATTATTATTATTATTATTATTATTATTATTATTATTATTATTATCAGCTAACTACACTGGATTTTATATTACCAATCACTAGTCAAATGCTTCCCAAGCATTTAGGACTCAGTGATGTATCGGCGAAGTATGTGAGCAGATCCCAGTAAGGCGGCTTTCTGCAGCTGACTGATGGTGACTTTGTCAACTCCAATCTCTTCTAAATACTTGCTTAGCTCTTTAGGCACCACACCCAGAGTGCCTATTTTATTATTATTATTATTATTATTATTATTATTATTATTATTATTATTATTATTATTATTATTATTATTATTATTATTATTATTATTATTTCTGTTTACCATTTATAGTTGTGAAAGCTGGACAGTCAAGAAAGCTGGCAGGAAGAAAATGGATTTGGTTGGAAAAGTGGTGCTGGAGGAGAGCTTTGGTGGTTCCCTGGACCACCAGAAAGACAAACAAGTGGATCCCAGAGCACATCAAGTCCCAGGAAGCAAAAATGTTGTCACTGACGCTATCCCATTTTGGGCACATCCTGGGAAGGAAGGATTCTCTGGAAAAGACAATGATGCTGGGAAATGTGAAAGTCAGCAGGAAAAGAGGGAGACCAAATAGGAGATGGACAGACTTCCTAACAGAACACACCAGTCTGTGTTTATAAGAGCTGAGCAGACCAGATTGGAAAACAATCTAGAGCAGGGGTCCTCAAAGTTTTCAACCAGCGGGCCGGTCCACCACCACCGAGACACCACTGGGGGCCGGATCACAGTCCAAAAGCAGCTGTGGAGGCTTGCTTGCTCACAAAACAGGGGGTAGGTGGGGGGGTTGCAATTGGTCCCAGGGGCCGGATTCAGGACCTTGGGGGGGCGCATCCGGCCCCGGGGCCTTAGGTTGAGGACCCCTGATCTAGAGCAATGGTTCTCAACCTGTGGGTCCCCAGATGTTCCTGGACTGCAACTCCAAGAAATCCCTTCCAGCACAGCGAGTGGTGGAGGCTTCTGGGAGTTGTAGTCCAGGAACATCTGGGGACCCACAGGCTGAGAACCACTGCTCTAGAGGTACCAGCCCTAAGATCCTTTTCTTCTCCTCCTGTCCTCTGGGACTTCCTGGACAACGACATTTTCCCCTGAGGCGATGGCAGAACGAGCACCCACACCCTTATCTAGGTCACTGCCTTTGCTGCTGAGAAAGGAGGCCGTGGTGCTTAGTGGCTCGTTCTGAAGTCATTCTGAGCACTCGGTCATCTTGGCTTCTTCTGAGTGCTCCTCTGAGGGCATGCCATCCCTTTCACTCCGGTGGCAGGAGAAGCATAGGAGTGGCCGACATTCTGCGTCCTACAGAGACCCCCCCCCTCGACTGCCAACATGGCAGTCTGCACAGGGAGTTGTTTTGTGTGTGACCTTTATGCCCACGTCTTGACAGAGACGGGCTGACAGACCTGCGTGGGTGCCAAAGCCCTCGCTTGGCTTCTAAAATGGCAGGTGTGGCAAACCTGCAGTTTCCCTTGACAGGCAATTGAGGGTGTTGGGGGAAAGGAAGCGCCACCCAGGGTGATGTCAGTTTCTCTTATGGGGAGAATATAGAGTCTTTTCTAAACAAAACAAAGCAAGAAACAAAAATAAAATCCCCCTTGCCCTGTAGAGGTTTTAGATTTGCTCAGATCAGGTCAGATTTTCTTTATTAAGATAAGATAAGATAAGGTAAGATAAGATAAGATAAGATAAGATAAGATAAGATAAACCTTTATTGATACTGCATCAGGGAAATTTACTTGTTACACAGCTCCCAATACAAAGAACAAATAAAGAAGAGTAGGTGCACAAAAAGTGTAAGGTGAGAAAGAAGAAAATAGATAATATTTATTTATTTATTTATTTATTTATTTATTTATTTATTTATTTATTTATTTGATTTAATAGAGATTAAATTAAATAAAAATCCAATATACAAATATACACTATAAAATAAGGATATAAAAATTAAATGTGAAAAAAAGAAAAAGAAGCTACAATGTACGAATATGAATATGTTAGACTGTAGAGTTGTAGAGTCTCACAGCATATATATTCCATATACTGTGTGTTTCCAAACATGTATGCAATAAACAAATCCTTGAGATCAATAAATCCCTAACCCAACACTCTGATTGCTCTTTTTTTTAAAGCAGGAGGCCTAGTTTTCTTTGTAGGGCCTGTAATCAGAGCTGGAAACACACCTTGGTATTTATGGATCATTTTATTCATTTAAAATAATTTTACCCCGATTTTCTCCATGAAAAGACCCAAGATGGCTTACAAAAATTAGAACACCATATTTAGAACCTAAAAATACAGTCACACACCCCCGCCATTTTGTGGTTCAGGTACTGCGGTCCCACTACATCGCGGGATCGCAGTACCTGCAACTCGGAGCCGCATGGGAGGGGGTGATTGGGTCGCTCCGTGCCGCCCCCGCGCTCCTACGAGAAGCCTCAGAGGCGCAGGGGCAGAGGGGAGATTGGGTCGCTCCACGCCGCCGCCGCCCGCACTCATCTGAGAAGCCTCGGAGCCACGCGGGGGGCGGGGGCGATCAGGTCGCTCTGCGCCGCTCGCCTGGGCTCCTCCGAGAAGTCTCGGACAGGCACACGCTCGCCCCCCGCCCCCAGGCCCCACCCCACCCGCTTCCGCATATCGCGGATTTTCATGCATCGCGGGTGGGGTGGGTCCCTAAGCCCCACAATCGGCAGGGGGTGACTGTAGCAGGTGTAAAAAAATTTTTTAAAGGAATTAGGTAAAGGTAAAGGTAAAGGTTCCCCCCACACATGTGTGCTAGTCGTATCCGACTCTAGGGGCTCTCTGTATTCAAGCCAAAGAGCCAGTGTTGTGCAAGTCTATGGCTATGTGGCCAGCTACAATGAAACACGGTCTTACCTTCCCACTTTTTACAATGGTACCTATTTATCTACTTGCCTTTACATGCTTTCGAACTGCTAGGTTGGCAGGAGCTCACTCCGGTGTGTGGCACCCAGGATTTGAACCGCTGAGCTGTCGACTTTGCAGCCAACAGTTTTTGGAGCCTTAGTCCATTGAAGCACCACACACACACACACACACACACACACACACACACACCAAAAAAGGAATTAACCATGTATTATACTGTATTAAAAATGGTAAATAAAATCCATACTGAAGATACATTTAAAAACAACAGTGCACAACAATCCATTTAATAAACACCTTTCCCCCATCACTGGCAGAGGAGGTTTAAACTTGCATATGACTTCCCTTACAGACCTCATGCCTGCAGAAACAGAAGCCTAGAAAATGGAAAACAGGAACTGGGGTTATTCTGTCAAGTCACCATCTCTATGGAATGCTGCCTGGCCAGAAATACGACAGGAATTCTCCTTCTGCCTATTCCAAAAGCTCCTTGAAAACTGAACTATTCTGAGAAGGCTTTGGGGAGAATCTCTCCAAATAGCTGGGACATTGGAGGAATAAAGAGAAGAATAATTTTAGAGCGACTAATCAGGAAGCCACCCTCTGGATCACCAAGCGCAGCCCTTCCGAAGGAGTCACAGCGGGGAATTGAACTCCCAACCACTGACAGAGATTTAAACTGCTGAGTTATGGAAGCTGATCACAGTGGAGGCTGCTGACTCTGATGTTTATGGGTGGCAGAGTATGAATCCATTTCAGGCATAATTTGAATTTTACCAGAGCCACTTCGCTCCTCAGTGCGTCCCCAGACAACTACAGAACCTTGGACAGCTCCTCTCAATCCATTTTAAATCCTCACTCAGGCATCCAGTCACTTGCCTGAAGAGTAAGGCCTTCCCCTGCTTGTGGAAGGACAGCAAAGAAGGAGCCAGGCAGGCCTCCAGTGAGAGGGAGTACCAGAGTCTGTTATCCACCACAAAGAAAGCCCTCTCCCATGTCCACCAAGCTCACCTGGGAGGGTCGCGAAACTGAGAGAAAGGCTTCCCCTGATAATCATAAACCACAGGCAGGCCCATAAATAATCAGACATGCTGGGCAGTCTTGTGAGCTACACCCATCGTGCCAGCAAGCCTCCCCTTCCTGTCCTCCTCCTCCTCCTCCTTCTAGAAAACCTCTTTAAACCCTCTTAATTCCCATAAAAGCACAAAACTGTGACATTGGACCACAGTTCCAAAGAGGGTGCATTTTGAAATCTGCAAGTCCTCGCCTGTCAAGTGGGCCCCCGTAAGCCACAGCCTTCTCAAGAAGTGGACTTTCTCCTGAAGATTTTAAGGTCCAGAGAGGTTCATAATGAGGTGTCATTCCATCTAGACTAACCTGGATTATTGTGTACAATTCTGGTCACCGCATCTCAAGAAAGGCATAGTGGAACTGGAAAAGGTGCAGAAGAGAGCGACTAAAATGATTACTGGGCTGGGACACCTCCCTTATGAGGAAAGGCTAAAACATTTGGGGCTCTTTAGTCTGGATATGATTGAGACATACAAAATAATGCAGGGCATGAGTAAAGTGAATAGAGGGAAGCTCTTCTCCCTCTCACAAAATACCAGAACTAGGGGATATCCACTCAAATTGAGGGCTGGGAGAGTAAGAACAGGCCAAAGAAAATATTTTTTCACCCAGCGCATTGTTAGTCTGTGGAACTCCCTGCCAAAGGATGTGGTGATGGCATCTGGCCTGCATGCCTTCAAAAGGGGATTGGAGAGATTCCGGGAGGAAAAGTCCATCACAGGTTACAAACCATGAAGGAGATGTGTAATCTCCAGTCTTAAAACCCTCAAGGGCCAGGAGACAGATATCTAGTCTCTTGTTTTCCCATAAGCATCTGGTGGGGGCACTGTGAGATACAGGAAGCTGGACTAGATGGGCCGTTGGCCTGATCCAGCAGGGCTCTTCTTAGGTTCTTAGGTTCTTCTCTCCCAAATGTCCTGTCTTCGGAAGCCCTGCTGAGGTCTTGCAGAATGAAGCCTGTTGGCTTCTTGTAGGGAGTCAGCCAATCTCACATTTGGTCTTCCTCTCTCCTTGCTGCTTCCAGACTTTCTCAGCCTTACAAGCTCATGTTGCTCCTGTTCAAATTCTCTCTTCTTCAAGGATTTTCTTGGTCCAACACGGGGCGGTGACATCCCTGTTTCCTCTTTTTCTTCTACTCTGCCTGTTTTTGCATGCCTGTCAGAAAACAGTGTTATGAACCGCTGCACACCATAACTAATTATGCTTATTTGGGGCCCACTGCTTTAATTAGGAAATGTTTGCGTTTTTGCAGACTCCCCGTGCCAGAAGTTTGCTTTTGTAATTAAAAGGAAAATGCAAACGAAGGAGTTTCTTCCCCTTGGCATGAGAGTTCTGTGCTAATGAAGGGGGAAAGGAAGAGGCAAGGAAAGAGTCTGCCCCTGACCTCTGCTTTTCTGGTGGCCCCAAGAGGCTCTCATTAGGTGGCCGCCTTTTCTCTGCCAAAGCTGGAGGCAGGAGGGGAGGAGGAGGAGGAGGAGGGTTCCGCCATTCTGCTGGGAGAGACCAGGTTTCTATGCAACCAGTTAGATAAGAACATAAGAACATAAGAAAAGCCATGCTGGATCAAGCCAAAGCCCCATCTAGTCCAGCTTCCTGTATCTCACAGTGGCCCCACCAAATGTGTCCAGGAATGCATGAGACTACATCTCTGTGTCCTGATACCACTCCCCTGCATCTGGTCCTTGAAGTATCCCGGTTTTAAGCCTGGCGATGACACATCTCCATCATGGTTTGTAACCTGTGATGGACTTTTCCTCCAGAGGCCATCACCACATCCTGTGGCAGGGAGTTCCATAGACTTACAACATGCTGGGTGAAAAAATATTTTCTTTTGTCTGTTCTTACTCTCCCAGCCCTCAATTTGAGTGTATGTCCCCTAGTTCTGGTATTTTGTGAGAGGGGGAAGAGCGTCCCTCCATCCACTTGACTCATGCCCTGCATTATTTTGTACGTCTGAATCATATCCCCCCTCAGGCGCCTTTTTTCCAGACTAAAGAGCCCCAAATGTTTTAGCCTTTCCTCATAAGGGAGGTCCCCCAGCCCGGTAATCATTTTAGTTCCTCTCTTCTGTGCCTTTTCCAGTTCCACTATGTCTTTCTTGAGATGCGGTGACCAGAATTGTACACAAGATTCCAGGTGCGGCCTATCATTTTGTATAATGGCATTCCATGAGTCGGAAGCAACGTGATGGCACGTCACAACAAAGAAGAAAGGCTGGTGGCCATGTAGGAAGGGTCTTCAGAGGGCTCATGAGGTTTGATAAGCTTTATTTGGGAGGGGGGAAAACCAAGACAGATTAAGGAAGGATAGATCTAAGAGCATCTCTCTCTTCCAAGAACGATGTGGATGCTCACAGGCACGGCCAGCCCTGGTATGGCTGTGTCTCCATGAGGTTTTATAGATACTCAAGACGGACACATGATGCCCTGAAGGAAATGGTGCCCTTTTATTTTCAAGATACGGGCTTTTCAAGCTGCTCAGGTCTCCTTCCAATGATCTGAATGCCTTTAGGTTGCTTATGCTGAAATGTAAATAATTGCAAGAGGATTGGGGTGATTATTTGAGCATATCAACAGAGCCTAGCAGGTGGGCGGACTCTCCGGGGAGCTCAGGTGTGCCAGCTGTGGGCTGGCTGGGGAACTGTCAGCTTGCTCCTTTCGCATTCACATAGATAGGGACCGATCGGTTTTCAAACATCATCAAATATGAAGGAACTGCGGGAGAGAATGCCACAGTTTTGGAGTCAACTGTCATGCCCTAAACCTAGAATTTGCCTTCTTAATCAAAGGGACCAGAAGGATGGGCTTTTCATTTCGGAAGCCACCGATTCCAAAACGACACGCACGAGCCCTCCGAAATGCAATCAGCCAATGCCTTACCTTGCTCTACGCCCACACGGGGCTGACCTCCATGGAAGAAGAAGCCTCCAACATCATTGTTCCTTCTCCCTACCGCTGGCCAATCAGCAGATGTGCAGGGAAATGCATCGACCCGCCTACCTGTCGGATTGGCCAGTGCCAGAGGGAAGGAATGATGATGTTGGAGGCTTCTTCCTTGTTGAAGATCAGCCCCGCACAGGTGCAGAGCAAGGTAAGGGATTGGCTGATTGTGTTTCAGAGCCTTCCGAACACCAGCTGTCATTTTGGAACTGATAGCTTCCAAAACGAATAGCCCATCCTTAACTCTAGATAAGAACATAAGAACATTGTTCCTTCTACTGCCTGTTTCTGCTGTATTTAAATACTGAAAAAAGGCATGCAGCCAAAGAACCTCTTGGTAAACATCCGGAAGAGGATAAGGACCGTGTCTTTCTACGTTCTTGTCTACACAGCTCACAATCTCTCTCTCTCTCTCTCTCTCTCTCACACACACACACACACACAACACCCAGAATCCACAGCCACCATGAGGAGGATGTGGGGAGTTCATGGGGGGGGGGGGTCACCCAAAAACACAAACCTTGTCATCCAGTGCTCTTCTAAAGATCCCTGGATCCACGTGTCACCCTTGGAACCTAGGCTACTATTTTTAACGAGAGATTGGCACCAAATGAACTTTTAGCTTGTTTCATTATTGGTTATTCATTTCGTTATGGAACAAAATGAATAACGAAACTCAGAGTGGATTTAGAACGATATGAACCGAACCCCCCCCCAAAAAAAATGGTTCGTTTCAGTTTGTTTCATGAACAGCAGCCGAGATGTCTCCTACCTGGTGCTGGTCCTTCCTGGATGGTCTGGTCTTCCAGGCTGCAGGGAGGGGGCGACCAGAAGAAAAAAAGCCGAAGGCCGTGCTACAGCTGGTAGGTGACCGTGGTCAGCAGTAATAAATAAATAAATAAATAAATAAATAAATAAATAAATAAATAAATAAATAAATCCGGTGCCAGACCCGGCCCATGGGACACAGAACAGGCCCGCGGCTGGCAAAAGTATTTTTTTTAAAAAAAAAAAAAAGCTGACCGGCCCACACTACAACTGTGGTGTGGGCCACGTGTTTGGCAGTTAAAAAGAAAAAGGAAAATAAGAAAAATAAAAGAAAAATATATCAAATAAAAGAAAAAGAAAAAAGGAGCGCCGACCCGGCCTCAGGGGTGGCCAGGTTGGCACCCTAAAATAAAGAAAAAATATTAAAAAAATAAAACCAGTGCCGACCCAGCCCCAGGGGCCGCATGGTCGGCGCTTGAAAAACAAATAAAATAAAATAAAATAAGATAAAATAAAATAAAATAAAATAAAAAGGAGCACTGACCCTGCCCCAGGGGTGACTGGGTTGGTGACCTAAAATAAAGGGGGGGGGACCCTGTGCCGACCCAACCCCAGGGGCCGCGTAGTCGGTGCTTGAAAAGCAAAACAAACAAACAGACAAAAGAGCCCCTGCCACATGATGATGATGTGGATGATGAGGATGCTGCCAGTCCAGTTTTTCTAGTTCTTGTTAACGTCTGTTTTTATTTTATTTTATTATTTTTAAATGTTGTTTTCCCACCTGCACACTGTCAAATGGATTAAATTGCGCAAACCGGGGGGAAATGAATAACAAATCAAAATGAACCAAAGAAATGAATATTTGAAAAAATTGTTAAAAATGAAATGAACCAAACCCAACCCTAAAACAAAACAAACCAAAATGAATCAACATTTTTGGTTCATGCCCATCTCTATGCTGTGGATATTGTTTATCTGGGCTTTAGTAAGGCCTTTGATAAGGTTCCCCATGGTATTTTTGCTAAAAAGTTAGTAGAAAGTGGGATAGATAGTGCTACTGTTAGGTGGATTTGTAATTGGTTGACTAATCGCACCCAAAGGGTGACCATAAATGGCCTCTCTTCAGCTTGGAGAGATGTGACCAGTGGGGTGCCCCAGGGTTCTGTTCTGGGTCCAGTGCTGTTCAATATCTTTATTAATGACTTAGAGGAAGAAATAGAGAGTATGCTAATTAAATTTGCAGATGATACCAAATCGGGAGGTGCTGCAAATTCCCTAGAGGATAGGATGAAAATCCAAAAAGACCTTGACAGACTAGAGTGCTGGGCCAAAGCTAACGAAATGGATTTCAACAGAGGGAAATGTAGGGTACTACATTTAGGTAAAAAAAATGAATTGCACAAATATAAGATGGGGGATACTTGGTTGGAGGATAGTACCTGTGAAAGGGATCTGGGAGTCTTGGTGGACCACAAATTGAACATGAGTCAGCAGTGTGATGCAGCGGCCAGGAAAGCCAATTTGATTCTTGGTTGTATCAACAGAACCATAGTGTCTAGATCAAGGGAAGTGATAGTACCACTCTATTCAGCTCTTGTCAGACCCCACCTGGAGTACTGTGTCCAGTTCTGTGCGCCTCAGTTTAAAAAGGATGTTGACAACCTCGAGCAGGTGCAGAGGAGGGCTACCAGGATGGTTGAGGGTCTGGAGGAAATGTCTTATGAAGAACGGCTTAGGGAACTGGGAATGTTTAGCCTCTCTAAAAGAAGACTGAGAGGGGATATGATAGCTATTAGAGATGGGCACGACTCAAAAAAATGGTGTTTCATTTGTCGTTTGGTCGTTTAGCGGTCCGTTTCAGTTCGTTTTTGTTTTTGTGACTTTTTTGCAAAAAAATTCACTTTCGTTTCGTTAGGTAACGAAACGAAAAAATGAAAACGAAAACAAAAAATTGCCGTTTCGTTAGCATTCTTTTTAGTTCAATGCATCTGCTGCAACGAAAACGAAAAACATGGCAAATTTGGTCGTTTCGTTTTCGTTTTCGTTTTTTTTTTAAATTCATTTCATTTTTGTTGTGTAACGAAACGAAAAAAACAAAAATGAAAACGAAAAATCGCTCGTTTTGTGCCCATCTCTAATAGCTATGTTTAAATATTTGAAAGGATGTCATACTGAAGAGGGAATAGGTTTGTTTTCCATGGCTTCAGAGACTAGGACTCGGGGCAATGGTTTCAAACTACAGGAAAAGAGATTCCATTTGAACATTAGGAAGAACTTCATGACAGTTAGAGCTATTTGGGAGTGGAATATGCTGCCGCGGAGGGTTGTTGAGTCTCCTTCTTTGGAGGTTTTTAAGCAGAGGCTGGATGGCCATCTGTCGGAAATATTGTGATGGGGGTTCCTGCATGGCAGGGGGTTGGACTAGATGCCCCTTGAGGTCTCTTCCAACTCTATGATTCTATGATTCTATTTTTAAACCAATTTCTTCCCAGATCAAGGCACAATTAATCAGAGCTGTGCCCTGCCCTGTTTCATGCCCTCTTTGAGTTTGTGTCTACTTCTTCATCAATCTCTCTCTCTCTCTCTCTCTCTCTCTCTCTCTCTCTCTCTCTCTCTCTCTCTCTCTCTCTCTGTGTGTGTGTGTGTGTGTGTGTGTGTGTGTGTGTGTCCCCACACATGTGTTGGCTCCTTTTCTGCATCGAGGTTGCTGTACTGTAACTCCCATTGTATATAGAAAGGTCTTCCAGACAAGAGAAAAGGCCAACTCTGACAACGTCTTTGACATTTGGGGCCCGGTTGCCATTTTGGAATTGAGGCTGTGCTGACCTTTCATTCCATCATCACTTCTTTTTCTTTGGATTCCCTTGGAAAGGGCATTGTTTGTCTTAGCGTTGCCATAGATTTGCTCAGGACCACGGAGGGCCCTCCTGGGATTTTCAGAGCCACCCTGGTTGCTCTCGGCCGCCTCTGTCCTTCTTGGGACATTCGGACAAGGCTCTGCTTTTGAGGAGAGGCCCTCATCGGAAGGCGGTGGCCAGAGCACGAAGCGGGCAATGACAAGTATTGGTCTGGTTGGACCAAAGGAGGAACAGAGAACAATTGTAAATGGAAAAGAGTGAGGTAGTCTGAACTGGTGAAAGAAGCCAGGAAGGGAACAAACACAAGATACATATGGGCAGACAAAAGTCCAAACACTATCCTTTGCCAACCCACCCTCCCTGCAAATGTTATGGCCATGATTCCCCTCTAGTCACTGAAATCAAATGCCCTTCTAGGGACTTTAGGAAATCTTAATTCTCATTCATGTTCTGTTTTTTTCTTTGCCTGAATGGGGGTCAGTTCTCAGGGGCAGAGCTGAGACTATGCATGTTCCAGTCCCCACCTTTTCCATTCAACCGTCTCAGCATGCAAGATCTCAAAGACCTGCTACCCAGCACAGTGGATGAGAGTGGCATCAGGGTTAAACTGCAGTCCTGCAGCCAAGACTCTGCTCACTACTGGGGTTCAGTCCCAATGGGCTCAGCTAATTCCATCTCCCATCCTTCCCAAGTTGATAAACTGACTAGCCAGCTCACAGGAAGGGGAGGACAATGTGTGGCCTGCATAATTAACTTCTAAACCTCCCAATTTATTGTTCACCTTGGCCTCACTCCATAGGAACATAAGAAGAGCCATGCTGGATCAGGCCAAAGGCCCACCTAGTCCAGCTTCCTGGATCTCACAGTGGCCCCACCAGATGCCTCTGGGAGCGCACGATACTAGTTATCTGTCTCCTGATGCCACTCCCCTCCATCTGGCCCCTGAAGGACCATGGATTTTTAACCATGGAGATTACAGATCTTCATCATGGTTTGTCACCTGTGATGGACTTTTCCTCCAGGAATCTGTCCAATCCCCTTTTGAAGGTATCCAGGCCAGATGCCATCACCACTTCCTGTGGCAGGGAGTTACACGCTGGCTAAAAACACGCTGGGTAAAAAAAAAATTTGTGTGTGTGTTCTTACTCTCCCAGCCCTCAATTTGAGTGGATGCCCCCTAGTTCTGGTATTTCATGAGGGAGAAGAGCCTCCCTCTATCCACTTTACTCATGCCCTCTTTATAGTTCACTATACGCTACATAAACCAAGGTGAACTATAAATTGGAAGCCTCCTGCCAATCCTCCTCAGGCTGACAAAGCTACTTGGATGAGCAGTGAAACGTTTCGATCCCACAAGAAAAGAAGTCCAGTTGCCATGATTCAACTCCAAGATAACCTCACCTGGATGACTGAGAATCTCCACCGAGAGCCCGTAAGGCTGCGCGTCTCCTGTGCTACCTTGAGATTAAACCGAGATCTCTCAGCTTTAAATTGTGCTTCTCAAGAGAACTGAGCCCAGGAATGGCAGCCGCGCAACCTTTATGGGAATCAGTTGCAATTCAAGCCTGGAAGGTGGACCAAACCACTGGTGTGATTATTGATGCCTCCTCAGGGAGCAGCCTTATTCCAGAGGCGTCTTTTGAATGAGAAGTACACTGCCACCCAGCAGCTGCATGTTTTGTATCGGGGAAATCAGGCTGAAAATGAAACGCTGAACTTTAATGTGATTTCTCGGACCAGGCGCTGTATTCCAACAAGCTTTTGCTCATGCAACTCCCTTGCGAGAGCACCGTGGAAAGCCTGGCCAATTTTAGGGAAAACAGTTTGCGTGTGCAGTCTTTCCCTCTACAGGGGAAATCTCAAAAGTGCTCCGGTGGAGGCAAGCAAGAGCCAAGGAAATGATTTCTCCCGGTAAGTACTTGGCACCGTGGAGATGGGGAGAGAAAGATCCACACATCCTTGAAATGTCATTGCCTGGGAGGAACTGTCCTTTCGATGTCACGGCCATCGGGGAGCCAAGGAGTAGCTGACACAGAAGAGAGGAGCCGCACCAAGAGCTGGGCTTCCAAAGACCTCTGCGTTATTTGACAACCAACATCTGCTCTTACACTACATCGCTTCTGGAGGTCCAGGTGTTGTTGTCATGAATTAATATCCTTCTGGTTCTTCCATAACTCTGAGGTGGAAACCTGACTTGTCTTAGGACCTTATTCAGAGAGGGTAGGCATCTTAGTCTCTGGCCCTTACTTCACGTCCTACCTCGTTCGGTGATTAGGTTTGTACCGTGACAGCATTGTTTGCGGTCATAATAAGAACATAAGAACATAAGAAGAGCCATGCTGGATCAGGCCAAAGGCCCATCTAGTCCAGCTTCCTGTATCTCACAGCGGCCCCACCAGATGTGTTTGGGAGCGCATGAGACTAGATATCTGTCTCCTGATACCACTCCCCTGCATCTGGCCCTTGAAGTACCCTGGTTTAAAGCCTAGAGATTACACATCTCCATCATGGTTTGTAACCCGTGATGGACTTTTCCTCTAGGAATCTGTCCAATCCCCTTTTGAAGGCATCCAGGCCAGATGCCATCACCACATCCTGTGGCAGGGAGTTCCATAGACTTACAACACGCTGGGTGAAAAAATATTTTCTTTTGTCAGTTCTTACTCTCCCCCAGCACTCAATTTGAGTGTATGTCCCCTAGTTCTGGTATTTTGAGAGAGGGAGAAGAGCTTCCCTCTATCCACTTTACTCATACCCTGCATTATTTTGTATGTCTCAATCATATCCCCCCTCAAGCGCCTTTTTTCCAGACTAAAGAGGCCCAATTGTTTTAGCCTTTCTTCATAAGGGAGGTGCCCCAGCCCAGTAATCATTTTAGTCGCTCTCTTCTGCACCTTTTCCAGTTCCACTATGTCTTTCTTGAGATGCGGTGACCAGAATTGTACACAATACTCCAGGTGGGGCCTTACTATTATTTTATACAACGGCATTATAATGTTGGCTGTTTTATTTTCAATCCCCTTTTTGATAATCCCTAGCATGGAATTGGCCTTCTTCACTGCTGCCACACATTGGGGAGACACCTTCATGGAGCTGTCCACCAACACACCAAGATCTCTTTCCTGATCCGTCACGGATAACTCAGAGCCCATGAGTTGATAGATGAAGTTTGGATTTTTTGCCCCAATATGCATTACTTTACATTTGGTTACATTAAAACGCATTTGCCATTTCTCAGCCCACTCCCCCAGTTTGGAGAGATCCTTCTGGAGCTCTTCACAATCTTCTCTGGTTTTTACCACATGGAAAAGTTTTGTGTCATCGGCAAACTTGGCCAACTCACTGTTTATCCCTGTCTCCAGGTCATTTATGAACAGATTGAAAAGCACCGGTCCCAGGACCGAGCCCTGGGGCACACCGCTTTTCACTTCTCTCCATTGTGAAAATTTCCCATTGACACCTACTCTTTGTTTCCGGGATCTCAACCAGTTCTCAATCCATAAGAGGACCTGCCCTCTTATCCCCTGACTATGCAATTTTCTCAGCAGCCTTTGGTGAGGGACTGTGTCAAAAGCCTTTTGAAAATCCAGATAGACTATATCCACCGGTTCACCCAAATCCACGTGTCTGTTGACCTTTTCAAAAAATTCTAAAAGGTTTGTAAGACAAGATTTACCCTTACAGAAGCCATGCTGATTTTCTCTCAGCAAGGTTTGTTCTTTTATGTGTTTTAAGATTTTCTCTTGGATGAGGCCTTCCACCATCTTCCCTGGGACAGATGTAAGGCTAACCGGCCTGTAGTTTCCTGGGTCCCCCCTCCTTCCTTTTTTAAAAATTGGTGTGACATCTGCTATCCTCCAGTCCTCCGGCACTGTGGCCGTTTTAAGAGACAAGTTGCATATAACCGTTAAGAGATCTGCAATTTCATTTCTCAGTTCCCTAATAACCCTTGGGTGGATGCCATCTGGGCCCGGTGACTTGTTAATCCTCAATTTATCAATTAGTCCTAAAACCTCCTCTCTTTTAACCTGTATTTGATTTAATTCTTTAGTCAAGAGGGGCGGCTCAGGCAGCGGAATCCGCTCAAGGTCCTCTGTCGTGAAGACAGACGCAAAGAACTCGTTCAATTTCTCTGCAATGTCCAAGTCCTCCTTAACCTCCCCTTTTCCTCCCTCACCATCCAGAGGCCCAATTGGTTCTCTGGCAGGTTTTCTACTTCTAACATATTTAAAGAAGCTTTTATTATTACCCTTTATATTGCTAGCCATGCGTTCCTCAAAGTCTTTCTTTGCCTCCCTTATCATCTTTTTACATTTCTTTTGCCAGAGTTTGTGTTCCTTTTTATTTTCCTCATTTGGGGAGGATTTCCATTTACAGAAGGACCTCTCCTTGTGCTTTAGAGCCTCTCTAACTCCACTCGTTAACCATGCCGGTGTCCTCTTGGACTTAAATGAGCTCTTCTTTCTTTGTGGTATGCACTTGTGCTGGGCCTCTATTATTGTTGTTTTAAACAGGCTCCATGCACACTGAAGAGATTGGATTCTTCTAACCCTCCCCTTCAGTTTCTCTCTAACTAGTTTCCTCATCTGAGGGAAGTTTGCCCTTCGAAAATCAAGGGTTTTTATGTCTGATTTGGTTGACACTCTTCCTCCGACATGCATGGCAAAGGTAATTGCAGCATGGTCACTGTTCCCCAGAGGCTCAGTGACATTCACATCCCTGACGAGGTCCTGAGTATCACACAATATTAGATCTAGAGTTGCCTGTTCTCGGGTGGGCTCCATGACAAGTTGCTCTAAGGCACAGTCATTCAGCAAGTCGAGAAACCCAGTTTCTCTTTCTTGCCCAGAGCTCGCATTGGCCCAGTCAATGTGGGGATAATTAAAGTCCCCCATGATTACTATCCTATCCCTCTTAGCCACCTCCATGATTTCTCTCCTCATTTCAAGGTCCCCCTCAAGTTTTTGATCTGGTGGACGATAGAATACTCCAACTATCACATCACTCTTTGGACCTGGTAGTTTAACCCACAGTGATTCTATGGCGGAGTCAGACCCTCTGTCAATCTCCATTCTGCTGGATTTTATGCCTTCTTTGACATAGATGGCCACTCCTCCTCCAACCCGCCCCTCTCTATCCCTTCTATAGAGTTTATAGCCTGGGATTGCTGTGTCCCACTGGTTCTCCACATTCCACCAGGTTTCTGTTATGGCTATTATATCAATGTTATCCCTAGCTGCCAGATGTTCAAGTTCTCCCATCTTTGCTCGGAGGCTTCGAGCATTGGCGTAGAAGCACTTGTACAGTGGGTCCCGCAACAGCTGCTGCCTTGTTCTTCTCCCCCCACAGCTTTTATTTTCAGTAGACGAACTGTCACATTCCGCTATTCTGCCAGTGTTAATACTTGCTATGTCATCTCTATGTGATTCTCTACCCTCTCCAACCTCATTCCCCGAGGATGAGGTGTTCCGAACCGGATGCCACACAGCTCCTGTCGGCTTTCCCCCAGTTATCAGTTTAAAAGCTGCTCTGCTGCCTTTTTGAGGTTGAGTGCCAGCAATCTGGTCCCATCATGATTCAAGTGCAACCCATCCCTCCTGAACAGGTTTGGCTTGTCCCAAAATGTTCTCCAGTTCCTGACAAATCTAAAGCCCTCCTCTCGACACCATCGCCTCATCCACGCATTGAGGCTTCTGAGTTCTGCCTGCCTGGCGGGACCTGCACGAGGAACAGGTAGCACTTCTGAAAATGCTACCTTGGAAGCCCGGGACTTCAATCTTCTACCTAGCAACCTGAATTTGGCTTCCAAGACTGACCGCTTGGCCTTCCCGACATCGTTGGTACCGACGTGTACCATGATCACTGGCTCCTTCCCAGTTCTCTCTAACAAGCTATCTATATTTCTGGTGATGTCTGCAACCTTTGCACCCTGCAGGCAAGTGACCATCCGGTCACGTGGTTTTGTCCCTGTTCAGTCCCTGTTTCCATTTACCCATGGGCGTGATTACTTGTATCATGACAACTGTTACTTCATGGTCTTGTTCCGTGACAAATTCAGAATTTGTCTTGCTTTCTTAACCCTTTTTTAAATATTATAAATAAAACTTTTTCAATATTTCAATTTACTGGTCTTCTGGGACTTACATGTAAATGCTACAGAATTTTCAGTACTTTCTTTAATAAACATTTGTACTGCATGGTGTCTCCCATAGGGAAACTAATATCAAATACCACTTCTGCTGCTGACCACTAGGTGGACACTGGTTGTTGCGTGATGGTTGTTACCACACGGTCCCTTGTCTTGGAAAAGGAACCGGGAACCAACCGTGACAAGAGAATTCCCCAGCCCAGGGGCAGGTACGGCTTGTCACGCTCTGTTCCCAGTTCCGGGGGTGTGGTCAAGACAACTTTTTGCTGTCACACTATGGACGTGAAGTAAGATTTTTTTTTGTATTGGTCCCAAGCAGGACAGCAAGGAGGGATGAACGGGACGTGAAGTAACCGCCTCTTTCAACGAAACCAAAACCGAAGCAAATGCAAATGTGTTTGTGGTAATTTACAGATGGACACATTCATTTCAGTGTGAGCTTCTGTACAGGGCAATCTGTTTCATCAGCTCAGATACAAGGGTTCAGCTTGACTGTGGACCACACTCTGGAAATTCCCACTACAACTAGTATATGTTGTTGTTTGTTGTTGTTGTTGTTGTTGTTGTTGTTGTTGTTGTGTGTGCCATCAAATCAGAACCAACACAGATTGACTCAAAAAGGGCTTTGAATGTGAGATCTTTAAGGAGTGATTTTTGCCAGTTGCCCATCCCTAGTCAATTGACATGGCTGAACGGGGATTTGAACTCCCCTGAGTGCTAGTCCATCACTCTATCCACTATACCATGCTGGCTACAAAAGTGCATTGCACTCAGGATAAAACCACCCTGTACCTGTTGGCTCTCATTTCTTGCTTTCATAGCTGCAAGAAAAAGAAATTGGGCTTCAAACAGTGGTGTAAAGGATATTAACCAAATTTCTTGTTCACTCTTGACATGGCAGGAATGAACTTTCAAGGTCCTCCTCATGGCTGCCCCTCTTTGCCTTGCACAAGACACCTGTGTACACAGCAGAAGGCCTGGATAGTTGTCCAGAAAGACGCAAGCAACCCATCAAGGGCTTCTGATACTCAAAAGCAACAACGTCATTTGTTGCCATTGTAGTTTTGCATGACTGGCGCCTAGACTGTCCTTGCAAATGGAACCACCCTCACCAATGGTCACAAATTATCATGCCCTCCATCAGGCAAAATGAAAATATTTCCTGGTTTTGCACTGTTATAACATAAGACAAGCAAGAAGGTATGTCACTAATATAAAGCAAAAAGTATTCTGCTTATCTACTAACCCATAGCGCTTAAAGCACTCTCTAGGCAGTTTACAACTTATTATGCAGGCTACACGTTGCACCCCATCAAGCTGGGCACTCAGTTTACTGAACTCAGAAGGATGGAAGGCTGAGTGAACCTTGAGTGGTCCACATGGGAATGAACCCAAAGCAAAGCAAAGTACTCTGGTTATATACCACCCCATACTGCTTAAATCACTCTCTGGGTGGTTTGAGCCTTGTGGCGCAGTGGTTAAATGCCGGTACTGCAGGTAAAACTGTGCTCACGACCTGGGGTTCAATCCCAGGTAGCAGGCTCATGGTTGACTCAGCCTTCCATCCTTCCGAGGTCGGAAAAATGAGTACCCAGCTTGCTGGGGGGGGGCCAAAGTGTAGCCTGCATAATTAAACTGTGAGCCACCCAGAGACTACCTGAAGTGGTATGGGGTGGTATATAAGCAGAACACTTTGCTTTTTGCTTTTCTTTATGCAGGCTACACTTTACCCCCCCCCCAATCAAGCTGGGCACCTAATGTACCAGCCTCAGAAGAATGGAAGGCTGAGTGAACCTTGAGTGGTCTACCTGGGAATGAACCCAGGACATGAGCAGAGGTTTGGCTGCAGTACTGCAGTTGAACCACTGTGCCACAATAGTATAGACGCCTCGCAGGAGGTCTTGGGTGCACTCTTGCTGTCTAGAAAAACCTAAACCAAATGTCTGCCGATCAGGTGAGAGGGCGTGAGTGCTTGTTTCAGCATCTCCTTGTGGCAGGTGAAGCAGAAGGAATAATGCACCACTTAGGAAGTCACCCTCTTGTGCATAATTTCAGCAGCCCATCACCCCTCCTCTTAGAACTGTGCTTTTAGAGTATTAAGGACATTTCCTTGTGGCCTCGTGGCCTCCAGGAGAGTGGTTCTGGATGTGTGCCTCCCTTCTGAAGGGGGTAGGGGTGGAAGTCTGGCCTTCCACTCCTCTCTGATTGCGATCAATGCTAATTGCAAGGGTTGCAGCAGCTCTGGCATTGTCGAGGGAAGGCGTTGATAATGGGATAAAGGTTATCTCGGCTCACATGCACAGATCTAAATGGAGGAGGAGATCAGGGAGTGGAGAGCATTTTTATCTCTAGGCTGTCATTAGGGATGGAGAAGGTGTGTGTGTGAGGGGGGGCTCCACAAAGGCCAGCTAATCCATAAATGTGCATTTGCCGATAAGATCTGCCTGGATTTTATCAGACTCTGGTGCTCTTTGGAGGCAAAAGGCTGAGGATGCCCTGGAAGCAGAAAAGATTTGTTCAGGATCAGCAATGAAGCTGCCTGACCCGTTCCCTCGCATACCGTAGACTGAGGGCATAGCTGTGTGCCAACCTCAGGCCACTGCAGGGACCAACAGGAGCGTGTCCATCGCCTGACCCCACAGGCGTGGCTCTCGTTTGAGGATGTGGACTCTATTCCACAAAAAATCATGAGTTGCCTTTTCAGGTGCCCCAAGACCCCCGGGGCCTGTGCTGCCTTTATGACTCCTTTGGAGATCCACCCATATCCAAGTCACAGCATCTTCAGAGAAAGTTGGCAAAAACAGCTCATGGTGTTCTTCATTCTTGTTGATTGAGGCTGGTATGGAAATCCTGAAAGCCCTTGCCTCCAGTGGAGAGTGAGACTTACAACTCTTTTCATAGAATCCTAAAGTTGGAAGAGACCTCAAGGGCCAACCAGTCCAACCCCCTGCCATGAAGGAACCCCCATCACAGTATTTCCAACTGATGGCCATCCAGCCTCTGCTTAAACACCTCCAAAGAAGGAGACTCCACCACCCTCCTTTGTGGCAGCATCTTCCACTGCCGGACAGCTCTAACCGCCAGGAAGTCCTTCCTAATGTTTGAATGGAATGTCTTTTCCTGTAGTTTGAAACCATTGCCCCGTGTCCTAGTCTCTGAAGCCATGGAAAACAAACCTGCCCCCTCTTCAATATGACATCCTTTCAAATATTTAAACATAGCTATCATATCTCCTCTCAGTCTTCTTTTTGAAAGGCTAAACTTTCCCAGTTCCCTAAGCCATTCCTCATAAGACATTTCCTCCAGACCCTCAATCATCTTGGTCACCTTCCTCTGCACCCGGTCGAGGTTGTCAGCATCCTTTTTAAATTGAGGCGCACAGAACTGGACACAGTATGCCAGATGGGGTCAGACCAAAGCAGAATAGGGTGGTACTATCACTTCTCTTGATAGAGACACTATGGTTCTGTTGATGCAACCAAGAATTGCATTGGCTTTCCTGGCCGCCGCATCACACTGCTGACTCATGTTCAATTTGTGGTCCACGAAGATTCCTAGATCCCTTTCACATGTATTATTTTCCAACCAGGTGTCTCCCATCATATATATGTGCAATTCATTCTTTTTACCTAGATGCACCACTCTACATTTTTCTCTGTTGAAACCCAATTCCGTTCACTTCTTTCATCCAATTGTCTAGGGAATTAACAACCTCTTTGTAAACATCTGGAAGAGGATAAGGGCCCGGTGTTTCTGCTTTCTTGTCTACACAGCTCACAATCTCTCTCTCTCTCTCTCTCTCTCTCTCTCTCTCTTACACAGCCCAAGCACGAAATAACTGCCCAATTATTAAGAATGAAGCAGAGAAGTCATGTTTTGAACTGGTTTTGTGCAAATGTTGCACTAAAGAAAATCTAAGAAAATCTGCCTCATAACTGCACTGGGACCATCGAGAGTGGTGGAAAATACTGTGTCTCCACTGGTGAAAAAAATTGTTGCTGTTTGTCATCCTCATAGACAAGGATGAAATGAACAAGTGTTAATGTTCCTAGCAAAAAAGATACAAATAAACAATCTAGTGTTTCTGATCCTTACCAGGCCCTATCCTGGGGTTACAAAAAAAAAAAAAAAGGCTGCAGTAAGACCTCCTTATCTGTGGCATTAGCTATTGCCAATTCACTTATCAGCCATACGTTCCTCAACCTCTTTCTTTTCCTCTCTTATTTTCTTACATTCCTTTTGCCAGAGTTTGTGTTCCTTTTATTTTGCTCATTTGGGGAGGATTTCCATTTACAGAAAGACCTCTCCTTGCGCTTTAGAGCCTCTCTAACTCCACTCGTTAACCATGCCGGTGCCCTCTTGGACTTAAATGAGCTCTTCTTTCTTTGTGGTATGCATTTTCTCCCCTGTGCTGGGCCTCTTCACCATTATTGTTGTTTTAAACAGGCTCCATGCACTCTGGAGAGATTTGATTTTTCTTTTTACCTTCCCTTTCAGTTTTTGGAGAGATCTTTCTAACTTCTCTGGTTTTTACCACATGGAAAAGTTTTGTGTCATCATCTGAGGGCCATTCCCTGCCCTTCAGAAATAAAGGGCTTTTGTGTTCTGATTTGGTTGACACTGTTCCCAATCCATAAGACACCTGCATGGCAAAGGAGGGACTGCAGCATGGTCCACTGTTCCACCACAGAGGCTCAGTGACATTCACATCCCTGAGCAGGTCCTGAGTATCACACAGTATTAGATCCAGAGTTGCCTGTTCTCGGGTGGGCTCCATGACAAGTTGCTCTAAGGCCACAGTCATTCAGCATGTCGAGAGGCAGCGGAATCCGCTCAAGGTCCTCTGTCGTGAAGACCGATTTTTCTCTTTCTTGTCCCGAGCTCACATTGCCCAAGTCAATGTGGGGATAATTGAAGTCCCCAATGATTACTATCCTATCCCTCTTACACACCTCCATGATTTCTCTCCTTATTTCAAGTTTTTGATCTGGTGGGCGATAGAATACTCCAACTATCACATCACTCCTGGGCACCTGGTAGTTTAACCCACAGTGAGTCTATGGTGGAGTCAGACCCTTTCTGTCCATCTCCATTCTGCTGGATTTTACCCCTTCTTTGACATAGATGGCCACTCCTCCTCCAACCCACCCCTCTCCATCCCTTCTATAGAGTTTATAGCCTGGGATTGCTGCATCCCACTGGTTCTCTGCATTCCACGAGGTTTCTGTTATGGCTACTATATCAATGTTATCCCTAGCTGCCAAATGTTCAAGTTCTCCCATCTTTGCTTGGAGGCTTCAAGCATTTGTGTAGAAGCACCTGACAAGCCACCTTGTGCTGCATTCTTAAAAGAAATCTAATACAAGAGAGAACAGCTGGATTAGAGAACAACAGGCTTCCCAGAATGTACACGATTAAAAAAAAAATAGACATCATGCATTTTCCCTTTCTGCAGGTACCTGCACAGAATATAGAGCGTAAGTAATGGGGATAATCTGGATTTCGATTTCACAGTGTGAATATTATCCTGGTACAACAGGAAGGAACAGCTTTCCGTAATTTACCAGAATACAGTGGAAGAGTTTAGCTTGAGTTGTTTGTATCTACCATAAGTCACCAACATCATCTGCAGGGGGGAAAGGGACCTAAATAATCAACTCCAGACCCTCTGAAGGAGACCGGTGGGGGGGGGAATCAAACACCCAACATCTGGCTCCCCACCCAGAGGCCTCACCCCCTGAACTATCCAGTATCATCATCTTCCAACTGCAGAGCTGGAAGGGACCGTGTGGATCATGGAGTCCAGACCCTGCCAAGGAGGTCCAGTGGGGAATCGAACTCCCAACGTCTCTGGCTCCTCGACCAGATGCCGAAACCACTGAGTTCTCCAGCATCAGGTTGGCCTATGTGCGATCTGCAAGTCCAGTGCAGCTTCCTCTCCGCTGGGAACCTCACAACCCCTGTTCAATTTTTTTTTAAAATATCTTCTGAAAATTTTGCAGGTATAGGGAAAATTTATTTATTATATTTATTTATTTATTTGGTGGGAAATATCCCCCCCCTCATTTTTTAAATTATATTTTTGACCCCTAGAGGGCCCAAGGAAGGTCTTTTCAGAAAAAAATGCTTTTTTTGTTGTTGTTGCTGAGCTCCTTTTTCAGTGACTAAAACCCACTGCAGCAATATTTACTAATTACTACTATACATAACCACTGCCCCTCCCCCACCTGCTTGGGGGTTTATCTCCCCAGCTGCCGGCAAACCTGAAAAGTAGCACACAGCCTTACTAGGACTCCCCTCCCCCACCAAAGTTTATGGAATCATAGTAAAATGACTGATGGTAAAAAAGCTGATTATTTGTGTGTAGCTATGTGATTCCTTAAGTGCAATGCTTAGAAGCAGCTTGGTCAGCTAAGAATGTTTCCCTGTTGCATTAAAGTGGTGATTTCAGGCTTGGGAGATCAAGGTTCTAGGCCTCAGTGAGGCAGGAAATGCACCAAATGGCCTTGGGCCAGTCATTAGCCATATCCACCTCCCAGGGGCATTTTGAAATGTCACCTAGGGAGGACAGAAACCCTGCCCACTTGATAAAGTCCACTGGAGAAAAGGTAAGTTAAAAATGCAGCTCATAAACAAATCTTGATTTTCCTTCTGGAGTCACCTCAATACTCAGGACTAGAGATGGGCACAAAATGATTTTTTTTTTCATTTTTCATTTGGTTACAGAATGAAACAAAAAACGAAGTGCCCTTAAAAATGAAATGAAACAAAACGGAAATTTTCATTTCGTTCCATTTCATTTTCATTTATTATTTATTTTGACAAGTGCCAATCTCTAACCCTAACCCTAACCCACAGGCCAGCTGGTCGGTGCTAGAATTAAAAAAAATAAAAGCCAATCCTGCCATGGACCAGCTGGTCGGCACTAGGGGGAAAGGGGAGGAGCACCAACCGGGCCCATGGGCCAGCTGGTCACTGGTGGTGGTGGGGGGAGTGTGCCGACCCGGCCCATGGGCCAGCTGGTCAGAGGTAGAAAAAAAGGGGGTGCAAAAAATAAGCCGACCCAGCCAGCTGGTTGGCGCTAGCAAAAAAGCAAAAAATAGCAAAAATAAAAGCAAAAACAAATGAAAACAAACAACCTCCCAACACACACACACACACACACACACACACACACACACACACACACACACACAAAAAGCACCAACCTAGCCTGCGGGCCAGCTGGTTGGCACCAGCAGGGTCAATCTCATTCTGGAAAACTGGTGGGGAAAGGGTGGGCTGGGAGGTCCCATTTTTCTCCCTTCTGTTGGGATATGAGTGACAACCCACATGGTATAATCAGAGATGTAAAATTTCCAGAAATTTTGAAGCTTGGGGAGGGGTTCCTTTTTAAAAAAAAATTTTTTTGACAAAACAGGGAAGGCAACAGTCCAGAAGATAAGGATTTGTGGAATTAATCTCCCAGCTA
The DNA here is from genome assembly GCA_037367245.1 of Phrynocephalus guinanensis. Lineage (NCBI taxonomy): Eukaryota > Metazoa > Chordata > Lepidosauria > Squamata > Agamidae > Phrynocephalus > Phrynocephalus guinanensis. Next base: position 209,047,188 of record CM074732.1, on the reverse strand, counting down.
CTGAAAACCTGCCTGAACAAGTGGCGGAGGGGAAAGGCGTCCATTCAGATTTTACGTGCAGCGTCTTGAGGTCGCATCAAGAGACAACCAAGCTTTCCAGCTTGTTTGCATCTCACCTTTACATAAGAACCTAAGAACCACCTTGCCGGAACAGGCCACCGCCCATCCATTTCAGCATTCTGTCTCTCACAGTGGCTCACCATTTGCTTCAGGGTATTCCCAAGCAGATGTCTTCACCTGCTTAAGATTCCCTGCAAATGGCATTCAGAGCTATCCTGCCTCTCTCTCCAACCCAGAGGTTGTCCTTAGGCATCCATCATGATAGCCGCAGATGCCCTTGTTCTCCATGAACTTGTCCAATCCTTTCTTAAAGCTGTCAAGGCTGACAGCTGTCGCCACTTCTTCTGGCAGGGAGTTCCACAGACCAGTGATCCTCTGGGTGAAAAAGTGTTTGTGTTTGTGTTGTGTCGTTACAGTCGTGACCGACTCTTCGTGACTCCATGTCCATGGAGTTTTCTTGGCAGGAATACTGGAGTGGCTTGCCAGTTCCTACTCCAGGTGCCTGCAGCACCTGGTATTCCCTGGTGGTCTCCCATCCAAGTCCTAACCAGGGCCGACCCTGCTTAGCTTCCGAAATCAGGCGAGATCGGATGTGCTTAGGGCATTTAGGCAGCTGGGTGAAAAAGTACTTTCCCTTATTTGTTTGAGATCTAGCCCCCAAAAGCTTCGTGGAGTGCCCCCTAGTTCTAGCATTGAGCGATAGGGAAAACAGCTTTTCCTTATCTACTTTGTCCACACCATGTATGATTTTATAAACTTCAATCAGGTCACCTCTTAGGTGCTGTCGTTCAAGACTGAAGAGGCCCTTCAAGAGTGAACCTTTCCTTCGGAGTCTCCAGGAAGGAGGTTGACCTCTTTCCGTGTCTTTTTTCTGGACCAACCATTAAAAGTTTCAGTCCTAACTAGTACCGTAACTCTCTGAGCAGAAAAAGTCCTTTTCCTTTCCTGAACCGGGAAACGGGAAGCCAACTTTTTCAGAGGGAGCTTCTCCATTTGATCATTACGGAACCTCTGATATGAAAGATAACCCTCCCGGAGGAGAAGAGTGACAGATCGAACTTTCCTTCCGGAAATGTGCCAGGTGAGTTATTAACGCGACCGAGGGTTATTTGTTGACTCGCCTGCTTCTTCTTCAGGCCAGGGGATTTGAAGATATTACCTCTCCACGGCCAAATGTCTTAAAACAAGCACCTAATGAGAAGAGTATTGGAAAGTTACCGTGAACCAGAGGCAATAAAGCCAGCAGTTTTTAATCAGCAGGGCTGTAAGTGAGACAATGGCCCTTTCCGCGCTCTCTTTTGCCAAGGACTGCCTTAAAAGCATTGACCGAATATAGCATGTTGGGGAACATTGAAAGGCTGCAATAAACCCATGTGGTGTTTTCAATATTCCATTTCACGTCTTCTGTGCAATTCTGCTCTGCTGGTGCCTTTTTCTAGAAAAAACAGCTGATGGGAGTGATGGCTAGGAGGTGCTTAAAATGTGTGGAAAACGTTAATCCGCACCCACCTCAACTTGGTGTTCTGAAGCATAGAGCAGCTGGAAAACTGAGACATCTTCCTGCAAAACTTTGGGTTGATTCCTTGTGTAGGGTGATGGTGCAATGGTTAAATGCCTGTCCTGTGGGTAAAACTGTGCTCATGACCTGAGGTTCAATCCCAGGTAGCAGGCTGTGAGGGTTCGTTCTCAACACTCCGGGGTTCCGACGGGAAATAAAGATTGTCCATTCCTTCATTAAGATTTTCTAATAAACTTTTATTAACAAACATAAACTCTGGTTCTTTTGCGTCAGTTTCTTTAACATACTCTTCGTCCACAACAATAACATTGGAACTAAATGGGTTGCCAACCAGGCTTAAACTGGGTGGGTTTACTCTCCCCTCAGAGTCTGTAGTTACCGAGGCATTCCCTGTCCTCTTCCTCCTCCTCACGCACCTCTCTCCAACCCTCGTCCTCCTGTTCCTCCCTCGTGCTCCCTCTAGCATCTGCCAATCGCAAATCTCTTATCCCGGGCACTCTGTCTCCTGCCCAGAAGACCTCCCTCGCCTTCACCCCACTTTGTTCCCGGTTCACTCCTCCTTCTGCTCCTTCTACTAATTTACTGTCTTCAGTCTCTTCCCGCGGTCCTTGCTCTCTGTCTGTGTCAGATGGCGCACACTCTGTTCTTTCTCCCCATTTCACTTCTTTCTCACACAGGCTCAAGTTTCACTCAGCCTTCCATTCTTCTGATGTCAGTAAAATTGTTGCCCAGCTTGCGGGGGGGGGGGGATGTGTCGCCTGCATAATGTAATGAAACTGTAAACCTCCCAGAGACTACTTGAAGTGGTATGGGGCGGCATATAAGCAGAACACTTTCTGACTGAACTGGTGGAGTGTCTGGCACCTAAACTCAGTCATAATCCTATGAAGGAGCTGCCACGCAGCTGCTTCCTGTGTGTTGTGTCGTTACAGTCGTGACCGTCTCTTCGTGACTCCATGTCCATGGAGTTTTCTTGGCAGAAATACTGGAGTGGTTTGCCAGTTCCTACTCTAGGGGCCTACAGCACCTGGTATTCCCTGGTGGTCTCCCATCCAAGTACTAACCAGGGCCGACCCTGCTTAGCTTCTGAAATCAGGTGAAATCAGATGTGCTTAGGGCATCTAGCTGCTTCCTGCAGATAGCCAAATAAATGTAAGTGACACTCTCAGCCTACATGGAGATGATATGGACTGCATCCCTCATAAACCCCTTCCATTAAAGAAAAGCAAAAGTGTTCTGCTTATATACCACCCCATACCACATCAAGTAGTCTCTGGGTGGTTTACAGTTTAATTAGGCAGGCTACACATTGCCCCCCCCCCAGCAAGCTGGGTTCTCAATTTACTGATCATGGAAGGATGGAAGGCTGAATGAACCCTGAACCGGCTACCGGGGATTGAACCCCAGGTCATCATGAGCACAGTTTTACCTGCAGGACAGGCATTTAACCACTGCGCCACGAAGCTCTTGTTTGATGGACTTTCTGGAAGGATAAAGGCCTTCCACGTATGGCCGATGTGTTGAGTTTACTGTTTCCCAACCTTGGGTCCCCAAATGTTATTTGGGGGCATCCTGGCTAGCACAGCTGATGGCAAAGAACATCTGGGGATCATGGATGGAAACCACTGATCTATATGAGCTGGCGGCAAGCTTCCTCCTCCCTCCCTCCCTCAACTTGAAAGTAACAAGTTACAAGGAACTTTGTCGCAGGTTGGGTTTAGTAGTACTTTCAGGGTCTAGAGCGGTGGTCCCAACCCCCTGATCTTCCGCGGACAGGCCGGAGCATCGGACCGGTCGGCACCGGGCCGCCTGGGTGAGCAACAAAGGCTCCTCCCCTTTTCCTCCGCCCCCCCCCTCCTCCTCCTCACTCACCACCACCACCACCGGCCCAGCAGGAGGAAGGCTGGAGAGTGCAGGAGGAGCCGCCGCCTTTGCCTTTGCCTTTGCCTCCCTCCTCCCCTCCTTCCCTTTTCCCCGCGCGCGGCACCCGCCCAGCCGCGCCGGGGAAGCGCCCTCGCACACCGACAGCCTCCTCCTCCTCCTCCTCCTGCTTATGGTTTATTTCCTCCTCCTCCTCCTCCTGACTCCTCGCCGAAGGGCCGAAGGAGCAGCAGCAGCAGCAGCGAGGGCAATAGCGGGGGGGGGGGCGGGCGGCAGAGGCGGCGGACAGGGGCGATTGCGGCGGCGGGGGGGAAATTGCGGGGGGGGTGGCGGCGGCGGGATGGGGGCGATTGCTGGCGGGGGGGGGCTGGGGCGATTGCGGGGGGGTAGCGGCGGCGGCGGATGGGGGGAGTCTTGCGGGGTTGGGTGGCTGCTGCTGCACCTCCGGCGGGAGGCGGTGTGATGGGGGGAGGAGGAGGAGGGGGAGGACTGGACCAGAGCAGGAGGAGGAGGAACTCGGGATCGATCGGTGCCCCCTTTAAGCCACCTGGCGCGGCCGGGGGAGGGTGCCGGGTCGAAATAGTTTAAAGAAATTAAAGAAGGGCCAAGTCGTGCATGGGTCTCGCTGCTGGCGCCCCGCTTGCTTTTTGGCGGAGGAGGAAACCCACGGCGTGGATCGGCAGCAGGAGCAAGCGCCTAACTTCAGCGAGACAGGCGCGCGGCTCCCGGCGCCGGAGGAGGAGGCGGGGCCCGCCTGCCCAGGAATCCCCGGGTTCCCCACCCCCACCCCGCCCGAATGGGTGTGTGGGGGAGTTAATAAACTCAATGCCCCAGGCCGGTGAGTGCCGCCGCCGCCCGCCCTATGTGCCTCCCCCTCCTCCTTCCCTCCCAACCTTTGCTTTCATTTAATTTAATTTGCCTCCCCGCCGGACCCCCCTTTCGCATTCTCCCCCCCTCCCCACCCCCACCCCCCCGGCAAACCGCCCAGCGTAAAATTATCAAAAATTTCCCGGCAGGAGCGGAGACAAAAAGGTTGGGGAGCACTGGTCTAGAGTAACTTGGACCATCCGTGCTGATCTCTCAGTCTTCCTGGACAGGAAGGAGCATCACAGTTGTTCTTGTGGAAGCCTGTGTGAGCAACAAAGGTCATTCAATTCAAATGCCCCCCACAACACACACACACCACCACCACCAAACACCAGCAACCAATGGCTTTGAGTTCTGGCTTGCATTTTGGTCTTGTCTTCTGACCGCTTCAAGGCGACAGTAGTTTTCTCGCATTAAAACTTCCCTTTTCGTGAAAATGTAAGATATAAATGCCAGTCGTTGCCATTGCTGTTGTCATCATCACCACCAACACCATTGTCGTAATTCTGCCTCTTGATTATTATTATTTTGGACCTTCCTAATGACTTGCTCTGATGGAAGGGCAGATGTGAAGAATCTGTCATAATGAAGAGTGGACTAGCTTGTTTTCCATGGCTTCAGAGACGAGGACTCAGGGCAATGGTTTCAAACTACAGGAAAAGAGATTCCATTTGAACATTAGGAAGAACTTCCTGGTGGTTTGAGCTGTCCCGCATTGGAATAAGCTGCCACGGAGGTGGTGGAGTCTCCTTCATTGGAGGCTGGATGTCCATCTGTCGGGAGTCCTGTCCTGTGATGGGGGTTCCTGCATGGCAGGGGGTTGGACTGGATGGCCCTTGTGGTCTCTTCCAACTCTAGGATTGTATGATTCTATGCCCCCTTTAAGCCACCTTGTATCCTTTTGGGGAGAAAAGTGGGGTCGAAATAGTTTAAAGAAATTAAAGAAGGCCAAGTAGTGCATGTGTCACACCTCTGAGCATTTGCTTGAATTTTGTATTAGTCGGAAACCGCTGAGTGAGATCATCTGGGAATTTCGAGACTAACTTCAGCAATACAGGTGATGAGATACAACTCTGATTTTTTTGCTTTCCTAACCAAGCATTGCAGAAATCCTTGATCAGTGCTGGGCTGCAGGAATGGGTGAGGTGAGGCTTAATAAACTCAATGCAGGCAGTTCTCTTGTCTGGATGCATGCATTTTCAACGATGTGTTTATATGTTATTGACTATGCTAACGTTAATTCGATTTAATTTAATGTGATTTGGTGTTTTTATTTATTCATATTGTCCTGTTTTGTACTTTTTAACTTTGCAAACCGCCCAGCGTAGGCTTTGGCCAGATAGTTACGCAGGATATAAATCAGATGAATAAGTAAATAAGTAAATAAGTAAATAAATAATAAATAAATAAATAAATAAATAAATAAATCTCCCCCAATAGCAATTCCTGTATGTTTCGACAAACATCCCACCGCCTATGAATGTATAACATGCTTGAGCCTTGCAAAGACCGGAACCTCTTTAGAATCCCGACACCACAATAAAAAGGTGAGATTGCATAAAAATGTTTCCTATTACAGTCTTTGCCCTTCCAATTTCTGGATCTTCTATAGTATTTCCTCCCTGTAGAGGTTTAAGATATTTTTAAAAAAAACTTTCGTACTTTCTTGGAGCATGTCGGGGGCCTGAACTTGGAGCTAACGTTCAGGCAGGTGTGCTGTCCTCCCTTGCCCAACTTCGAGGAGACATGGGGAAGAGGGTGGTCCTCAATAAAATAGAGACAATGAGAACAACGCCCGAGGCTGACCCATCATCAAAGAACGAAACACAAATTAATTGGAAGGTCGAGGGAGACACCATCGTACAAGGATTTCTAGTGGAGGAAGTGGGAGAGGCAATAAAGAGAGGAAGGGCCTCCGTGGCGGGAGATATAAAAAGGAAGGAAAGCGCGGGAGAGGGGAAGAAAGGAGATGACAGTGAAGAGAAATCTCATAAGAAGAGCCATGCTGGATCAGGCCAAAGGCCCATCTAGTCCAGTCTTCCTGTTCTCACAGCGGTTAATGCAGATGTGTTTGGGAGTGCATGAGACTAGATATCTGTCTCCTGATACCACTCTCCTGCATCTGGCCCTTGAAGTACCCTGGTTTAAAACCTGGAGGTTAAATCTAACGAATCATGGTCTTGTAACTTGTGATGGACTTTTCCTCCAGGAATCTGTCCAATCCCCTTTTTCAGGCATCCAGGTCAGATGCCTTCACATCACCACATCCTGTGGCAGGGAGTTCCATAGACTTACAACGCACTGGGTGAAAAAATATTTTCTTTTGTCAGTTCTTACTCTCCCAGCCCTCAATTTTTGAGTGTATGTCCCCACAGTTCTGGTATTTTGGGGGAGATGAGAAGAGCTTCCCTCTATCCACTTTACTCATGAGTGCTGCATTATTTTGTATGTCTCATTCATATCCCCCCTCAATCGCCTTTTTTTCCAGACTAAAGAGGCCCAAATGTTTTAGCCTTTCTTCATAAGGGAGGTGCCCCATGCCCAGGAATCATTTTAGTCAGCTCTCTTCAGGAGCAGAGTTCCCAGTTCCACGATGTCTTTCTTGAGATGCGGTGACCAAAAAAAATACACAATACTCCAGGTGGGGCCTTACTATCCTTTTATATAATGGCATTATAATGTTGGCTGTTTTATTTTCAATCCCCTTTTTGATAATCCCTAGCATGGAATTGGCCTTCTTCACCGCTGCCGCACATTGGGGAGACACCTTCATGGAGCTGTCCACCAACACACCAAGATCTCTTTCCTGATCCGTCACGGATAACTCAGAGCCCGTCACGGATAACTCAGAGCTTACTTCCGTGTATAAAACAACCCTCATTTTTTTACTCTAAGAATTTTAGCCAAAAATATAGTCTTCTGCATGGTGTAATTTCTTCCAAGTCAAAGGACACTTCTTTGATTTGATGAGGCGATTATGTGCCCAGGTTTGGAAAGCCTCTGATAGGATGGACTGATACTTCGTAAAAACCATCTGTTATTTACTTGCTTGCTTGGTTGTTCGCTCACTTACTTATTTGATTGTTCATTCATTCATTTACTCACTCATTCAATTTATATGCTGCTAACCTAGTAAAATCTCCTTTATAGGCCATTTTTAACAAAACCTACAAAGAAACATGAATTATAAAATTAACATAAAGCCCTAAAGTACCCTACAAATAAATGGACAAACTTGAGCTGCAGTAAAATCCGAGACTGGAACTACAGTTCTTTCTCCTCCCCCCCCCTTTTGACACTACCACTGCCCAATGACCCCTGATTGTGCCAGTTGAGGTGGGCTAGGAGTACTGATCCAGAGGGAGGAGGCGTAAATGCCCCTTTCTCCAAGGAGAAGGATGGTCCGGACATCTTCCCTTGAGTTTCAGAATCCCAGGAAATGAGTTTGTCTTGGAAACAATGTCCACCTGTTTCTAACGCCCCAGCTTTTGCTCAGAATGCTAGGACTGCTTACTTATATTTTGGTTTATTATATTATTGTTTCGAGCGGCTTATATTTTGGATCAGGAGACAGTAAAGCCGCACAAAGGTGCCCGGTTGGAAAAGGTCACTACTAACATCCCTTCAAGAACCCCGAGAGGCTCAGCAGAAAAGTTTACGAGGTACTTTTGAGTCAGGCCGTTTCCGGAGGTTAATGCAGTCTTGGTTGGAGACAGTGGTCTAATGTGGACCGGATGTTGTCTGCTAAAAGGCCATTCGTTCCTTTCTCCAGGCCCTGGGGAAAGGAACGAATGTTTGCTCTTTGGCTTGAGTTATTAGCCTTATTAAGAGATCTGGGTTTCCATGCAAAGCCCTTGAGTTCCTTCAGGCCCAGTGAGGAGAACCTTCACCGAAGCCAGAGCTGAGCTGGAAGGGAAGACAGGGAAGCTAAAAAGGAGGGAGCAATGAGATTATTGTTGGCCATCAGTCATTTCCTTTAATGAGCCCTTCTGGGCTTTTTGGAGCAGGTTCATCACAGCAGGTGAAGGCGAGTGATGAAACAGAGGGGAAATGTGCTCACTGTGAGTGCGGTACAATGTAGATGTGTCCTTCCAGCAAAGGAGATTATTTTTTTTTTCCAGGAATTAGCTACAGCTTCCAAATAATTGGAGGTTTTGTCCACTGTGACTTAACCATGAATTCACAGGAAGACAGAAGGCAGCTAGGAAGTGTCCCTTCCCAGGTACTTAAAGACACCCCCCCCAAAAAAAATAGTCGAGAATCCTCTCCCTACTCTCCTCTACAAACCTTACAGGTTTGGTAAATATTGGGTTTCAGACATCCGAATTATAAACCCACAAAGTGACCACTCAAGGGAAGCACAGTGGTACCCCGCTTTATGAAATTCATCCATTCTCCGGGACGTTTTATAAATATGCTTTCCCATAGGAATGCACTGAAAACCAGAGGTCAGAAATAATACTCACCCATGCATAACACACAGCAGGAGGCATGTACAACAGAAACTTCACACACAATGCAGAGCACACAGTAAAAGGGGTCTCTTCAGCGCACTTTCTAGTGGCAACAAAGTGGACATGAGGCCTCAGCGGAGCCCACTTTCTCTCAAAAAAGAAGTCCAGAGGAGGCACTCAACTCCCAGAGGTAAACGCACCTGGATGACTGAGAATCCCCCACAAAAAAAACCAGAAAGAGAAACAGGGCTAAAGATTAAATGTCTGTGAAGAAAACTAAGTGTTTGGCGTTTGTAAACGTAGGAACTGGGTGTGCATTTATTCAGCTTTATTAGTGATCAAACTTGAGTGGGTTTGAGCTGTATTCTCTTTTTGTTTATACTCCCAACATATTACCATTAATGATTTGATTCTAGTTTGTAATCAATAAACTTCTTTCATTTTTATTCCACTTTAAAATAGTCTGAGGGCTTTAATGTACTAGCTAAGCTAGTTGGTGGCAGTGACAGAGGAAAATCAGAAGTGGTGTTTGTGGATAGCCTGTGAAAGGGCCAGTGGCAGGCATGTTAACGGTATGCCAGTTACTTCAGGAGGTGGTGAGTGTTCCAGCACTGGAGGCATTCAAGAGAAATTGGGAAAACCACCTGGCAGATAGCCTATGATTTCTATTCCTGTACCGAGCAGGGAATTGGACTTGATAGCCTTGTAAGCCCCATCCGACTTGAGTCTCTGTTTCTCTGATGTCAAGAAAATAAGAGTGGTTTTGCAATCTCCACAGCCAGTTCCTTCAATATCCTCGCATGCAGTTCCTCTGGCCCTGGGGATTTGAACTCATTTAAAGAAGTAAGGTACTCCTTGACTATTTGTTTATCAGTCTCAGGCTATACAATCCTATCCCCTCCCATTGAACTTAACATTTGCCTGGAGAAGCATAGACTGTCTTTTGGGAGAAGACTGCGCTGAAATAGGAATTGAGGCCACTCATTCATAAGGCCACCGTAAGTCAGAAGTAACTTGACAACAAATAATAGCAATAACTGTAAGCAACAGCTAAGGCGAACTCAGGAGCCAAAAGGGAAAGTGCAGGGAATCTATCAGCATTTCATGCAGGCATAAAAGAAATTGTCAAAGTCACAAAGGTGAGCTACTGCCAAAGCTTTCCTGTTCACCTGCCCAGGCGTCTATCAGGTACAAAAACCAAGAAAGCCACTGGGATATCTCATTAATTAGCAGCATTTCACTGTTGAACTTAGCACAACTTCACTTATAGTTGCCAGTAGGAGTCTGTCAGATATTAGTTAGTGAAATATATGTATTAGGATGTTCTCTCTATATATATATGATATGCATTTAATTGATTTAAAGATGGAGTCTGTAAAAGTGCAAAGTCACAGTGACTCAATGTATAGTTTTTTCTAATGGAGTGCAGATGTTAAGAATTAACATAATGAAGTTTGGCTGATGCAAGGGGTTGCAATACCTATGAGGTAGTGTCATTTATGATTGGACAGACACATGTATAAAAATGTTCTGTAAATCATTGTTCATTGGGCCTTCTGTGAGTAAGGCACCCACTTTGTTTCTCTGACATATATTTTGTCAATGTAATGTATGCTGTTATGCTGTTATGCTGTTGAACTTTGTATAAGTTCTGTGGTGCTGTGATATATTTTTGTATAGTTTGTAACATAGCTGTTTGATTTTAAGAAAACTCTGTCTCTGGCTAACAATTTATTCAATAAGTATTGCTTCTGCTGGCTGATCAAATATCACAAAACTCTGACAGAGTCAAAAGGAATCTAAAAACACGTGTCCCCAAACTGTGTGTTTAATTGAGTCTATGAGTTTCAAACTGTATTGGAAAATCCAGGGTACGTAGCAGCGGCTGGATCCTTCTCCATTTGTTCAACTCTCTTTTAGTCAAGCAAGCAAGGACCGTGTCAGTCTATACAGTAAATCTGCCAAGTTTAAATTTGCATCTCCACATTGCATGGGCCCAAGTCACTTGCTGTCCTGTGGTCATGGCAATTGAAGGATTTGAAGTGGGGGGTTAGGGTTGTTGCCATCCATTGACCTCTTGAGGAAACTTCAATCTTCAGCTGTGCTAATCTACATTTCAACAGGACCTCGTTCCTGATGTTTCCCACTGCAGCTGATACACCAAGGACCAAAATTACCAAGGAGCCCCATATCTGCAGGAGATTCATTCCAAGACAAACACAGGTGGCCACTACTGAAAAGGCCCGGTTCTTGGTGATCACTTTTCAGCATCCTCTTGAAGAGGCAACCTGCAACAGTGAAGCCTGGGAGGAATGGATAGACTGGGTAGATAATCTTAAGGCGAGACACTCCAGCAGGTAGTGAGGGCCCAAACGGTTAAGGGTCTTCTAAGTAAGCACTAACACTTTGGCTGGGAGAGTAAGAACAGACAATAGAAAACATTTTTTCACCCAGCGCATTGTTAGTCTGTGGAACTCCCTGCAACAGGAAATGGTGATGGCATCTGGCCTGGATGCCTTCAAAAGGGGATTGGACAGATTCCTGGAGGAAATGTCCATCACAGGTTACAAACCATGATGGAGATGTGTCATCTCCAGGATTAAAACCAGGTTAACTTCAAGGGCCAGATGCAGGGGAGTGGTACCAGGAGACAGATATCTAGTCTCATGCACCCCCAGACACATTTGGTGGGGCCACTGTGAGATACAGGAAGCTGGACTAGATGGGCCTTTGGCATGATCCAGCAGGGCTCTTCTTAGGTTCTTATGTTCTTAATTTCACATGGATGCAGACTCGAGGTAGATCCTGTTGCTTAGCATAGAATCACGGAGTTGAAAGAGGCCTCCAAGGCCACTAAGTCCAAGTCCCTCCTCAAGGCAGGAATCCAAATCAAGGGATATCTGCCGGGTGGCTGTCCAAATTTCTCCTGAATCCCTCCTTCCAGTGTTGGAGTACTCAACACCTCTCAAGGTCACTGTTTCCGTTGTTGTACTGCTCTAGTAGTTACGGGGTTTCTCCTGATAGGCAACTGAAAAATCTGGCTTCCTGAAATTTGGGCTCATTGTTGCGTGACCTGCATTTCTGGACAACTGAGAACAGCATAGTGAATCCCACAACAGTTAGTCCAATGAATCAGTGGGGATTACTTGGTCCTAGGGATGGGCAGGAAATGAAAAATGAAAGGCTGTTTCATTGTTTCATTATGTATCACAAAGTGACACAAAACAAAACAAAATGAGAAAGCAGCGTTTCATTACAGACGAAACGAAACGATCGTTTTTCCATTGAAATGAACCATTTCGTTCCATCGTTTTTGGGCTCCTGCCGAACTGTCAATGGCTGGAGCCTTTTAAACCTGGCCCATTCAGTATCACGGGGACCCCCTGGTGCTGACTGGGCCAGGTTTAAAGGGCTCTAGACATTGACATCTCGGCAGGAGCCCTTTAAAAATGGCTCCCGGAGTCCCCGGCACCAAATCTGTTGCCTCTGGGACCCAGGGGAGCCATTTCGTTTTGTACAAAATTTTAAAATTTTTTTTGGTAAGAAACAAAACAAAACAAAATGGGGCAGAGCATGAAACGAAACAAAACAAAACGTTATTCTTCTGTTTCGTGCCCATCCCGTGTTGAACCATGAGTTCCATTGATTCAATGGCCCTATTCTAATTTTAGCACCGTTAGTCACAACTAGAGTAGGCCCATTTGGTTCAATAGGGATTTAGAGTAGGCCAACTGAATCGGTGAAACTCGGGGAGGAGCTGATACACCCAGTCCCCACTGGTCCAATGGCCTGTTGTTGTCTGTGTTTTATTAGGCTAAGCAGCAGGATTCGGGCCACTGATGCATCAGCTCCCGTGGGAAATATTAGCTTCATTGCTCCCATTCCAGTCTATATCAGCATGAGCTGAAGGAGGCCGTACCCCAAGTGAGAAATAGATGGCATTTATCTAACATCTGAACTAGCCCGAATTAATAAACAACAAACTCTGCCGTGATGGTGTAATTGCAAGAGGAAAGGCCTCCCAGGTTCATGAGTGGTTTTTATGGCCTGCTTTCATGCCCTTTGGGGAGCAAGTGGAAAACAGACCGGTTGTAATGGTAGATCAGCAAATATATTTTAGCTCAGAATTGCTGTTTCTGGCTGTGTACACAGGGTGAAATGAACAACGGCTCCTGGAGGACCTGATCTCACTTCTTTTTAGAGATTGCTAAGAAAAGGCCAGCGCCTGACCGATTCGCCCTAAGCGGACAGAGGGAATGAGCTTTGGCGACGGTCCTGTCCAAGAAGCTGATGGACACCTTAAAATTAAGAATGGGAGATGCCCCTCCCCCCACAAGACTCTTTTCACATCCTTAATATCTATGAATAAAGAATAGGTCAAATTTCCATCCTCTGATTCTTCGTACAAATTTCTGGATCTTTTAAGGGGATCTTTTAAGTTAGGGATGTATCCACTTCACCCAGGAACTAGTACTTCCAACCTTTGAATGCAAAAACAAACTGTAACCCCTGCTTCTGCTTAAGTATTTCTTGGCCAGTTAAAATATTTATTTATTTATTTATTTATTTATTTATTTATTTATTTATTTATTTATTTATTTAAAAAAAAAGCTGCCCCACTACCAAGAGGTCTCTGGACGGCATACGTCAAAGTATATCTGGCAGACGATGGTCTAAATTTCTCTTGAATGCCTCCAGTGTTGGAGCGCTCACCACCTCCTGAGGTAGTTGGTTCCACTGCTGTACTGCTCTAACAGTTAAGAAGATTTTTTTTCTGACATTCAGTCTAAATCTGCATTCCCTTAACCCATTATTACATGTCCCGCATTCTGGAATGACTCAGAACAGATCCTTCTTCTCCTTTGTATAACTGTCTTTCAAGTACAGTAATACCTCAGATAACAAATGGAAACTTCCAGGTATAGGGCTGCCTCGGATAGCGAATGTTCCCTATTTATTTATTTTTAAAGCTTATATACCACCTCGTCTTCCAAAAAGGAACTCTGGGCGGTTTGCAACAAATAAACAAAACAATTGAATATAACATAAAACAAAAAAAAACCAAAAAAAAACAATATAGGTACTTGAAGGCAAATGGCGGACAAAAACAGGGGAGGGAAAAAAAGAATTAAAAAAAAAGAATTAACAGTCACCAAATGCGTCCCGGTAAAGCAGAGTGTTTAACGCTTTTTTGAAGGCTGGCAGGGACTGTGCAAGGCGCAACTCGCTCGGGAGATGGTTCCATAGTGTAGGACCAGCCACACAGAAGGCTCGGCCGTGGGTAGACATTTTCTGAGCCTCCCTGGGCGTGGCGACCCGCAGCGAGTGTGCCCACGACATCCTAGTTGGTCAGGCCGAAGTTGATCGCTGGGTGATTCACTCTGCCAGGTAATCAGGTCCCAGGCCATGGAGGGTTTTATAAATTAAAACCAAGACCTTGAATCTAATTCAGGATGCAACGGGTAGACAATGCAGACGAGCCAGAACTGGGGTGATATGGTCGTACCAACGCACACCCGCCACCAGTCTGGCTGCCGCATTTTGGACCCGTTGAAGTCACCAAACAAGAGTCAAGGCCAACCCCATGTAGAGAGCATTGCAGTAGTCTATTCTCGAGATCACCAGAGCTCCCACAACAGTTCTCAAGGAGTCCCCATCAAGGTATGGACGAATCTGGGCGATTTGTCGGAGATGGAAAAAGGCAGTCCTGGACATGTCGGCCACCTAGGCCTCCATAGTAAGCGCCGGGTCCAGGACCACACCCCGATTCCTGACACTGTCCACCATCTGGAGGGAAACACCCTCCAAACTGGGGAGAGGGCTGCCATAACTGGAAGGGGAAGTCTCAAATAACATAACCTATGTCTTCTCGGGGTTGAGTTTGAGTCTGTTGGTCTTGGTCCATGCCATGACTGCATCCAGGCACTGGTCGAGGGTCTGAACAGCCTCAACTGCAGGGGTGGAAAAGGAGAGATAGAGCTGCATGTCATCAGCGTACTGATGGCAGCAGACTCCAAATCTCCTTATGACCTCAGCCAGCGGCCTCACATAGATGTTGAACAGCAAGGGAGAGAGGGACGACCCCTGTGGAACCCCAGATGGGAGTATCCATGGGGCACACAACTCCCCCCCCCCTGCAAAGCTGAACACGCTGGGGACGGTCCTCCAAGAAGAATCGGAACCAACTGAGCACAGTGCCTCTGACACCTATCTCGGAGAGCCGGTCCAGCAGGATACCGTGGTCGGCAGTATCAAAGGCCGCTGACAAGTCCAGAAGGACCAATAAGGTAGAGGGGAGGATGCTGGCCGGCAATGTGCCAGTGCCCTGGAGGCCTCAGAAGAGGAAACAGGTCCAAACTCGACCAATCGAGGAGACCAAGGGGGTGCAGCATCAGGGGATCCCAAGGAGAGACCAATGCAACCGGAGTCAAGACCAGTATGGATAGTCTCAATTTTAGTTCTAAAAAAGGCTGCAAAAGTCTCACTACTGAACTCAGTAGGAAGAGGCCTTACCAAACCAGGATTAGTGAGGTCGTGAACCACGTGGAATAATTCCGCCTGGCAGTTCGAGGCCTCACTAATTCTCAGGGAGTAAAAAGATGTTTTGGCCTCCCTGATCGCCCGAACATAGCGCCTAGTCTGGATTTTAACAGCAGCCTTATTAAAAGCCGTCCGGTCCATCCTCCATCTGCTCTCCAGCCATCTCCATTTTTGCTTCATCACTCTCAACTCGGCTGTGTACCATGGCGAGGGGCGAGCTCTGCAGTGGAGAAGGTGCCTAGGGGCGATCCAGTTGACAGCCCGGGAGGTGTCCTCAAACCATCGGTCCACCATGGCTTCTACTGGATCATCAGCCAGACTGCCAGGAAGCTCCCTGAAGGCCTCAAGGAACCGAGAAGGGTCCAGAAGTCTCCGGGGGTGCGCCCAAACAAGGGGCCGAGGTTCCCCACGGGGCGGGGCAACGATTGATAGGGAAAAAGACAGCAGATGATGGTCTGACCATGACACGGACAGGGAAACAATGTCCCCTACCCCCAGATTAAGATCCTCCAATGTGGAGGTAAACACCAGGTCCAAGGTATGCCCAGATCTATGAGTGGGGCACCAACATGCTGGGTCAGATTCATAGAGGCCATGGACTCCATGAATTCCAGAGCTGCACCAGAAAGCCCACCACCAGCATGCACATTGAAGTCCCCAACCACCAGCAGGCGGGGGGACCTCAACAGTGCAGCTGCGATGAACTCCGTGAGCTCTGGTAGGGATTGCGCTGGGTTGCGGGGAGCAAGGTAACTGAGCACAATGCCAAATCTGTCTTGCTGTCCCACCAGTAGATGAAGGCATTCGAGCCCCGGACTCACCAACGTTGAGGCTCTGCAGACAGAAAGGGATTCCCTATAAACAATGGCTGCTCTGCCCCCCTTACGACCCTCCAACCTGCCCACGCCCAGAACCAGAAACCCAGAGGGGCACCGCTGGGAGAGAGAAGCTCCCCCCTCTGCTCCCACCCAGGTCTCGGTAATACGAGCCAGGTCGGCCTTCCCGTCCAAGATGGTATCATATAAAATGGGGATTTTTTTATGAACCGACCTGGCATACCTCAAAAGGCAGGACAGGTCGGAGGCGCTGGCGGAATGGCTCCGAGATATGTGGCAGTGAGTTGGGGGATCAGAACGGGGGACAGGCATTAAGTGCCTGACCCGAGTTCTTCTAACCCGACTAATCCCCCAACTACAAGTGTAACACCCACGGTCTGACACAACAGGAATAGCAGTCCCTTCAGACATGGCGACTCAAAAAAAAAAAAGAGAGAGAGAACGAAGCAACAGCAAAGTAAACCAAATACAAATTACAACGAACCAATAAAAATACAGTGCAATTTTATATATAGATATATATATATGATAACAAATGTTTCATAATGCCTTGCAAAAATGTGTACCCTGCCTGCATTGCAGAATGCATAGTTTGTGCAGGGGTGGGAGGAGTTAGAGTGTTTTTTATGGTGTTTTGGAGACATTCTGGACATGTTTTGCTGAGGGATTTAGACCTTTCAAACTTGGCATGACAGGGAGCTAGCTTATATTAATCTTTGCACTGCTTTTCTTTGTGTTTTTGGCTGGAAGAGGCTGGGGTAGTCTTTCTGGTTTCATTTCTCCATGTTTACAGTCTTTTTTCATTGCTCTGCAGGCAAAAATGGGCTGAATTTTTCTTCCTGCTTATGTTTGTTGTTTGCATTTTTCCCCATTGCACTTTGGGTGGGAACAGGCTGAGGTAGTCTTGCTGGTTTCTCTTGTCGATGTTTGCATTGCACTGCAGGGGGATGTTCTTCAGGGTGTTCCAGCACTGCAAGCTTTAAAGTGCATTTTATAAAGAGGTCGGGGGGGGGGACCAGCTTTTTTGCCTTCTTTCAAACCTCTGGAACATATTAATTGGTTTCCTATTCATTTCAGTGGGAAACCACATTTCAGATAACAATTTTTTCAGATAACAAATTGCTTCTGAGAATGAATTAAATTCGTTATCAGAGGTACCACTGTATTTGAACAGTCCTATCCAATCTCCCTTCGGTCTTCTTTTCTCAAGGCTAAACGAGCCCAGTTCCTTCCATCTTTCCTCACAGGGCTTGGTTTCCAGCACCCCAATCATCTTCATTGCCCTCCTCTGAACTTGTCCCACCTTGTTGGCATCCTTCTTGAAATCTGATGTCCAGAACTGGACAGAGTGAGTGCTGAAGATGAGGCCTAACCATCCATGCTTTAAAAAAAAAACCCTCCAGTTTATGAAAGCGGAATGCTATGTTTCCTATACCCGTCGTGATTCAAAACACCAGGAAAAGACCCAATGTTGCTGCATGGGAGTGCAGCAATAATAACACCAGTGTATTTTAAGTGCTATTTCTGTCATCTGAAAGACCGTGGTTTGCACAACATGCTATTTAAAAGCCTGTGTTTTGCACATCTTGTCCTAGCTTTCTCCGGCAGTGGGATTTGCCGCCTACACCTGCCTCCCAGGCTTCCTTTAGAAATCCTGGTTGGCCTTTTCATTAAAATGCAATGCTATATCAATCTGCAGCAAGATAATTTTTCATAAAGCACTGAAATAGAAAGGGGAGAAGATATTAATTAATTGATTTGATTTGATTTGATTTGATTTGATTTTTCTGTACCACTCCAGAGAGAAATCTTTTCGTTGTATTTGGGGCTTGTAAGTTTTGTAAACTGTGCAAAGCAATATGCTCAAAATGGGGCAACGAAAGAAAGAAAGAAAGAAAGAAAGAAAGAAAGAAAGAAAGAAAGAAAGAAAGAAAGAAAGAAAGAAAGAAAGAAAGAAAGAAAGAAAGAAAGATTTCTAAAATCCTGACCAACTGTGTGCTCTGGGGTTTTCTGTTTTTAAATGGGTTCTTGCAGATTCAGATCCGAGATGCCAGTTTCAGGGTTCCCTGTTTTGCCTACTCCTGAGGAACACCTTGAATGGGGGGGGGGTTGAAGCCATTGGACCACACCCAGTAGTAGAATTTTTCATAGCCCACCTGAAAAAGACCCAATGGCTGCATTCAAAACCCGAGAAGGCCCTCTGCATTTGAACTCAGGGCAGCAGCTGAAAGCCTTTCAAAACAAAACCACCCAGAGAACCTGTTGTCAAATGTTGGTGACCTTCCTGCATATTGCCTCTTTTGCTCACAGAGGGAAGAGAAATATGCAAACCAGCCCAGGTGGTGTGACCTAGAAAAGAAAGGTAAAAAAAGTAAAGGTAAAGGTTCCACCTGCACATGCATGCAATTCATGTCCGACTCTAGGGGCAGTGCTAACCTCCATATTCAAGCTGAAGAGCCAGTGTGGTGCAAGCCCATGGCCATGTGGCCGGCATGGCTGCAAGGAATCGCTGTTTTACCTTCCCGCTTGTTATGGAGGTACCTATTTATTCACTTGCATTTACCTGCTTTCGAACTGCTAGGTTGGCAGGAGCTGGGGTTAAGAGCAGGAGCTCACTCCACTGTGTGGCACCCGGGATTCAAACTGCCGAGCTGCCGACTTTGTAGCTGAGAGTTTTCAGTGGAGGGAGCTCTGTAGTTACCTGCAGTACTTGTGCTATGTTTGTTATCTTGACAGAGCGTGTGCCCTACATCTGTTGAGCCACCATGGCCACCTGAAAAAGACAGACAGATGGTTAAAAGGAAAGAGGGCAATGGCTGCATTCAGATGCTCATTTCTTCTTTGGAGAAAAACAACCCATTAGGAGAGATGGGGGGGGACCCACCAGGTAGTCCAATCACAGAAAGGTGGCCTGTCAAGAGAGTGACGTGAGGTTAGTTTAGGGCTCTTGCATATTTCATGAGTCACAAGGAGGAACGTCAGGGCTCGGCCTCATTGCTATAAAAAATTTATGCTCCACAATTTTCAAGGTGGCCTCCACACCATAAGGTCCCTGTCCTCTTTGGCATCTGGGAACTTTAATGCCTGTCAAAGAAGCAATCTGCCACCTCAGGAAACAGCAACCAGCAAACGTGTCTTCCACGTTTTTGGGTGGTTCCCCTCCTCGTGGTGGGGTTCGAGAGGCAGGCCACGAGCCCTAGCCCAGCATCCATAAAAGATACCTTTTTGGACTACAAAACCCAGAAAAACCCCAAAGAGTGATGTGATAGTTGGAGTATTCTATCGTCCACCAGATCAAAAACTTGAGGGGAGACCTTGAAATGAGGGAGAAAATCATGGAGGGGGATAGGAGCTAGAAAGAGAATCATGGGGGACTTTAATTATCCCCACATTGACTGGGCCAAATGCGAGCTCTGGGCAAGAAAGAGAAACTGGGTTTTACTCGACTTGCTGAGGAAGACTGTGCCTTCAGAGCAACCCTTGTCATGGAAACCCACCTAGTTAGAGACTGAAGGGGAGGGTTAGAAGAATCCAATCTCTAGAGCAAAACAACAATATTGTGCACAATGGACCACAAACTCGAAGGGATCTAGATCTAAGAGGAATCGTCAGGGATGTGAATGTCACTGAGCCTCTGGGGAACAGGGCTGCAATTACCTTTGCCATGCATGTCGGAGGAAGAGTGACATGTTGATTTTCGAGGGCAAACTCCCACAAGAACCCGTTATGCCTTCAGTGTGCATGGTGGTTACCCTTCCTTTGAACAAACAAATCCTCCCCAAAATGAGAGAGAGAATGTGGGAGGCAAAGAAAGACTTTGAGGAACGCATGGCTAGCAATATAAAGTCGATGAGGCAAGGTTTTTTAAGCACCATACAGTATGGTTCTGGGGTCCTTCACCAAGAGACCTTGGCGGGGCTCCTGAAAATACTCTTGACTAAAGAAAAATCAAATAAAAAGAGAGGAGGTTTTAGGACTAAATAAATAATTAACAAGTCACCGGGCCCAGATGGCATCCACCCAAGGGTTATTAGGGAACTGAGAAATGAAATTGCAGATCTCTTAACGGTTATATGCAACTTGTCTCTTAAAACGGCCACAGTGCCAGAGGACTGGAGGATAGCAGAGGTCACACCAATTTTTAAAAAGGAAGGAGGGGGGACCCAGGAAACTACAGGCCGGTTAGCCTTACATCTGTCCCAGGGAAGATGGTGGAAGGCCTCATCCAAGAGAAAATCTTAAAACACATAAAAGAACAAACCTTGCTGAGAGAAAATCAGCATGGCTTCTGTAAGGGTAAATCTTGTCTTACAAACCTTTTAGAATTGGAGAAAACTATCAGGATTTTCAAAAGGCTTTTGAACAAGGGGGAAAAATGATTTTCATTTTTGAAAGGAGACCAAAGGCTGCTGAGAAAATTGCATAGTCAGGGGATGTCCTCTGATGGGTCCTTGGAACTGGTTCCCCTTGGGGTAAGAGTTAGCAAACAAAGAGTAGGTTCAATGGGAAATTTTCACAATGGAGAGAAGTGAAAAGCGGTGTGCCCCAGGGCTCGGTCCTGGGACCGGTGCTTTTCAATCTGTTCATAAATGACCTGGAAGGGATAAACAGTGAGGTGGCCAAGTTTTGCAGATGACACAAAACTTTTCCATGTGGTAAAAACCAGAGAAGATTGTGAAGAGCTCCAGAAGGATCTCTCCAAACTGGGGGAGTGGGCTGAGAAATGGCAAATGCGTTTTAATGTAACCAAATGTAAAGTAATGCATATTGGGGAAAAAAATCCAAACTTCATCTATCAACTCATGGGCTCTGAGTTATCCGTGACGGATCAGGAAAGAGATCTTGGTGTGTTGGTGGACAGCTCCATGAAGGTGTCGTGAAGAAGGCCAATTCCATGCTAGGGATTATCAAAAAGGGGATTGAAAATAAAACAGCCAACATTATAATGCCGTTATATAAAACAATAGTAAGGCCCCACCTGGAGTATTGTGTACACTGGTCACCGCATCTCAAGAAAGACATAGTGGAACTGGAAAAGGTGCAGAAGAGAGCGACTAAAATGATTACTGGGCTGGGGGCACCTCCCTTATGAAGAAAGGCTAAAACAATTGGGCCTCTTTAGTCTGGAAAAAAGGCGCTTGAGGGGGGATATGATTGAGACATACAAAATAATGCAGGGTATAAGTAAAGTGGATAGAGTTTTTTCACCCAGCGTGTTGTAAGTCTATGGAACTCCCTGCCACAGGATGTGGTGATGGCATCTGGCCTGGATGCCTTCAAAAGGGGATTGGACAGATTCCTAGAGGAAAAGTCCATCACGGGTTACAAACCATGATGGAGATGTGTAATCTCTAGGCTTTAAACCAGGGTACTTCAAGGGCCAGATGCAGGGGAGTGGTATCAGGAGACAGAGATCTAGTCTCATGCGCTCCCAAACGCATCTGGTGGGGCCGCTGTGAGATACAGGAAGCTGGACTAGATGGGCCTTTGGCCTGATCCAGCATGGCTCTTCTTATGTTCTTATGTTCTTATGTTCATGTCGTTGTACACACCGCTGTGCCTCCCATGTCGTTGTTCTGTGCCGTCAAGTGAGAAATGACTTAGCATAACCCTAGTCTGGTTTTTGGCTGTTTGGATAACTCTGTGGTGTAGAGCCAGAGCATAGAGTTCGATTCTCCACTGGGCCTCGTGGGAGACCAGCCAGCCTGGGTGGCCTTGGGCAAGCTACAGAATCCCAGAGCAACCTCTAAAAGAAGGAAAGAAAGGGAAATCACTTCATAATACTCTCTACCTATGTTGGTAGAGATTCACAATCATCCAAGTGAGGTTATCCAGGAGTTGAGTCGTGGCAAATGGACTTCTTTTCCAAGCTAAAATAAGTGTCTAATTGCATGTTCAAGGATTTTGATTTGGTTTGGTTTGATGCGTCTTCGTTTTGTTTTGTTTTGTTTTTTAATTGATCGTGTTCCCTCCAGGCATGCCTTTCTTTCAGGCTGCCATTCCTAAGCCACCCACCTCACAACTGAAGTCCTCAACAGATCCAAACACACACACAAAAAGCAAAGCAAACTCATTTGAAAGGTGTGGATGGAGCAGTGTCATGTGAGGACAGAAACAGGTGGCCTCTTATACTTCTCGCTACAGTTTCCATTCCAATAACCCGCTAATCCCTGACCCTAAATTGTGTGGGATGTTTTCTCTGCAAAAGTTTTCTAGTCTCGATTGTGGCACCTGCATGGGGCATTCCCAACAGGCTGCCCTGCAACGTAAGCGCCATTTGCTTCCTACCGGTTGCGAGCCAGCGATGCTCTCCACCTGCCAAGTTGTTCTCTTTCTGAATGGGAATTACCTAACGGGGCCGTTTAGCACCTGGTGTCATTTCCCAATGCCAAGGTAAGAAATACGCCTTTTCCTGCCGCAGCGTTCTGGGGACAATGAAGGAAGGATTGCAAGAATCGGAGTTTGCATTTGCCTCCGGGTGGGATATAGGCGCACTGCTGCTATTTGCTGTTCACGTCCTTTTTCTTTATGGACCTTCTGGGCCCCTGTTCAGGCTCTGTGTTTATCTCCGCCTTCGGTCTCCCTCAGAGAACGCTGAGGTATGCTTCGTCGCTGGAAGAAACAGAAGGCAGGGGATGCTTTTGAAACCGCAGAGTAGATTCCTCCCCCCCCACACACACACACACGAAGGCTGGCTGTGTATTTTTGCTGCCTAAACATTTCAGTGTGTTCAGGCAAAGTCGATGGGTAAACCTCGTTGCAGGAGCTGGACTGGTTCTTCCTCGTTTGAAGAACCAGGTAAATTGGGACGTGCCTAAAGTAGGAAAAGGCGTTGATCTGGGATGGGAACCAATATATGTCTGAGCCAAGCCAGACATAGATTGCACCCATGACTTGCCTCATACACAACTTGTGTTTTTTTTTTTTTTCAATAACTCTCAAACTGGAACCCAGAGCCCATGGTCTCTGAGCTATCCATGACGGATCAGGAAAGAGATCTTGGTGTGCTGGTGGACAGCTCCATGAAGGTGTCTACCCAGTGTGTGGCAGCGAGGCCAATTCCGGGCTAAGGATTATTGAAAAGGGGATTGAAAATAAAACATAGTGGAACTGGAAAAGGTGCAAAGGAGAGTGACTAAAATGAATACTGGGCTGGGAGATCTCTCTTATGAGGAGAGGCTAAAATATTTGGGGCTCTTTAGTCTGGAAAAAAGGCACCTGAGGGGGGATACAATTGATATATATAAAATAATGCAGGTCATGAGTAAAACGGATAGAGTTAGGGCTCTTCTCTCTTACACAAAATACCCAAACTAGGGGACATACACTCAAATTGAGTGTTGGGAGAGTGAGAACAGACAAAGGCATTTCTTTTACCCAGCGTACTGTTAGTCTGTGGAACTCCCTGTCACAGGATGTGGTGATGGCATCTGGCCTGGATGCTATCAAATGGGGATTTGACAGATTCCTGGAGGAAAAGTCCATCACAGGTGACAAACCATGATGGAGATGTGTAATCTCCAGGCTTTAAACCAAGGTACTTCAAGGGCCAGATGCAGGGGAGTGGTATCAGGAGACAGAGATCTAGTCTCGTGCACTCCCAGATGCATCTGGTGGGGCCACTGTGAGATACAGGAAGCTGGACTAGATGGGCCGTTGGCCTGATCCAGCATGGCTCTTATTTTCTTATGTACTCAACTTGTAAACTGGAACCCATCCACCCTTCCTTTTTTTCTGGGGGAAACTGCTTATTTTTCATAGGGACTTGAACTTTGGTCCTGACTGAGATTTGGGACTTGCTGTCAAGGACTGGGACTTGGGGCTTAACTATTGTGACTCAAACTTGGGACTCAGTGCCGAAGACTCAGAACTGGACTCAGGACTCAGACCTAAAGACAAACCAACCTCCCTGGCAGTTACCGGTATGGACACTAAAAAGGGTCCAGAGGGTAGGAGTATGTAGCAAACACTTTCCCCTTCGCAAAAACACATATTGGTGTAAACATTGATGCCTTTTTAAAAGATAATGTTCTGACCTCCATTTCCTACTCAGAAAAACTGTTCCCAAAGTTTGCAAGGATTTCAACGCAGAAGCAAAATCTCTCTGGCCCATATATGAGGGTTTAACTATAATTAATGGGAATGGACAATGTTGTTTGAGCAATTTTCTGAACACAAGAGGGACGCAGCCGGGACGCAGGCTTTCCTGGGAAATCTCAAGAGTTTAGAAAGCGCTCCACCCTGTCGTGTCCTTAATCAAGCCATCCAGGTGGCCGTGCATTGCACAGCTTCACTGAATGCAGAGGGAAGAATGGATGTTTTCTTGTCGCCTTAAATGCAGAACCCCCATTATTAGAGATGGGCACTAAATGGATTTTTTTATTCATTTTGTTATTCGTTTATTCATTTCATTACGTAACAAAACAAATAAAGAATCTAGGAGTAAAATCCAAACGAAACAAAATGAACCGGGAAATATTGGTTCGTTACGTTTCGTTTAGTTAATGGCGGCGCACAAAGAAAGGAGCTGTTTTTAAATGCTTTAAATGGATGAGAAACACTTCACAAACATTGTAATTTTTTAATGCCTGATTATAGCTGTTAGGTTGATGCCAGTGATTTAAAACATCTAAAGTGTGGTTTTTAAAGAGATCATTTTTAAAGGGGACAAAATGGCTGCCCCATACTTTTGTTAATGGTGGCGAATCTGTGCTGAATGGCATTTTCAAGGTATTTAAATGTCCTAAATATACTTAAAAACCCAGCGAAAATTATTTTTTCTGCCTGATAATACCTAATGGGGGGTGAGGAGTGCTTACAACGTCTATTTATGTGTTTTCTCAGTTCATTATTTTTTTTTGGGGGGGGGGGCTTAAAGTGGCAGGGAGAGGCAAACATGTTCCCTAACCTTTTTTCATGTTTTATTAGGGTTGATTTGAGTGTACTGTTCTTTTTTATTATTTTCATTTTACTTTTAAAATTTTATTTTTTAACTTGGGATGCCCGTGCACAGTCAAATGCTTTAAATCGCACAAAGCCGGTAAAAACGAATAACAAATTAACGAACCAACAAAATGAATTTTTTCAAAAAATTTGTTAACACCGAAATGAAATGAAATGAAGCCTTAAATGAAATGAAATGAAACGAAGCCTTAAACAAAATGAAATGAAATGAATCACCATTTTGTTTGTTTGTGACCATCTCTACCCATTATATTTGAGCGGAAACCTGAATGAGGTGCCAAGAGGATGTACAGCCAGGCATGGAAAAAGATATTCGCTTCATATCTTGCAGAATGGCAGGCCTCTTGCCTTGTGGACCTGTGAGGTGCTGCTGAGACTTGGAAGGTGTTTCAGAGGAGGATACACACACTGAGAACACCACACATCGTATGTCCCAGTTGGCCTGTCAAATGGTGCACATTTGCACACACACACACCTGCAAAAGGCGTGTGGAACAAATATGCAGCCCAAACGCAAATGCTTACAGATCAAATAATATTGCAATCAAAGGTAAACAAACATATATGGACTGGAAATCCTGGCCGGGGTGGGGAAACATGATATTAATCCTAATAATCATCTTAAAGCTGCAGAGCTGGAATGATGAGTCTCACGGATCTGCAAATGTCACCCCCACCAAGAAGGCACAGTGGAGGAATCGAACTCCAGACCAGGTGTCTAAACCCCTCAGGGATCTCAGTGGGAGGGAGACAGGCCCATTGGCGCAGCCCTACTTAGTGCATCAGATCCGACTTTCTAGATCAGGCCGAAGGAACCTGACGCACCGTCCTGGCTGCTCCAGGGTCCTCGAACAGAAAGGATTCCTGTGAAAGCGGTTGTCCTTGCCCTTCTCTGCCCACTTGAGAGAAGGCTGGCAGCGCCCTCTTCTGGCCGGTCCAGACAGAGATCATTAAGGCATCAAGGGCCTCTATCACACTGCACATTAAAAAAAATGCATTTTTCATTTATTTAAAAAACCACATCAGAATTACTGGTCCCCTCCCTGATGGGCTTCAAAAATATAGATGCCTTGGCCACACCTTCTGAAGTGCGACCTACACCATTTTCCTGAACCCTGCTCCGCCGGTTGTATTATTTCGATCCACATTTTTGTAGAATAGAATTGCACATCAAAAGCGAGTGCGGGTGAGTTATTTATTTATTTATTTATTTATTTATTTATTTATACAGCTTATATACCACCCGTCTTCCTAAAGGAACTCCGGGCGGTTTACAACAACTATACAACACAGCAAAATTACAAAAACAGCAAAGTAAATAGTAACTAAACTAATAAAAGTTACAGTGTGCATTTTTTTTGCTATTCTGCTCTTTTAAAAATATTTTATTTTTATTTTTTTTCACCTCCTTAAAGTAACAAGTGGGAGAAACTTTTTATTTTAGTTACTGGGGTATCGTAATCTTGCGTGGAACACACGTTTGTTTTTCAAACATTAACTAGTAGACACATTATATACAGGGGAAAAATTCAATGCCCTCCTGCAGTAGCAGCAGGAACCTGGCATGCTGGCAATCAATGTGTAGTAAGGCAATTTTATTTATTTATTTATTTATTTATTTATTTAAAAGTATTTTTATTTTCTCCTTGGATTATATATATATAAAAAAGTATTTTATATACCCTGCCTTTCTCCTTGGAAAAGTATAATATACAAATAAAAATATATTAAAAAATCGCTATATATAAAAAATATATATATTTAATGCATTATATATAAAAACTTGTATATCATTTCATAAAAATACTGGTGGAGGAAACAGCATTTCCAATCAGGGATTTAATGCTCTTTTTGCATTAAAAAAAAACAGGACCAACAAACGGATGCTGTGAGGACTGTAAATGCACATCTAATGTCACATGACTGCTCTCGGAGAAAATACGTATCAAATTACCATATGCATTTAACAAATATGTGATAGGAGCCAAGGTTTGTCACCATCTCTCTCGTCTCCAGGGCTGTCCGGACGGCTCAGGTGCTTGACACACACCAACACCCAGATGGGGCTTTGACAAGTCCTGACATTAAGCTCCTGAGGTTTACTGCCAACTGAAGAGTGGAGGAAATGCCCCCGGACATCTGTTCAGATGGGCCTTGGCCTTCCATTCACCTTAGCTGCTTTGCTCATGACGGAGCACACCTCTATTTTTATCCTGGCGCAACATGCACCAAGATGCTCTCAGCCATGGTGGAGGAGAAGCCAGCGATGCTCCTGGAAATGTAATATTAACAACCGCTGTGCAAGTTGGAGCAATGTCCAAAGTTGGGTTCTAATTAGGCAGCACGCTTAATTAAACTCCAAGTGCTGTCAGTAAATATCAGCAATGCATTGGTGGCCTTCTGTTGGCATTCTGCAGAGAGCTGGGGAAGGAGGCATGGTCACATGATTCCAGATGATCTAGTCCCTGGATCTGTTTCTAAAGATGCGTTGGGATGGCTAAAATCTCATGCGAAGCCCCTTGACTCCGAGGAACCCCTTGGGCAAGTTGGCTCCACCGACCTCCCCGGTTCAATGGGTCACTTCTCGTTGCAACTGCCTGTTGTGTTCCAACCAGTGTGTGTCGCCGTTCGACAGCTGCCTTCCAGATGTTTAGGATTACCGTTCCCATCAGCCACAACCAGGATAGCCAGCCATGAGCAGTTCTGGGAGTCGCCATTCAATAATTGCCTGGAGGGTCAGAACCCCACCCCATTCCTGATCTAACAGAGCTACACCCCACCACCTCGAGATGGCTGGTGCTTAGGGGATGCCTTTTAGGTCATGGAAGGAAAGGGGCAGGGCGGCTGAGAAGGCCCAGTTGGCGAGGGCCATAGGAGGGCAAATCACAGCCTCCATGGGATGCTGGACTACAGTTCCCATCAGCCTTCAGCTGCTCACCTGTGAAGGTAAGTGGTGGGAGATGCAGTCCAGTCACTGTTCAGAGGGCCACCTTTGTCCTTTCCAGACTTTGACCTTCGAGGATAAGGGGCAAAGAGGAAAGAGGAGGAAAAAATCACCTCCAAACCTTGCTGTCCGTCTAGATTTGGGATATGGTGGCCTGTTTGAGTCTCCTCTTTTCAAAAAGAATATTGTCATGCTGGGAATGAAACTCTGAAAATGAGCCATCAGCAGGAACCAACCATGTCCTGCCAGCTAGACAGAAGGGGACAGAATAACTGTTGGAGGGTTTTTTTGCAACTTTATATGCTGTCTGAATAAGGTGTGGCTGGGATGCACTTTTCTGTGCCGGGGAGGGGGGGGGGAGAGACTGTCAATCTGTCCAGCACAATCATATCTTTCCTGACTCTGAATTCAAAGAGACTCTGGGCTCAGTAGTTATTTCCCCCTCTCTGAAGTCTGCTGGAAGCCAGGTGGTCTGTTGAAGTCTGTCACTGAAAGCAGCCACGTTGGCCCATCTGCTGCTTGGTCTGTTCAATGGTAAGTAAAGATGGTTTTTTATCCTTTCTCCTATTAGCACCTCACTGTGAGTTAATGAGACTGTAGATGCCAGTTAATGAAAGAAAAGAGTCGCACTATCCCAGGGAAGTTGAAGCCAATTCTGTTCCGTAAATCCCTCCAGTTCTGCTATCAGGTAAAGAGATTTAGATAAAAATTTGAACCTCGGCACTAGCAATGAGGTGGCGCAGTGGTTAAATGCCTGTCCTGCAGGTAAAACTGTGCTCACGACCTGGGTTCAATCCCCGGTAGCAGGCTCAAGGTTCACTCAGCCTTCCATCCTTCCGAGGTCGGCAAAATAAGTACCCAGCTCGCTGGGGGGGGGGGCAATGTGTAGCCTGCACACTGTAATTAAAAATTGTAAACCGCCCAGAGACTACTTGTAGTGGTATGGGGCGGTATATAAGCAGAACACTTTGCTTGTGCATAATGCAGAAAAAGCGGAAGACCACAGTATTTTTTTACCCTCTCAGAATTCTCCTTCAGGATCATGACTCTATTTTACTCTCTCCAAAACAGCTGATTTCACTGCAACGGTCCAGAAACTGAATGTCAGCAGGATGCCTAATACAGTAATACCTCGGATAAAGAATGCCTCGGATAACAAATTTGTCCGATAACAAATGGGAATTTCTGGGTATAGGGCTGACTCGGAGAACAAATGTTCCCTATGGGCTGCCTCAGATAACAAATGTTTCATAGCGCCTTGCAAAAAAAGTGTACCCAGGACGTATTGCAACCCCTATAGTTTGTGGAGGGGTGGGAGGTTTTTCCATGTTTTTTGCAACTGCCTGTTCGGTTTCAACCAGTGTGTTGAAACCTAACAGGGTTGTGTGTTATTTATTTATTTATAATAAATAATAAATAAATTTTTGAGCCATCCTGGACATGTTTTGCTGAGGGAGTTGGACCTTTCGAACTTGGAAAGGTAGAGAACTAGTGTTAATTAATCTTTGCACTGCTTTTCTTTGCATTTTTGGCGGGAAAAGGCTGGGGTAGCCATGATGTTTTCTTCTGTCCATGTTTACATTCCTTTCCATTGCTCTGCAGGCAAGAACAGGCTGGATTTCTCTTGCTGCTTATGTTGGTCTATTTTGATTTTCCCCCATTGCACCTTGGGTAGGAATAGGCTGGGGTAATCTTGCCAGTTTCTCTTGTCCATGTTTGCATTGCACTGCAGGGGAAGTGTTCTAGAGGGGGTGTTCCAGCACTGCAGGCCTTCGAAGTGCACTTTATAAAGAGGTCTGGAACCTCCCCGCCCCCAGCTTTTTTGCCTTTTCTCGGACCTCTGGAACAGATTAATTGGCTTCCCATTCATTTCAATGGGGAACCACATTTTGGATAACAATTTTTTCGGATAACAAATTGCCTCTGAGAACGAATTAAATCCATTATCAGAGGCATCACTGTATTTGATGTTTTTCCCCCTTTGCTAAAACTTTTGCTTCCCTCTTCCCCAGCTGGCAGGAGCTCTTCGAATTCTCACCGTAAACCAGAGTTATGTGCAGTTGAGACTTGGGCATGCACTGAGAAATTTGCAATGTTCCCCATGCAAACCAGCCCTTCCTTTTCCTCTTTATGCTCTCCCTCCTCCCCCCTCCTTTTGCTACTATTACTGGCTTCTGTTGCGGCTGATCTTTTTGCAAACGTTACCAATTAATTTCACACGCAGCAGCGTTTTCTGAAGGCGGCGGTTTAAAAAAGATGTGCGAAGGAATTCATTAACTTTACAATATCTCTGGACGGGCTCCAAATGACTTGTTACACGACAAGGACCTCGCAAGTAAATACAGAGCTGCCCTCGGTAATTGAAGGAGGGGAGAGAGAGAGAGAGAGAAGGGGGAGGGGGGAAAGGAGAAAGGGATTCCCACACCTACTGCTGGAAGCCTCTGCAGTTTTAAAAAAGAGAGCAAGTCGAAAGACATACTGTAATGTGCTCTGTTTGGGGCTACAGCTGGGAAGTCTCAGGAAACTTCAACGGGTCCAACATGCAGCAGGCAGACTGCTGATAGGGGACGGTTACAGAGACCACATTAATTTTTAAAGGTAAAGGTTTTCCCCCGCACATGCGTGCTAGTCGTGTCCGACTCTATGGGCGGTGCTCATCTCCGTATTCAAGCTGAAGAGCCAGTGTTGTGCAAGTCCACGGCATGTGGCCGGCATGGCTGCAAGGAAACACTGTTTCACCTTCCCGCTTTTTGCGGTGGTACCTATTTATCTACTTGCATTGCCATGCTTTCGAACTGCTAGGTTGGCAGGAGCTGGGGTTATCAGCGGGAGCACGCTCCAATGCGTGGCACCCGGGATTCAAACCACTGAGCTGCTGACTTTGCAGCCAACAGTTGTCAGAAGCCTTAGTCCATTGAGCCACCCCGCCCCACAGAGACCACATTACACGCCTCTTATAGCAGCTCCACTGGCTGCCAATCAGCTACCGGGCACAATTCAAAGTACTGGTTTTAACTTACAAAGCAGAAAAATGGCCTGGGTCCAAGCTACCTCAAAGATCGAATCTCACAATATTTATTTATTTATGCAACTTATATGCCACCCACTACCCAAAGGTCCCTGGGCAGCTCACAGTCCAAGCAATTAAACCAATTAAAATGTTAAAATGTCAATAAACAAAGCAATAAAAACATTGAAATATAAAACACTAAAAATTGCCATCAGGACCCACCATCTATGTTATATCAGTTTAAAAGCTTCCAGAACAGTAAGGTTTTTGTTTCGCATGGAAATGTAATCAGCGTCGGCGCCAGGCGGGTCTCACTCGGGAGGGAGTTCCATAATCTGGGGGCAACTTCCGAAAAGGCCCTATACCTGCAAGCCATCCCTCTCACCTCCTTGAGGGGTGGCTCTCTCTAAAGGGCCCCCTGGCTAAATCTTAATTGCCGGGTAGGTTGTTATGGAAGGAGGCGGTCCTTCAGGTATCTAGGTCCTAAGCCGTTTAGGGCTTTATATGTCAAAACAAGTATGAACCGGCTCGGGTGTTAAGGTCATCAGGAGAGGCCCTTCTCTCCATCCCCCCACCCTCACGGGTACATCTTGTGAGAACCCATGAAAGGGCCTTCTCGGCTGCTGCGCATGCTCTTTGTAGCTTTAATGTTTACCTTCGAATGTTGGGTACAGCTGAGGACAGGACACTATGGAGAATTTCTCTCATGGAGAGGACGGCACATAACAACACAACATAGAAGCAGTAGAGATGGGCATGAAACAAACTTTTAGTTCGAACCTCAGAGTGGATTTAGAACGAACCGAACCGAACAAAAAAAAAAATTGGTTTGGTTTGGTTCGGTCTGTTAATGGTGGCACCGAAGATGTCTCCTAGGTGGTGCTGGTCCTTCCTGGAGGTTCAGTCTTCCTGGCAGCAGGGAGGGGCTCCCAGGGGGGAAAAAAGCCAACCGGCCCACGCTACAGTTGTAGCGCAGGCCACGAGGTAGGCAGTAAAACATAAAAATAAAAATAAAATAAAAGTAAATTTTAAAAATAAAATAACAAAGGAGCACCAACCCGGCCGCAGGGACCGTGCGGTCAGTGCTTGAAAAACAAACAAACAAACAAACAAACAAACAAACAAAATAAATAAATCAATAATAATAATAATAATAATAATAATAATAATAATAATAATAATAATAATAATAATAATAATAATAATAATAATAATAATAAAGGAGTGCCGACCCAACCCCAGGGGCCGTGGGGTCAGTGCTTGGGGAAAAAATGATAAAAATAATAAAAATAAAAGGAGCGCCGACCCGGCCCCAGGGGCTGCTTGGTCACCGATTGGAAGAAAATCCCCTGCCACAGGGACCAGGATCCGCCACTGCCGCTTCCTCCACTGCCCAGTAAGGATGATGTGTTGATTACTGAAGTTGAGGATGATGATGTGGATGATGAGGATGAGGATGCTGCCAGTCCAGTTTGTGCAATTCTTGTCAACATCTGTGTTTGTTTGTTTTTTAAAGATTTTGAATGTTTTTTCCCGTGCTGTCAAATGGATTAAATTGCACATAGCGGGGGGAAACGAATAACAAACAAAATGAACCAATGAAATGAATATTTGGGGAAAAATTGTAAAAACTGAAATGAAACCAACCAAACCCTAAAACAAAACAAACCAACGAATCACCATTTTTTCAGTTGGTGCCCATCTCTAAGGAGCAAGCATCTCAGCTTTGCACAAATGCTATATGTGTTTTGCGGGAAAACCACGGGCTTGTAGATGCAAAGACAAAAATGAGCATCCCTAAGAAAGCTCTCTCTCACACACATACACAGCCCCCCACCCTCAGCAATCAGGAGACCGTTCTGATCCCCATCTGTAGTTCTGATCATTCTCTTCCAGGGGTCACTGCCTCACCCCAGAACCCCATTTCTGCACTTGTCAACCCACCCAGGAAGAAGGGTACATGTGATTTTGATTCCGTGCTGGTAAGTAGATGGTCATTCATTCATTCATTCATATTTTCATGCGTTCATGCGTTCATTCATTCATTCATTCATTCATTCATATTTTCATGTGTTCATGTGTTCATTCATTCATTCATTCATATGTTCATGTGTTCATGCGTTCATTCATTCATTCATGTGTTCATGTGTTCATTCATTCATTCATTCATTCATTCATTCATTCATTCATTCATTCATTCATTCATTCATGTGTTTGTGTGTTCGTTCGTTCACTCACTCATTCATTCATTCATGTATACCTTGCCCCTCTGGCCATATGGTCACACAGGGCCAGCCCCTCTTGGTGGTAAAACCAAGCACCATCCCCTTCTTACTCCTGCCCATTGTATGCAAAAGGAGAGACACTCCAAATGAGACTTTAAAATCCGAATGGGGCATTCTGCCTATTTAATGGTTATTTGCACTGTCTTATCCAGGGGTCCAATTGCTTTGATATGTGAGTAAAATACTTTTATATGCTTAGACAGCCCTGCCACTGCAGAAATTGTATATATATTGCACTATTATTTCCCACCCATATTTCTCTCCAGGAGTACTTGCCCAAAAAATGGTGGAGAGGCGCAGTTGTATATCGCACCACTGACGAGGGGCCTGATAGTTTCCATAATTTATGTTAATTTATAATCACTGGGTTTGTAGATGCTTCAGTTTACTGGAAGAGTTTTTCCTTTATCTGTTATATGAGGCTTCCCTGGCGAAGGTGAAGGCCAAGGCCTGAGGCAAAGGCAGCCTCAAATAAAAAAGGGCACAAATCATCCGCCCCCCCCATCGTTTCCATTGCCTATGGGGAATCCAGAAAAATATATCTTTAAATTAGCACATATTGTTATGTGCTGGCAAGTCACTTCTGACTTATGAATGAGTCACCTCCAAAAGAAGGGGTAAAATCCAACCGAATGGAGATTGATGGAGGGCCTGACTCCACCACAGAATCACTGTGGGTTAAACTACCAGGTGCAAGGAGTGATGTGATAGTTGGAGTATCATTCACCAGATCAGAAACTTGAAGGGGACCTTGAAATGAGGAGACAAATCATGGAGGTGTCTCAGAAGGATAGGATAGTAATCATGGGGGACTTCAATTATCCCCACATTGACTGGGCCAATGCGAGCTCGAGGCAGGAAAGAGAGACCGGGTTTCTCGACATGCTGAATGATTGTGCCTTAGAGCAACTTGTCATGGAGCCCACCCGAAAACAGGCAACTCTGGATCTAATACTGTGTGATACTCAGGACTTGGTCAGGGATGTGAATGTCACTGAGCCTCTGGGGAACAGTGACCATGCTGCAATTTCCTTTGCCATCCAGGTCAGGGGAAGAGTGTCAAGCATATCAGACACAAAAACTCTTGATTTCCGAAGGGCAAATTTCCCTCAGATGAGAAAACTAGTTAGAAAGAAATTGAAAGGGAAGGTTAAAAGAATCCAATCTCTCCAGAGTGCATGGAGCCTGTTTAAAACAACGGTAATAGAAGACCAGCACAAGTGCATACCACAAAGAAAGAAGAGCTCATTTAAGTCCAAGAGGGCGCCGGCATGGTTAACGAGGTTTTTTCCCCTCCCGCCATCCACATTATCGCCTCCCACCGAGAAGTCTCGTTGTTGGGCTTTGCACATGATCCCAGGATGCCAAGCTGTTTTAAAGTTGTTTAAGTTATTGCCTTATTCTGTTGCTATTGTTATTTTTTTTTATTATGTTATCAGTTGACTTGTCAACTTTTGTAAGCCGCCCAGAGTTCCTACGGGAAGATGGGCGGGGTATAAATCTAATAAATAAATAAATAAATAAATAAATAAATAAATAAATAAATAAATAAATCCTCAGAATCAGCCCACTGATGAATGCAGTGCTTTTTATGCTCTGTAATATTTTATTTATTTATGTATTTTATTTATTTTTGAATATTTTTACCCCGCCTTTCTCCTTGAGAAAGGACCCAAGGCAGTTTATAAAAACAGGAGATAATATACAGCCCAGAACATTTAAGACATATTCAAGTGTAAGAACAGGGAATTACAAGAGGCATCTTAGAACAATCTCCATTTGGATTGATGCTTGAACCAAGTTAAAAGATTAAATGAATTTAAGTCTCCTGGGCCAGATGAATTACACCCAAGGATATTAAAAGAACTGGCAGAAGTAATTTCAGAACCATTGGCAATAATCTTTGAGAAGTCCTGGAGGACAGGAGAAGTCCCCATCGATTGGAGGAGGGCTAATGTTGTCCCCATCTTCAAAAAGGGGAAAAAAGAGGACCCAAATAATTACCGCCCAGTCAGCTTGACTTCAATTCCCGGAAAGATCCTAGAGCAGATTATTAAGCAGTCAGTCTGCAATTATCTAACACAGTGTTTTTCAACCTTTTTTGGGCAAAGGCACACTTGTTTCATGAAAAAAATCACGAGGCACACCACCATTAGAAAATGTCTCCGTCCGTCAGTGTACACTGGATAGCACTAGTAACATGAACTGGCTGCAAAACATTAACAGTAGGGCACTGTAGGCAAACCTATAGCATGGGTGCTAAAGGTGGCACTCGGAGCCCTTTCTGTGGGCACCCGACATCATCCCTTCACAGCCACCTGTATTCAGGTTAAATTGCTGTATTGCCACTTTACGAAAAAATTAGTGGGTTCTGAATTGCAGTTTGGGCACTCGGTCTCTAAAAGGTTCGCCATTGCTGGTGTAGGGAGAAGCAGGACAGAGGGGCCACAGATTGAGGCAGCCCGCTCTCTAGCACCCAGTTCCCACTTACCTGTGTTGTTTTTTAAAAGACATTTTGCCCTGCATGGACTTCTGTGTCCAGTGGAGACCTGAGAAGGGGCACTGACTCTCCAGGAACACAAATAAGACCCAAAAACCCATCTTGCTCTCCACACTGTGGCCAAGGCAGATGCCTTCAGCAAGTCCAGCGACAGGAGGGGAAGAGGAGGAAGGAAGGCAGGAAGGAAAGAAGGCAGAAAGTGTTCTGCTTGTATACCGCCCCATACCACTTCAAGGAGTCTCTGGGCGGTTTACAGTTTTAATTACAGTAGGCAGGCTACATACACATATGCAGGCTAGAAATGAGCACGTTTCTATGAGGAGGGGAAAGGGTACGAATGGAAAGAGAGAGGTGGGAAAAAAAAGAAAGAAAAGACATAGAGAGAGAAGAGGGCAACCCAAGACAGAAAGAAAGGGGCAAGACTTCAAGGAGGACCCCAAGCAACCGTCCCCCCCCCAATCTATGAGGAGGAAGAGGAGAGCTTGTCAGGGCCCCTCAGAGATGGCTCTTCCCCTCCCGGACCCTAAAGGCCGGCCGTCCGGCCGTCCAGCCTTGCCAGTAGCCCCCCCCCGCCCGCCTCCTCAGCCCAGGCCCGGCGGAGGCCTCCTCCATCCCCTCCTCCTTGCAGCCCTGCCACGGTGCTCGTGGGGCAGCCGGGCGCCCCTCCTCCCCTTCCCTTCACCTGGTGGTTTGTTCTGGGCTGGGGCTCCCGGGCCGGCTCGTGTTGGTGGGCGGGCTGTCGGGCGGCTCAGTCCATTGGTTGCTCCCAGGAAAGGGGTGGTGGTGGTCCAGGGTAAAAAAAGGAGGGGGGAGAGGGAAGCGAGCGAGTCGCGGTGGCGGCGGCAGGCACAGGGCAAACACTAAAGAGAATGAGCGGGACCAGGAAGTGACGCCAGCGCCGCGGGCCTCAGGGGGGAGGAGCCAAGCTGGCCCTTGGACACTATTTATAGCACCTCCCAGCTGTGGGCCACCCGCTGGCCCTGGGTTGAATTTCTTTAGAATTTTTCAATTTTTCCCACGGCACACCAGGCAACGTCTCGCGGCACACTAGTGTGCCACGGAACAGTGCTTGAAAAACGCTGATCTAACAAACAATGCTGTCATTACAAGAAGTCAACACGGGTTTCTTAAAAACAAGTCATGCCAGACTAATTTGATCTCTTTCTTTGATAGAATTTCAGGCCTGGTGGATGAGGGGAATGCTGTGGATATTGCTTATCTGGACTTTAGCAAGGCCTTCGATAAGGTTCCCCATGGTATTCTTGCTAAGAGGTTAGTAGGAAGTGTGATAGATAGTGCTACTGTTAGGTGGACTTGTAATTGGTTGACTGATCGCACCCAAAGGGTGATCATAAATGGCCTCTCATCAGCTTGGAGAGATGTGACCAGTGGGGTGCCCCAGGGTTCTGTTCTGGGTCCAGTGCTGTTCAATATTTTTATTAATGACTTGGAGGAAGGAATAGAGAGTATGCTAATTAAATTTGCAGATGATACCAAATTGGGAGGGGTTGCTAATTCCCCAGAGGATCTGATGAAAATCCAAAAGGACCTTGACAGATTAGGGTGCTGGGCCAAAGCTAATGGAATGGATTTCAACAGAGGGAAATGTAGGGTGCTACATCTAGGAAAAAAGAATGAATTGCACAGATATAGGATGGGGGACACTTGGCTAGAGAATAGTACCTGTGATAGGGATCTGGGAGTTTTGGTGGACCACAAATTGAACATGAGTCAGCAGTGTGATGCGGCAGCCAGGAAAGCCAATGCGATTCGTGGTTGCATCAACAGAAGCATAGTGTCTAGATAGATCAATGGAAGTGATAGTGCCACTCTATTCTGCTCTGGTCAGACCCCGCCTGGAGTACTGT
This sequence comes from Phrynocephalus guinanensis, assembly GCA_037367245.1. Lineage (NCBI taxonomy): Eukaryota > Metazoa > Chordata > Lepidosauria > Squamata > Agamidae > Phrynocephalus > Phrynocephalus guinanensis. Next base: position 209,009,460 of record CM074732.1, on the reverse strand, counting down.
GTCCAGTTCTGTGCGCCTCAGTTTAAAAAGGATGTTGACAACCTCGAGCGGGTGCAGAGGAGGGCAACCAGGATGGTTGAGGATCTGGAGGAAATGTCTTATGAGGAACGGCTTAGGGAACTGGGAATCTAAAAGAAGACTGAGAGGGGATATGATAGCTATGTTTAAATATTTGAAAGGATGTCATATTGAAGAGGGAACAGGCTTGTTTTCCATGGCTTCAGAGACTAGGACTCGGGGAAATGGTTTCAAACTACAGGAAAAGAGATTCCATTTGAACATTAGGAAGAACTTCATGACAGTTAGAACTGTTCGGCAGTGGAATAATATTCTGCCACAAAGGAGGGTGGTGGAGTCTCCTTCTTTGGAGGTTTTTAAGCAGAGGCTGGATGGCCATCTGTCGGAAATACTGTAATGGGGGTTCCTGCATGGCAGGGGGTTGGACTAGATGGCCCTTGAGGTCTCTTCCAACTCTATGATTCTATGATTCTATGATTCTATGATTCTAAGTTACACAAACTCTCTGTTCCGATGTCTTCCTTGTTGCGGTGCTCATTTAAGACATTTTAAAGTCTTCACTGCCAGTGCTAAAGTTGGGTAGCTCTTAAATGGGTTGTTTGCCTACTCCTTGTTCATTAGCCACTCCTTGTGTGCTTGGTCTTCTTGTGCACCCCAAGGGGATTAGCTTTGTGCACGATTTGCAGAAATCAAGGGAGCCAAAACAGCTGTTTGTCTCATTCTTTGTTCCAGTGCTTGCTGGGAGTGGACTAAAGTAAGTGCCAGGAGCAACCTTCTTTTACTGGCAAGTGGACAGACTGGGACTCAGTCTACGCTTGGTCATTAAACCGTACAGCCTGGCCTATCTCCAGGTGAGCACAAGTTGTGTGTTGCTGGAGGCGAAGCATCCTTTCCATAGAAGCTTTCCATCAGGTTGTTTGCCCTACAATTTAAATTTTGCTCGTTTGTGTCCTTTGCTACAGCTGTTGTGTGTTCCATTGGTTGTGACAAAGAGCACAGAGGGGCAATCAGCCAGCCACAATTTGAATGCAGTGCTAAGAAGGAGGCTCAGCTGTTGAACGTTGGCCACTCCTGACCAGTGGAAAAGGCCAGTGGCATCTAAAATAGTCCCAAGTTCAAATAATGGAAAGATGAAGTCCCACATGAGTGGGAGGCAATGGCCCCTTTGGACCACAACTCCCAACATGCTTCACTAGTGGCAAAGTGACCACAAGACCATGGACACCATCAGAGGTGGGAAATAATTACTTTTCTGTCAACAACTCCCAGAACCTCTGACTTGCCACGGCCAGTTCTGCCTAAATGGGTCTCATACAGTGACACTTGTTTGTTTGTTTGTTTGTTTGTTTGTTTGTTTGTTTGTTTGTTTGTTTGTTTGTTTGTTTTTGCAATATTCAGTGTGCCATCTCTCCTGCAAGACCGCTGGTACAAAGCCAGGCCAGTTCAACGGTGATGCCCTTTTCTGGCAGAGCAGCAGAGAGGAAGGAGCTGGTCAGAGGAGCACACGGCCAAAGGGCAGAGCTAACTTCAACGGTGCTGCCAGCCCCTCAGTCCTTTTCTGGCAGAGCAGCAGAGAGGAAGGAGCTGGTCAGAGGAGCACACGGCCAAAGGGCAGAGCTAACTTCTTCTTTTTGCAGGAGCAAGGGGCGGAGTTTTAGCTTTAAATAGCTGCTACCAGCAGCCCCTCAGTCCTTTTCTGGCAGAGCAGCAGAGAGGAAGGAGCTGGTCAGAGGAGCACACGGCCAAAGGGCAGAGCTAACTTCTTCTTTTTGCAGGAGCAAGGGGCGGAGTTTTAGCTTTAAATAGGTGCTACCAGCAGCCCCTCAGTCCTTTTCTGGCAGAGCAGCAGAGAGGAAGGAGCTGGTCAGAGGAGCACACGGCCAAAGGGCAGAGCTAACTTCTTCTTTTTGCAGGAGCAAGGGGCGGAGTTTTAGCTTTAAATAGCTGCTACCAGCAGCCCCTCAGTCCTTTTCTGGCAGAGCAGCAGAGAGGAAGGAGCTGGTCAGAGGAGCACACGGCCAAAGGGCACAGCTAACTTCTTCTTTTTGCAGGAGCAAGGGGCGGAGTTTTAGCTTTAAATAGGTGCTACCAGCAGCCCCTCAGTCCTTTTCTGGCAGAGCAGCAGAGAGGAAGGAGCTGGTCAGAGGAGCACACGGCCAAAGGGCAGAGCTAACTTCTTCTTTTTGCAGGAGCAAGGGGCGGAGTTTTAGCTTTAAATAGCTGCTACCAGCAGCCCCTCAGTCCTTTTCTGGCAGAGCAGCAGAGAGGAAGGAGCTGGTCAGAGGAGCACACGGCCAAAGGGCAGAGCTAACTTCTTCTTTTTGCAGGAGCAAGGGGCGGAGTTTTAGCTTTAAATAGCTGCTACCAGCAGCCCCTCAGTCCTTTTCTGGCAGAGCAGCAGAGAGGAAGGAGCTGGTCAGAGGAGCACACGGCCAAAGGGCAGAGCTAACTTCTTCTTTTTGCAGGAGCAAGGGGCGGAGTTTTAGCTTTAAATAGCTGCTACCAGCAGCCCCTCAGTCCTTTTCTGGCAGAGCAGCAGAGAGGAAGGAGCTGGTCAGAGGAGCACACGGCCAAAGGGCAGAGCTAACTTCTTCTTTTTGCAGGAGCAAGGGGCGGAGTTTTAGCTTTAAATAGCTGCTACCAGCAGTCTCTCAGTCCTTTTCTGGCAGAGCAGCAGAGAGGAAGGAGCTGGTCAGAGGAGCACACGGCCAAAGGGCAGAGCTAACTTCTTCTTTTTGCAGGAGCAAGGGGCGGAGTTTTAGCTTTAAATAGCTGCTACCAGCCTTATGGCGCGTGCAAACTAAATAAAAAAATAAAATCTGGGTTTAATTGAGTTCCCAAGCCAAGCAACTCCTCAGGAGGTCCTACACTTCCTGACGTGCTTGCAGTTGGAGTAGAGGTGCTTTAGTGGCCCCTACACTGTTAGATTTTGACTAAACAATAAAAGAAGTAAAGAGTCTTACTAGATTAAAAAAAAAGTGCAAGTTGATGAGATACAAGATCAGGTACATGTTGATGACCAGGCTGCAGGAGAGAAGCTCATTGTGCTAGGGGATTCTATCATTAGAAATACGGAGGGATGGATTTGTGAGGAGCATGATAACCGGATGGTCACTTGCCTGCCGGGTGCAAAGGTTGCAGACATCACCAGAAATATAGATAGCTTGTTAGAGAGAACTGGGAAGGAGCCAGTGATCATGGTACATGTCGGTACCAACGATGTCGGGAAGGCCAAGCGGTCAGTCTTGGAAGCCAAATTCAGGTTGCTAGGTAGAAGATTGAAGTCCCGGGCTTCCAAGGTAGCATTTTCAGAAGTGCTACCTGTTCCTCGTGCAGGTCCCGCCAGGCAGGCAGAACTCAGAAGCCTCAATGCGTGGATGAGGCGATGGTGTCGAGAGGAGGGGTTTAGATTTGTCAGGAACTGGAGAACATTTTGGGACAAGCCAAACCTGTTCAGGAGGGATGGGTTGCACTTGAATCATGATGGGACCAGATTGCTGGCACTCAACCTCAAAAAGGCAGCAGAGCAGCTTTTAAACTGATAACTGGGGGAAAGCCGACAGGAGCTGTGTGGCATCCGGTTCGGAACACCTCATCCTCGGGGAATGAGGTTGGAGAGGGTAGAGAATCACATAGAGATGACATAGCAAATATTAACACTGGCAGAATAGCGGAATGTGACAGTTTGTCTACTGAAAATAAAAGCTGTGGGGGGAGAAGAACAAGGCAGCAGCTGTTGCGGGACCCACTGTACAAGTGCTTCTACGCCAATGCTCGAAGCCTCCGAGCAAAGATGGGAGAACTTGAACATCTGGCAGCTAGGGATAACATTGATATAATAGCCATAACAGAAACCTGGTGGAATGTGGAGAACCAGTGGGACACAGCAATCCCAGGCTATAAACTCTATAGAAGGGATAGAGAGGGGCGGGTTGGAGGAGGAGTGGCCATCTATGTCAAAGAAGGCATAAAATCCAGCAGAATGGAGATTGACAGAGGGTCTGACTCCGCCATAGAATCACTGTTGGGTTAAACTACCAGGTCCAAAGAGTGATGTGATAGTTGGAGTATTCTATCGTCCACCAGATCAAAAACTTGAGGGGGACCTTGAAATGAGGAGAGAATTCATGGAGGTGGCTAAGAGGGATAGGATAGTAATCATGGGGGGGGACTTTAATTATCCCCACATTGACTGGGCCAATGCGAGCTCTGGGCAAGAAAGAGAAACTGGGTTTCTCGACTTGCTGAATGACTGTGCCCTTAGAGCAACTTGTCATGGAGCCCACCCGAGAACAGGCAACTCTAGATCTAATATTGTGTGATACTCAGGACCTCGTCAGGGATGTGAATGTCACTGAGCCTCTGGGGAACAGTGACCATGCTGCAATTACCTTTGCCATGCATGTCGGAGGAAGAGTGTCAACCAAATCAGACATAAAAACCCTTGATTTTCGAAGGGCAAACTTCCCTCAGATGAGGAAACTAGTTAGAGAGAAACTGAAGGGGAGGGTTAGAAGAATCCAATCTCTTCAGTGTGCATGGAGCCTGTTTAAAACAACAATAATAGAGGCCCAGCACAAGTGCATACCACAAAGAAAGAAGAGCTCATTTAAGTCCAAGAGGACACCGGCATGGTTAACGAGTGGAGTTAGAGAGGCTCTAAAGCACAAGGAGAGGTCCTTCTGTAAATGGAAATCCTCCCCAAATGAGGAAAATAAAAAGGAACACAAACTCTGGCAAAAGAAATGTAAAAAGATGATAAGGGAGGCAAAGAAAGACTTTGAGGAACGCATGGCTAGCAATATAAAGGGTAATAATAAAAGCTTCTTTAAATATGTTAGAAGTAGAAAACCTGCCAGAGAACCAATTGGGCCTCTGGATGGTGAGGGAGGAAAAGGGGAGGTTAAGGAGGACTTGGACATTGCAGAGAAATTGAACGAGTTCTTTGCGTCTGTCTTCACGACAGAGGACCTTGAGCGGATTCCGCTGCCTGAGCCGCCCCTCTTGACTAAAGAATTAAATCAAATACAGGTTAAAAGAGAGGAGGTTTTAGGACTAATTGATAAATTGAGGATTAACAAGTCACCGGGCCCAGATGGCATCCACCCAAGGGTTATTAGGGAACTGAGAAATGAAATTGCAGATCTCTTAACGGTTATATGCAACTTGTCTCTTAAAACGGCCACAGTGCCGGAGGACTGGAGGATAGCAGATGTCACACCAATTTTTAAAAAAGGAAGGAGGGGGGACCCAGGAAACTACAGGCCGGTTAGCCTTACATCTGTCCCAGGGAAGATGGTGGAAGGCCTCATCCAAGAGAACATCTTAAAACACATAAAAGAACAAACCTTGCTGAGAGAAAATCAGCATGGCTTCTGTAAGGGTAAATCTTGTCTTACAAACCTTTTAGAATTTTTTGAAAAGGTCAACAGGCATGTGGATTTGGGTGAACCGGTGGATATAGTCTATCTGGATTTTCAAAAGGCTTTTGACACAGTCCCTCACCAAAGGCTGCTGAAAAAATTGCATAGTCAGGGGATAAGAGGGCAGGTCCTCTTATGGATTGAGAACTCGTTGAGATCCCGGAAACAAAGAGTAGGTGTCAATGGGAAATTTTCACAATGGAGAGAAGTGAAAAGCGGTGTGCCCCAGGGCTCGGTCCTGGGACCGGTGCTTTTCAATCTGTTCATAAATGACCTGGAGACAGGGATAAACAGTGAGGTGGCCAAGTTTGCAGATGACACAAAACTTTTCCATGTGGTAAAAACCAGAGAAGATTGTGAAGAGCTCCAGAAGGATCTCTCCAAACTGGGGGAGTGGGCTGAGAAATGGCAAATGCGTTTTAATGTAACCAAATGTAAAGTAATGCATATTGGGGCAAAAAATCCAAACTTCATCTATCAACTCATGGGCTCTGAGTTATCCGTGACGGATCAGGAAAGAGACCTTGGTGTGTTGGTGGACAGCTCCATGAAGGTGTCTCCCCAATGTGTAGCAGCAGTGAAGAAGGCCAATTCCATGCTAGGGATTATCAAAAAGGGGATTGAAAATAAAACAGCCAACATTATAATGCCGTTATATAAAACAATAGTAAGGCCCCACCTGGAGTATTGTGTACAATTCTGGTCACCGCATCTCAAGAAAGACATAGTGGAACTGGAAAAGGTGCAGAAGAGAGCGACTAAAATGATTACTGGGCTGGGGCACCTCCCTTATGAAGAAAGGCTAAAACAATTGGGCCTCTTTAGTCTGGAAAAAAGGCGCTTGAGGGGGGATATGATTGAGACATACAAAATAATGCAGGGTATGATAAAGTGATAGAGGGACTCTTCTCCCTCTCTCAAAATACCAAACTAATGAGTGCTGGGAGTAAGAACTGAGAAAATAAAGCGTGTTGTAAGTCTATGGAACTCCCTGCCACAGGATGTGGTGATGGCATCTGGCCTGGATGCCTTCAAAAGCAGATCTTCCATCACTGATGGAGATGTGTAATCTCTAGGCTTTAAAAGGGTACCAGGGGAGTGGTAACTAGGGGACATAAACATCTCAAATTGAGGGCCTGCTGGGAGAGTAACGAACTGACAAACCATTCATGAAAATATTTTGTTGTGTCGTCACCCAGCGTGTTGTAAGTCCTTGGATTCCTACTACAGGCACCTACAGCACTCCCTGCCCTACAGGATGTGGCCCATCCAAGTACTAACAAGGGCACCCTACTGGAAATCAAGCGAGATGGAAGTGCTTGTATACTTCAAAAGGGGATTTCAGGACATGGAGATTCCTAGAGGAACAGAGAAAAAATGGAGTCAGTCATCACGGCAAGGAATTGGAAATCACTAAGGTTAAGTGATTTAACACATGATGGAGATGTGTAAAATCTCTAGGCTTTGTAAAAAGAACCTGTAATAATGGGGACTACTTCAAGGGCCAGATGCAGGGGGCCCATCTAGTGGTATCACAGAGACTTTTGGAGATATCTAGATCTGTCATGCGCTCCCAAACGCATCTCCATCCTGGTTTGGGGGACTTTTCGCTGTGAGATACAGGCCAACCACATCATGCTGGACTAGATGGGCCTTTGGCCTGATCCCCGCATGGCTTCTTCCACTTGACTCATGTTGATAGATAAAGTTTTGACCTTTTCCAGCTTCTTTCGCCCAGAATTGTACACAATATGCATTTGTTTTGTATACATTTGTTTTACATTTTTTGGCTACATTAAAACGCATTTGCCATTTCGTAGCCCATTCCCCCAGTTTGGAGAGATCCTTCTGGAGCTCTTCACAATCTTCTCTGGTTTTTACCACACGGAAAAGAGAAACAGTACCCCACACTCTGTTGATTTGTATATATGTTATTGCTTGGTGTTATGCTGTTGTTATTTGCTGTGTATTTGCTTTATATATTCAACATAAGAGTTTTATTCTAAGTCATATTTCTTTGTCTCTCCGTTTCTAAGTTCTGATAGTACTTATAACAATTATCTACACTTTATCTACATGCTAGACATGGGCACGACTTGGCAAAATTCTCGTTTCCGTTTCCATTCCTCATTTCCGTTACGTAATCAAAACGGTAACGACAATTACTCCGCCAGAACTCGAACTCGAACCGATAAAAGAAAAATTGGGTCTGATTTGTCGTTGTCGTTCCTGGCATCGCAGCGATCGCGTGATGCCAAGCGGCACAGAAAAAAAGTTTTAAAAATAAGAAAAACCCGATTCCAGGCCAAAAAAGCAGGCAAAAATACGTATGCCTGCCTGAGTGAGGGCACCTACCAGAGGGGTGGTTTCTGGGGGGGGGTCCCCAGCCTTCCCCCCTCCTGTCCTGGGCTGCTGGTACCAGGCTGGGAGGGGGCATCCTCGGCGTCTCCATTTGCCATGTGGTGCGGGGGGATCCAAAATGGCGTCCGCAATTTTTTTTTTTTTGAAATCGTGGTCCAAAAACACACCAAAGCACCACAGAAACATGCGAAAATAGCTATTTTAAAACTGCCTGAATTTTTACAGTAGCAGCAGTGGGTTTTTCTTGCAACAAAACCTGTCCATTGATTTTATTTTATTTTATTTTTATTTTTATTTTTTTACACCTGCGCAATGATGGGCTGGCCTTGGGAGTGGACCATGCAAATTTTTGGAGCCATTCCACCAATTGCATGGCCACTTGGCCAGGTTTTGACCGAGACTTCTGGGATGTGCTAGTCGGGCATAAAAAGCCCACTAACCCTAGCCCGAACCCGAACCCTAACCCTAACCCATACGCCAGTACACTGTCCTTCTTAGTGGGTCAGAGAGGTACCCAGAGGTGCACCCCACTAACTCACCCTAACCTTACCCGTAACCCTAAGCCTAGCCCTTGCGCTAACCCTAACCCTAAGCCAGATCTGTGTACTCGCATTGCACTACACGCAAGTACACTTCCCTTCTTAGTGAGTCACAGGGCGCCCATAGGGGTCCTCTCTCACTTCGTTCCCCAGCCCAAGTGCACCGTACACCTGTATGCCAGTATGCTGTCCTTCTTAGTGAGTCAGAGTAGAGGCACCCACCCAAAAGAAAGAGAGGTGCCTCTGCCTGCCACTGCAACTGGTATGCAATGCATATCCAATTGGCTATGCATACCCTTTTGTAGCGGGCCAGAGGAGGCACCCACCCCAGAGAGGTGCCTCCAGGAGCCCGTTTTCCCTTCATAGCGGGCCAGAGGAGGCACCCACCCCAGGTGCCTCCAGGAGCCCGCTTTCCCTTTGTAGCGGGCAAGAGGAGGCACACACCCACCCCAGAGAGGTGCCTCCAGGAGCCCGCTACCCTCCCCAAACCAGTACTAATGACAGACGAAAAAACGACAAACGAAACGACAAATTTTTGAGAAATTTTGCGACAAACGGAAACGAGCCGAAACGGGCCGGCTCCTACACACGACAACTCGAAATGTCATTTTTCCTGGTCGTGCCCATCTCTACTACATGCTACTGCTGCTAAGCTCATATCTTTTCTCTGCTGTACACATGTGTGTATTTTCTTTTCATAATACCTTAATTATTGCTTGATAGATACACAACAGGAATCTGTTGGACATAAAGGCATCTACAAATATCTGTATTCTTTTGTTGTTGTTGTTTTCAGTTTTGAGGCCTGTTCCTCTTCCTTCTCAGCAACAAAACCCAGAGCAGAGTTTGAAGCAGTAAAAAAATCCAAATGGCAGCAACCTTTTTTAAATTTAAGTTATTTTAAAAAATGTTTACATACTTATATCTGGAAGTTGAGTCATTCTGATTCAGCCATGTGAGTTTATCTGGAAGTTGAGTCATAGCAACTGGACTTCTTTGAGGCTCACCCAAAGAGCTTCGTCAGTCTGAAGAAAGCTAGTCATGAGTCCTTCATTTTATAGCTCACTCTGACCTCTTGTCATCCTGGTTCATCTTCAGGCCAGGGTGACAAGAGGTGAAAGTGAGCTATAAAATGAAGGATTCGCAACTAGCTTTCCTCAGAATGACGAACCTGTTGGGATGAGCAACGAAACGTTTCAGTCTCTCAAGAAAAAGAAGTCCAATTGCCATGACTCAAATTCCAGATAAACTCACCTGGATGAAAGACAATCTTCACAGACTTACTCACCTGTAGTTCTTCAATTGTATCTTAATTAGTGTACAGCTTGTTTGGTTTTTAATGGTTAACTGACTGCAGTTTTAGCTCTATTCTTTCCATTTTGTGAGCCGCCTTGGGCCCCCTTATTGTGAGAAAGGCAGCCTGTGTAAACAAAACTGGCAACAACTTTTTGGTGCTGGCAAACCACGTTTCTCAGATGCTCCCAGTCCCAGTGGCCCTGGGTGCAACTGCACGGTTTTAGTCTGACCAAGCGCTTCTGTTCTTCCATTTTGCCCAGGGGCACCCCTATGTCATCTCCTGTGCACATGCCTTCAACCCTGCCTGCTTCCTCCGGTCCCTGTTGTTGTTGATGCTGGTCAACCTTTACTAATACCTGAACCACATCCAGTGCTTTTAAGAGGTCTCCCAGAACCGATTTCAGGCACTGTTGTCTTCGCATTCCTTGCTCTTCTCACCCACCCATATATTACAGAGGGCAATTGCTTCCCCAGAAACATATTTTTCAGCAGATAGCATTCATGGCAAGGGACCCACCCTGAAAAACCTCATTTTCAGAAACGTTTGAAGAGATGGTTATCCTTTTCTTACAGTGCTTCAGTGCACACAATGAAATTTGATGATCCATATATGCTTTCTCTCCTTTAAAAAAAGCTCCGGCACTTTTCATCTATAGATCCATGCACTGTGTTTATTAGTCTCTCTCTCTCTCTCTCTCTCTCTCTCTCTCTCTCTCTCTCACACACACACACACACACACACACACACACACACACACACACACACACACACACACACATATTTGTTTCTCTCTGTGTCTTTCTCTGATTCCCCCCCAACGCAAGAAAAAAAAAGGTACAGACCTGTGTTTAAATCCCTGGTCTGATCACAATTGGACTGCTGCTCCCCCAACCCCAACCCTGTGAGGGAGTGATTATGTGCTTCCCTTAATAATTACAAATGATTTTTCTCCTGGGATGACCCACTTTGGAGTTTAATAATAATAAATCAGCCCCCTGAACCTCAAACCTCTCCAAATTTGGGGTGTTTAAAGGAAAGAGTTCAAAGAAGCTACCCTCAAAATCTGGTGCCTCTGGGACCCAGGGGAGCCATTATAAAGCATAACGAATTGTTTCATTTCATTCTGAAAATTCTTTCAAAAATTTGTTAGTAACAAAAAAAAATGAAACAAAATGTCTGTGAAGATTCTTAGTCAACCAGGTGAGCTTATCTGGAAGTTGAGTCATGGCTACTGGACTTCTTTTTTGAGACATAGAAACGTTTTGCTGTTCATCCAAACAGCTTCATCGGTCTGAATACAGCTAGTGCAAGTACTCCATCTTATAGTCAGCTCTGACCTCTTGTCACACTGATCTGAATTAGGCTCCCTCAACAGAGGTGGTGGGCTCCGGCATAGTCTATCTGCTACTTATTAGGCTGTGCTTTCCAAAGTCCCCAGGCAAATCAAAAAGCCTTCACCACCAAGCCTAATTCAGACCAGGGTGACAAGAGGTCAAGGCTGACTACAAGATGGAGAACTTGCACTAGCTGTATTCAGACCAATGAAGCTGTTTGGATGAACAGCGAAACGTTTCTATCTCTCAAAAAAGAAGTCCAGTAGCCATGACTCAACTTCCAGAAAATGAAACAAAACGCTATATTTTTGTTTCGTGCACATCTCTTAACAGAACTTTTTTCTGATGTGATCTGATGTGTACCCTTTTTCACACCCTCCAGCACCTTGGGGAGGGCGCCCTGCATAACGTCCTATGGGTTGGAATTAAGACATGGGCACAAACCGAACTACAAACTGGGAAAACCAAACATTCGCGCTGGTTCGTGTTTCATTTTGTGAACTAGCTCAGGGATCTCTTTTGGCCAGAACAAAATGAAGTGGCAAACATTCCCCCTCCCTCAGCACTTCATTTTGTTTTGCCAAACAGAATGGCCAGTAAGAACGATTCCAAAAAACTGGAGCAAGGCCGCTACCGCACTTCCTTGAGCAGCCGCTTTTTATTTTGCATCGCCTTATCTCCTCCCGTGGTCACGTGGTGGCTACAGCGGTTCAGCAGTCTGCTCTTCAGCGGTTGCTTAGCAATTGGCTTCCCTGCTCACACTTGGCTGAACTGCTTTAAACTACAACAGGGAAACAGCAGAAGGGGGGGGCTGAAAAAGGTGGCGTACTATGTCCACAAATACAACTACACCGCTTTAAAAGGGGGTGCAGGAACTGATTTAAAAAACACCCACCCCAAGTGGTCGTTGCAAGAAAAACTGACACAGTGGTCAAAAATGGTTGTGGCCAAGGGGGCTCTTCAAAAAAAGCTATTTGAAAAGTGGACAGTGATTTTTAAGGCAATTTGTCTTTAAGGAAAAGGCATTTCAAATCTAAAGTGCGGTGGTGGTCCAAGTTCAGAGAAGGGCAACAAGGAGGATCACAGGAATCAAACCTGTTAGAAAAGAGCTGGGCATGTGTAGCTGAAGGGAGATTGAAGGGAGATCGGAAAGCACTATCCAAATAACTGAAAGGTGGTCATTCAACAGAAGGGCAGGATTCGTTCCCCATCATCTCAGAGTGCAGGGCTCATAAGGATGGACTCAAGTTACAGGAAGTCAGACTCAGGCTGAATAGCAAGAAAACCTTCGTAAGTGTTCGAGCAGTATGACAATGGAACCCATTACCCAAGGAGGTGGTGAGCGCTCCAATGCTGGAGACATTCAAGGGTCAGCTAGACAACCCTCTGTTGGATCTGATTCAATTGGGATGCTCGCCTTGAGCAAAGAGTTGGTGGCCTTATATGCCCCTTCCGAGTCCGTTGTTCGGTGGTGCTCTGATTCTAACTCAACGAGACAGCTCCACACAAAAAAAATGTCCAAGCCCTGCCGGCTTCCTGATCCAGGTGTCTCACTGAGTTTAGTCAGCTGAAGGTGGACATCGTGTGTATTTTATATGAATCTACAGGTTCACATAGACTTTGCGTTTATGACTATTTATAACTAGAGATGGGCACGAAATGGGAAAATGGTGTTTCGTTTCCATTCTGTTTCGTGCCCGTCTCCCTTCATTTATCGTTTTTCAGGCAAGAATTTTTTTTAAAAAAATTGTTCTGTTTTTCGTGTTTCGGGGTTCTTCGTCCCCGTGGATGAGAGCGCCAGGCGCGCTGTCATTCCCCATGGGGGAGATCCCTTTAAATAGACCCCATTCAGCCTCTGCATGCGGAGGTGGAAGGGGAGTCTCTTCTTCCCCGTGCCGGGCGCTGTCATGACCCGTGTGCAGAAGATCCCTTTGGGACCCCTGTTCAGTCCCTCTGCACGCTGAATGGGAGTCTCGCATTCTCTGCGCTGGTCATGACAGTGACGGGTGCTGTCATGACAGGTGTGGGGAAGATCCCTTTGGGACCCCCGTTCAGAGGGGAGAATGGGAGTCTCTCCTTCCCCACGCCAGATGACAGCACCCGGTGCTGTCTTCCATCGCGGGGAAGGTGGAGGGTGGTCGGGAGGGGGCTGCGATCCGGCCTCCGCACGTGGAAGCCAGATCACAGCCCCCTCTCCAGCGATCTCTGCCCTGGTGCCTGACAGCCCACCATGGTGGAGGGCGGCGTGAGGGGGCTGCGATCCGGCTTCCGCACACGGAGGAGGGATCACAGCCCCTCTCTCCAGTGATCTCTTGGGAGAAAGCCGCAGCCTCGGCTCCGCATGCGGAGATGAAACCGCGTCCCTTTCCCGATAACCCTCCACCACAGGGGATGGTGTGTCATCCCCTCGCTGTGAAGATCAGAGATTGAGATAGCTGCGGCCTTGCCTCCGCTTGCAGCGGCGAGACCACGGCCGTCTCTCGTCCAGTCTCCGCAGCGGGGAGGTAACAGCCGAGCTGGCTGTCACCTCCCCGCAGCAGAGATCAGTTTCGAAAGAGCCCTGGTCCCGCCCCCGTGTGCGGAGGTGTGAACGGGGCTCTCACTGTCATCGCCAGCAGGGAGGAACGAACCGAACCGAACCAAACTAATTTGTTCTGATTCTGTTTGGTTCGTTCCTAAATTACTCTGGGTGTCATTATTCATTCCGTTAGGTAACGGAAGGAATAACGGATAACGGAATGAAAAAAAATCATTTCGTGCCCATCTCTACTTATAACCTTGTAGCTTTAAAGTAATGTTGTCCATTAATGCTGTAAGATGTCCCTCAAATACCTGAACATGTCTTCATTGTTGTGGACAGTATATTATCCCTCCTTACTGTAAACCGCCTTGGGTCCTTTTCCAAGGAGAGAGGTGGGGTAACAATACGCTAAAATACGCTAAAATAATAAATAAATAAATAAATAAATAAATAAATAAATAAATAAATAATGGAGGTGCCCAGTGTCCTGTCTCCAACCACAGTGAGTAGGCAAACTGGTCACCAGGAGATCTCTGTGTGGGGAGACAGGAAGAATGGATGGATAACATAAGAACATAAGAACACAAGAAGAGGCCTGCTGGATCAGGCCAAAGGCCCATCCAGTCCAGCTTCCTGTAGCTCACAGTGGCCCCACCAGATGTGTCCAGGAGTGCATGAGACTAGATCTCTGTCTCCCGCTACCACTCCCCTGCATCTGGCCCTTGAAGTACCCCAGTTTTAAGCCTGGAGATTACACATCTCCATCATGGTTTGTTACCTGTGATGGACTTATCCTGTAACCTGTGATGGACAATAAATCAAGACTCTCACTTGCTCACCTGCTCCTCTTTGGAGGCTCTCCTTCCTTTCTCTGGCCAGGTGGAATTTGGCCCCACATGAGAGAAGCTGGCAAGGAAGGCGGCAGAGTTCATCCCAGGCTAACTCTTTAGACAAGCTCTCCGGGCTTCTGTCACTCTCCAGTTAACCTCAGCCGCTGCCCGGAGAGGTGTAGCAATTACGCCCAGCCTGGAGACACTCTGGATGGTGTTGGCTCAAGTCCATGTGGGCACCGCTCCAGACTAAAACTGTCAAAACGATGACAGCCCCGGAAACGAATGAGGGAAAAGCACAGTCGGAGGGAGGGAGGGATCCTTTCTTGGCACAGCAAAGGAAGGCAATGAGATAAAACCCACGAGTGTTGCTGACAGTCTGGTCTTCCTGCAGGCACCCCCGTGGCCCAATCAGGCCTTGCTCGTGTGCCTACCTGAAGGAGCACCTGCTCTCCCATCATCCCAGTCAAAGTCCCAGCTAGAGATGGTCACGACTTAGCGGTATTCCCGTTTCCGTTTCCGTTACTCGGTTTCGTTACTCTACGGAAACGGTAACGGGAATTACTCCCCCAGACTTCGAGCTTGAACTGACGAACAAACAATTTTGGTCTGATTTGTTGTGCTCGTTCCTTGCATCGCGCGATCGCGCGATGCCACGCGGCACAGAAAAAAAGTTTTTAAAAGTTAAAAAAACCCGGTTCCCGGCCAAAAAGCAGGCAGAAAAATGCCTGCCGTGCCTCAGGGCACCTACCAGAGGGGTTGTTTCTGGAGGTCCCCGGCCTCCCCCCCATCCCCCGTCCTGGGCTGCTCTGGTGGGACTCGCCGCAGGCTCGCAGCCAGCAAAAAGCCCAGTCTCGCCGCCGGCCGGCCGCAATTAAAGCGCAAGCAAGCGGCACGGACGGCACAGGAAAAAACTTTTAAACTCTCCCCCCACCCATTCCCGGGCCAAAAAAGCAGGCGGAAAAATGCCTGCTTGACTAAGGGCGCAGGGCACCTACCGGAGGGGTGGTTTCTGGAGGGGGGGGTCCCGCCTACCCCCCGTCCTGGGCAGCCGGACTCGCCATGCCATGCGGTGCGGGCAGGGGATCCAAAATGGGGCGGCGAACGCAATATTGTTTTTGAAATCGTGGTCCAAAAACACACAAGCACAACAGAAACACGTGAAAATTTATAAACTGCCAGATTTTCCACAGTAGCAGTGGGTTTTTTCTTGCAACAAAATGTCTCTCCTCTCCTCCTCTGTCCTCCATTGATTTTATTTTATTTTATTTTATTTACACCTGCGCAATGATGGGCTGGCCGAGTGGCCAGCCATGTGGGAGTGGACAACCATGCAAATTTTTGGAGCCATCCCACCAATCGCATGGCCACTTGGCCATGGAGACTTCTGGGATGTGCCAAAAAGCCTCCTAAAACCTGCCCTAGCCCCCGAACCCTAACCCTAATCCTTGACTCCTTACCCATACGTCACAGACTGTCTTCTTAGTGGGTCAGAGAGGCACCCAGAGGTGCAACCCACTAGCCCACCGTAACCTTACCCGTCACTAGCCTAACCCTAGCCCTTGCACTAACCCACCTTAACCCTAAGCCAGATCTACTTGCATTGCACTACACACAAGTACGATTCCCTTCTTTGTGAGACATGGCGGTGCGAGAGCCTTAGGCATCACTTCACCCTATGGCTCTGGGTTCACTCACTGGTCTCACTGTCTGCAACTGGTATGCATATCCATATGGCTATGCATGGCATTTTGCAGCAGCAGGTGAGGAGGGGAGACCCCCATGTTGAGGGGTCTCTTGGAGCCTGCTTCCCCTTCCTAGTGGGTGAGGATAGGAGGCACCCACGGGTGCCTCCAGGAGCCCGCTTTCCCTTTATAGCGGGCCAGAGGAGGCACCCACCCCACAGAGGTGCCTCCAGGAGCCCGCTACCCCCCCAAAAAAACCCAGTACTAACGAAAATGAAAAAACGAAAAAACAAACCGACTAATTTTTGCGAATTTTCGCGAAAAACGGAAACGACCCGAAACAGAACCGGCCCGACTAACGACAACTCGAAAAAAATTTTTTTCAAGTCGTGCCCATCTCTAGTCCCAGCTCTTAAGCCTGCGGGTCCTTGGGCCTTGGTTGTTATGTCTCCTGAAGTTAGTCAGAACTAGGGGACATACACTCAAATTGTGGGCTGGGAGAGTAAGAACAGACAAAAGAAAATATTTTTTCACCAGGCTTAAAACCAGGGGGGTACTTCAAGGGCCAGATGCAGGGGAGTGGGTTCAGGAGAAAGATATTGAGTCTTGTGTGTTCCCAGAGGTATCTGTTGGGGCCACTGTGAGATACAGGAAGCTGGACTAGATGGGCCTTTGGCCTGATCCAGCAGGCCTCTTCTTAGGTTCTATGTTCTAAAGCCACAAGACTCAGGGATGACCCATTGGAAGTGTCAAGACATCTCAAATGAGCACATAGAGAAAAAGTTTTAAAGTCCAGATAATTAAGGTCCAGCTGTGTTGAGAGGATGCACATAGATATGGGCAAGAAACAGAAAAATAGTGTTTTGTGGCGCTGTGGTTAAATGCTTGCACTGCAGGTAAAACTGTGCTCACACCCTGGGGTTCAATCCCAGGTAGCAGACTCAGGGTTGACTCAGCCTTCCATCCTTCTTGGACCCACAACCAGGAGACTTGGCCATGGGTCGTGTGCTCAGAAAAAAATGAAACGATCTAAAAAAATGTCCAACTCAGAATAGCTGAATACAGAATACCCTGTACGAGCCTCGAGGGTTGCACATCTTCTTTCCAAAAGCTGAAAGCCACACTCACGAGGGATGAAAATGGTAGTGGTGGTGGATTTACTGTTCCTTATCTTCAGGATCTTAGAGATCCACGGCCCTAGATTATGGAAGCTGGTGATTTATTTCCAGAATTTATAAATTAAACCATGGTGAGGATATTGTAGCTGTGTAAGGGAACAAAGACAAAGGGGAAATTACATTAGACGTGATGCTTATCTGTTTATAGAAACGGTGTTCGCTAGTCAGGAAAAGCTTCTCTGAGGAAAGAAACTGAAGTACAAACAGACATTTCATTTCAGTCCGCAAGGCCTTTCACGTAATAGAGGCCAAGAGACTGCCTCTGGTGGACTTGGGGTGCGTTCTGCATTTTGCACAATATGCGTTATTTTGCACAAAACTAGTGCCATTCCCCTCAGCATACACGCTCACAGAGCGAGAAAGAGAGGAAGCAAGCATGAAGTGCATGATGAAAAAGACACAAACACCCCATCCGGTGCTACAACATCAGTTCCTTGTTTCATCTCCCAATCATGCCCATTCCAGAGAAAGAGACACAAATTCATTTCACAATGCACAACCTCTCCAACCACAGGGCTTGGGAGTCCAAAACTCCTAAATTTCCCATGTACCAAGAGGAGAAAACTGTTCACACTGCATCATTTCCCATGCGAGGAAGAACCAGGTCAGGCAGTGTCCCCAAGTGGCCTGCAAGCTTGTCCCTCCTTCTGAGAGATGCCTGTTCTGTTTCTAAGCAAAAGAGGCACGGCATCAGCAACCGGGATCCAGGACGAAATAAATCAAAGGGTGTGTTTCTAAACTATCCTCTTTGCAAATTTGTGGAGCATTAGAATGCTCCAGAGTGGTTGTGGGAGCATCCCAATTTCCCATTGTTTGAAGAATGAGGGGAACTCTCCGCATCAGCACCAATGCCTCGTTATTCTGCCACCACAGCAATACATAATATTTCCCTGCCCCGAGGATTTTGGAGCTCTTTGAAGTTTCTAGGCAGCTTAGCCGCTGTTTGTATTTTTCATCCTATGCAGAGAATAAAGGAAAGTTCAGAAGGGTGTATGCTTTGGGCGTTTCATCTTGTTAAATCTGCCAGAGGCTCCCCTAGATCCATCAGCCAGCAGAGCTGAAGGAAGGGCAGCCTTCTTTCAGAGCAGAAGAGAAACTGGGAAAGTTCCTTCTTGGGACACTAATGTCCAGAATCTGCAGCCAACAGAGACCATGATGGCTGAGGGACTCTGAGAGCCACACTTGAAAAGCCAAGCGAAGCCTGTCGCTTTATAAACTGCCCTGTCAAGTTCAAAGCTCTCTCCGGGAGAGTTCACAGCTTAATTATATTGCCCCTCCCACCCCAGAGTGAGATGGGTACTCGTTTTGCAACCTTGGAATGGATGAGTCCAACCTCAGCCATCTGCCTGAGCTCAGGATCAAACTCAGGTCCTGAACAGGAGTCTTCTTGACTGCAGGGAGGCAGTTGTAGCTGCTCTGCCACAAGGCGTCTTCAAAAGAGTGACACTTTCGCATTTCCAAGTTTTGAAAACTTTTGTCAAGATGTTTATGGGGGACGGGGCGAGCGACAATCATTTATCTACAATGGAAAATACTGCCTCCCTTACTAGCAGGAAGTCATCCTTCGAACTGCTTCTTCCACTTTCTTTCGTTCTTTCGCAAGCTGGTCTTAGACTCAACAACATATTTTAAGTCATTAAAAAGTGGGGGTTTATTATTCAGTGACCAGCCTTCCACTCTTAGTATATGGCTGGCAACTCTTTTACAAGCAATGCCGTTCTATTCTCAGTAATAGAGATGGGCACGACTTAGCGGTATTCCCGTTTCCGTTTCCGTTACTCGGTTCCGTTACTCTACGGAAACGGTAACGGGAATCACTCCCCCAGACTTCGAGCTCGAACCGACGAATGAACAATTTTGGTCTGATTTGTCGTGCCCATCTCTACTCAGTAACCATGGTGCAACCAAGTTAGATAGATAGATAGATAGATAGATAGATAGATAGATAGATAGATAGATAGATAGATAGATAGATAGATAGATAGATAGATAGATAGATAGATGATATTAAAATTGAGTGCTTACAAAGGTACTTTTGGGTGTAAAAGGTCATATTTTCTGGTTACTTTAAAGAGTCACCTTTAAAGTATATATTAAGATATACCTAGAAGTGCTTTGACAGCATTTTTCCCTCCAAGTTTTATACCAATCTGTTATCTGTCCTGACTGATTAGGAAAGTGAGAAGGTTTTCCTCAGTTTTCTGGATTTTTCCATTTTAAGGTCCATTTGCAGAAATGGCCACTAGAGGCCAGTCAAGAGCTGGTCCCGGCCCCCAACCCCGGCCCTCTTATGGATAGGGACTGAGTAAGGGGGCTAAGAACACAGACTATACCAAATTTATTTATTTATGTATTTATTTATTAGATTTCTATACTGCACAATCTTGCCTGAAGGCTACTCTAGGCAGTTTACAACAAGAAGATATAAATTATACAATATAACACCAGTGTTTTCCATACTAGTTTCCACGCCTCATAACGGATTTTTTTTTTTTTTTTTTGCGTGCTCTTTGTAGCTTTAATGTTACCTTTTAAAGTTCTAAGATGCTTCTTCTAATTCCCTGTTCTTAACTGGAATATGTTTTGGATGTTCTGGGCTGTATATTGTCCCTCATTATGGTAAGCCACCTTGGGTCCTTTTCCAAGGAGAAAGGTGGGGTAAAAATATTCAAAATAAATAAATATATATATGAAGATATAAACATAAAATACACAAAATTATACAAAAAGAAACTCAAACAAATAACTAGCATCAATCATACACATAATCATCATCATTAAGGGAAAATAAAAGATATGGGAAATAACCAAAAGGAATATAGCCAGAGAGGACAAACCAGTGGCTGAGAAGAAAACATTTTCAGAGATCCTTATTTGAATCCAAGACTCCAGGGGAGCTGCCCTATAGAGACAGCTTTTTAATTGATGTTTAAAATTTTGGCGTGAGGGAGCCATGCGAATTTCTGGGGGCAGTTTGTTCCACAGGTGAGGGGCGTCAACCAAAAAGGCCCGATTCCTCATTGATACTTTTCGGGCTTCCCTCGGGGTCGGTACCCTCAAATGCCCAGCCTGAAAGGAATGAGTGGTCCAGGTTTTTGTAGACAGTTCTGTTCTGTCTGGGCTGTCACAGGTAAAAGTTTGTCTGGGAAACAGGGCACAGGCGAAAAAAGATCAAGGAGGCCCCTTTGCATTCTTTAGTGCAAAACAGAACAGCCACCGACAGAGTTTGCAGCCAAGGTGGTGGTGGTAGTGCTGATATACTTCTGGTCCTTTCATCCTTTGCGATCCCCATACCACCTCCAAATCCCTGCATTTGAAACTTGTCAGCACAACAAACTTTTTTGTTTTGTTTTGTTACTGTTTTTGTAAGACCTGGCATGCTGAGCTTGGCAAGAACGGCTGTCCGACTTCCCCGGGCAAAGATATTCAATTAGGAGGCTGTGTCGAGGCTGCCGGTGCCCTCGGAGCTACAGAGGAGATCAACACTGGGCAGGTAAGAAGGAAGCTTAAATGTGGGGACGTTGGAAGCTGGATCCAAATGGGAGCTCCACAAATGAAGTTGAAAAAAGGGGACGGGATGTGATCAAAGGAAAGTAAAATGCAAGGTGCAGATGCAATAGGCAATACCTTTATTATAATCATCATACACGCGAATGAAGTGGTGCTTTGATTCACAAAAGCTTCCATCTTGTAGGATAATTTTTTAAGTACCACCCGATGAAGTGACGTTTCGTGCTGTGTGGTAAAAACCAGAGAAGATTGTGAAGAGCTCCAGAAGGATCTCTCTAAACCTGGGGAATGGGCTGCGAAATGGCAAATGTGTCTCAATGTAGCAAAATGCATATTGGGGCAAAAAATCCTAAATTTATCTATCAACTCATGGGCTCTGAGCTATCCATGATGGATCAGGAAAGAGATCTTGGTGTGCTGGTGGACAGCTCCATGAAGGTGTCTACCCAATGTGTGGCAGCGGTGAAGAAGGTCAATTCCATGCTAGGGATGATCAAAAAGGGGATTGAAGATAAAACAGCCAACATTATAATGCCATTGTACAAAAAGTCTGATTCCAGGACCCTGCTCCACTGGTCCTTTTTTTCTTTCTTATTATCTAGTCAAGGGCTGCCTTAGAATCTACAGTGATGTCACAGATGTATGGCACCAGTCAGTAAAAGCTTCTAGAACGCTGAGCAGTTGGACAAAGATCAGCAAGGCCACCACCAGGAAGAGGGGGGAAGTCCAGAAGGCTGAGGGCTGCTGTTTTGACCCCAGGGCTAGGATGACTGCCGCTGGCCGTCAGTAGAAAAGCAGGGGAAGGCACCCATCATCCCCTCCGGACCATGAGACAAACGTGGGACATCCTGCAGCCCTGATGACAAGAAAGAGAAAGAAGAAGAAAGGACTTGGGCAGTGAAGTCTTTACCAAAAGGCACTCTCTGACTATTTTTCAAGGGGGGTGGATTGGGCCTCAACGAAAAGGAACAAGCCAGAGGGCTAGAAGACCCTTCCCCGTTGGCTCAGATACCGAGTTGGGTCTGGATCGGTGCCTCGAGGTCCCTGGAAGGTGGTGTAGCAGAAAAAGAGGGATGGATGATGATCCCGAGCCTGCTTTATTCTTAGGAAGCCGCGAAATGAGTGAGCAGCAGGTCCTGAGTCCCGGAGGGTCGCAGAAAGGCACCCTGGAAAACAACGATGACAGCAGCATCCATCAAGAAAGTGGGGACAACGGCCCATTCATGGAGCAGGATGCTTCAAAGAAACCTCTCCTGGGCAAGGAGGCGCCCGAGCAACCCCTGCTGACGGAAAGCCCAATGAGCATTTTCCAAAGCAAAGAACTGAGGGACCAAAGTCAGCCCTCCGACGTCTCTGGGGGCACCAAAGGCAGCATCACCTCCCTCCGGAAGACGACTCGCCGGAGCCTCCCGAGGCTGCCTGTCGAGGACCCTCGCTGGGCCGGCCAGCAGCCTGCCGGGCAGCCGCTCCCACCGCTCAGCCAGAAGTCTTCCCGAACCCTGTCCATCAATGAGACGGAGGCGAGAGATGTCACTTGGGTGAGCAAACGGACCGGGAAGATAATGAAGTGCCGAAGTCAGCAAACCAGCCTCATTTGGGAGCGAAAAGTTCTCTCGGACATCCTCCAGACTTCCGGTGAGGAATCTGAGAAAAGCAAAGGTGAGGAGAGCGATATGGCCAACACCGAAGAGGATGTTACTTCTTCTGGGGAAGCAACCGCTCCAGAGGAGATGGCTGGGCCAGAGGTGCCACGTGGGAAACCCCAGTGGGATGAGAAGACCTCCAAACGTGGGAGCCACCCACCGGAATCTCGCCGGATCAGCCAGCTCTCTGGGAATGAGCCCATCCTTCTGATCCAGAAGGGCCTTGGAGCAGAAGAAGACCTTCCTTGGATCAGCCAAAGAACAGGCAAAGAAATGAAGAACAAAGCTCAGCAGACAAGCGTCATTTGGGAACTCAAGACGCTCTCGGAGATCCTGCGTTCATCAAGCCAGGAGTCGTTCTGTAATATGGAGACGGACAATACGGAGACTGAAGATTCTGGAGATACAGAGGTGGAACGGAGGGCTGGGCAGGAATCACGGCACAGCATCCAGCTGCCCATCACAGGCCAAACATCCCATGGTAGCACCAAGCAGCTGGACACCACACCATCCTGGTCAGAGATCCAGCCAGGAGAGGAACAGAGTACAGAGTCCCCCCCAAAAAGACCAACACACAAAGCTGACCAAGCACAGCAGACGGACAGCTCTGAGAGTCTCAGGAGAGAACTGCTGGACTATAGTCAACAAACTGAGGACTTGGGAAGAGGGGGCACCATTGACCAGCAAGGTCAATTGAGTGCCAGCCAGGAAACAGATGGCAAAAGATCCCGGATTGGCAGTCAAGAGCTCAAGAGGCAGGAATCTCAGGGGATCGATCCTGTGCCTCCAGAGCACAGCCAGGTGTCGCTGGGGCCTGGATTGAAGATGGGTACCAGAACAGAGTCCAAGGTCACAGATGGCCCTCAAAAGGAGCAACTGGAGTTCACCCCGGAGCCTCCGTTGACTCAGAAGGTGCAGGAGAGACCAGACAGCGGTCCGGTTCCAGAAGACACCTGGGTGAGCAGGAGAACGGGCAAAGTGGTGAGGAACCAGATTCAACAGACGGACAAAAGCTGGCTGCAGTACTGCGCTGCCAAAATGCGGAAGGTCAAGCAGAGCAGAAGCCAACAGACAGACCAGAGTTTCCTGCAGCGCTACTCGGCCATGAAGGCCGGCAGCAGAGAGGCCCTGGCAGAGAGCGATGGGACTGCCCCAGACGGAGAAACAGACGGACTCTGCTCAGCCAGCGATGATGGCAGCACTGATGCATTCCCACTCAGCGATGCGGAGTTGTCACCAGTGGCGAGTGGCTGCGGTGCGGCCGCCGCAGGGAGGGCTGAAGAGGGCGAGCCGACTGCTTGCCGAGGAGAAGAAAGAGGAGAGCGATCACAGCCCAAGGATGATGCCATGGGCGGCAGGCCAGCCGGCAGCAATGTTCAAAGCCCTGGAGAGTCTGAGAGCAAATCCACCATGGGGAGCACCTCCTTGTACGTGGAAGGGGAAGACGTAGCTCAGCAGACGTACAGCGTCATCTCCCTGGAAGACGGCATCTGGATGAACCGAAGAACTGGCAAGATATTGGTGAGTCACACTCAGCAGACCAGCCAGGTTGTGCTCCCAAACACTCCGAGTGCAACGGGAAAGGTTGGTTATGAAGCAGCAGCAGCAGCAGCAGCAGAGGCCTTTGGGGAGAGGATGATGGATGGAGCCAGTGCAGATGAGGAGCCACCCGAACTGGAAGAAACACAGCCAGAGACAGATTCTCCCACCCAGCCTCCGGGAAGAGCATCCCAGGTTGCGGACGATGCTGAGAATATTCTGAGCGTTCGCCTGAGTGAAGCGATGTTGCTCAGCGTAAGTTATCCAGATGTGGAGGATGAAACTGGGGTATTGTACACTCCCATCGAGGAAGGGAGCTGGGTAAATGTGAAAACTGGCAAGCTGCTGGCATCTCAGAAGCAGCAGACAGAGAAGTCTTCGGACCCCTTTCCGGAAGCAGCCAAGGCCTCGTCTTGGGAAGCCTCCGGTTATTCCTCTGAAGAAGACCTGAGCAGGGCTCCCACGCAACAGTCCAGAGGGGAAGGCATGGATGACGACCCCATCAGCACAATCCAGGAGCCTCTATAGATCTACGGAGGGCACACGATGAACAGAACAGTGGGCACCTTGAAGGAAAAGAGGAGGGCACAGATGTCCACGTGTGAGGGTTGAAGACCACCATTACTGATGAGAAGGTCAACACACTGGCACAGCTGCACAATAAAAATGAAGAGACCTGTACATTGGTTTGTCCGTCTGACTCAATCACCCCGTTGATGCCCCCAAAAGAAAAAAAGGGTCATGGGTGGGAAAGGGGTCCCTTAGACTCTCGTGTCCACAAAAATCTGGGGATGCTTTACACCCAATAACGGAGACTCCTTATGAATGCTGGATAATGCATGAGATGAACTGAGAGATGGAAACCACGCTTTGTCACCCCAACATTCTGGCAAGTGTGGAGAGAGAGATCTCCTAAAACAGTGATGGCGAACCTTTTAGAGACCGAGTGCCCAAATTGCCATTCAAAACCCACTGATTTGTTTGCAAAGTGCCAATACAGTAATTTAACCCGTAGACAGGTGGCTATGAAGGGGCGATGTCGGGTGCCCACAGAAAGGGCTCCAAGTACCACCTTTGGCACCCATGCCATAGGTTCACCAATAAAACCTCTCCCTTCACCCACATTTTTAAGCATGTCCCTCCTTTACACCCATTCAGACCCTTTTCAGAAAAGTTAGAGAGTTGGACTACAACTCCCAGTCAGGTTTCCTGGTGTGGTAGGAGGGCGTTTTGTGAGTTGTATTATGTACAATTCTGGTCACCACATCTCAAAAAAGACATAGTGGAACTGGAAAAGGTGCAAAAGAGAGCGACTAAAATGATTACTGGGCTGGGACACCTCCCTTATGAAGAAAGGCTAAAACATTTGGACCTCTTTAGTCTGGAAAAAAGGCGCTTAAGGGGGGATATGATTGAGACATACAAAATAATGCAGGGTATGAGTAAAGTGGATAGAGGGAAGCTCTTCTCCCTCTCACAAAATACCAGAACTATGGGACATACACTCAAATTGAGGGCTGGGACAGTAAGTACAGACAAAAGAATTTTTTTTACCCAGCATGTTGAGAGTCTGTGGAACTCCCTGCCACAGGATGTGGTGATGGCATCTGGCCTGGATGCCTTCAAAAGGGGATTAGACAGATTCCTGGAGGAAAAGTCCATCACAGGTTACAAACCATGATGGAGATGTGTCATCTCCAGGCTTAAAACCAGGATACTTCAAGGGCCAGATGCAGGGGAGTGGTACCAGGAGACAGATATCTAGTCTCATGCACTCCCAAACGCATCTGGTGGGGGCGCTGTGAGATACAGGAAGCTGGACTAGAAGGGCCTTTGGCCTGATCCAGCATGGCTCTTCTGATGTTCTTATGTTCACATGTTAGTTGATCTTTGTTGGCTACATTCCATGTTTCTCTATACCATTCTTCCATGCTAACTTGATTATTATTCTTCCAACTCCTAGCAAGTATCATTCTTGCCATAGTTACCACAATTGTAATTAATCCCTTTTCTGCCCCTTTTTAGTTGATTCTTCCTAACCATGTTGAACAAAGCTATTATCCTTGGAAGCTTTTGTACATCAATACCCACAATTTCTGCAATCTCTTTAGAAATCATTGACGGTTTTGTTCATGTTAAATTCATGCTAAATTCTAGCTAACATGGACTAAACAGAAATTCCTGCCAACCTAATCTAGCAGGTTATGTCGCTGCTTTGAGAAATTGAGTTGGATTTTTTTTTTTAAAAAAAGGAGAAAGGTGGGATAAAAATATTTTATAATAGACAAATTAAAGTAGTGTTTTTCCACATGCAATTCAACCCCTGCTGCCATCCAGGAATTGGACGGGCCAAGCAACAAACCCTTTCTGCATTCCTGGATCCTCCGAGAATTAAGACCTCTACCGCCTTTTCCTTAAAGTCAAATCGCCTTAAAATTCACTTACCGCATTTCCAATCGCTTTTCCCACGGAGCCCCCTTGGCCACGGCCCTTTTCGGTCGCTGTGTCGGTTTTTCTTGCGACGGCCACCAGGGGTGGCTTTTTAAAAAAAAAACAATTTCTAGACCGCTTTTTGAAGCGATTTGGCTCAATCTGCAGACACCATGCACCAGTTTTTTTCCGGGTTTTCCCCTCTGTATGCCTTATCCTGCGGTTCGAAAAGCCAAAAAAGAAATCCTCCTGCAGTGTCATCATTTCCACCAACTTCTCCAGTCCTCCAACTTCCGGTGCAATCGGACGAACCATATTTCTGCCACATTGCTGCTTTTCTGCACACACCCTGCATCCTTAATCATCCTCTTAAACATACGTCTGTGAAGACTCAGCATCATGTTTATCGGGATCCCTTCTTTTTTGCTTTCGCTGTTCATCAAACAGCTTCATCGGTCTGAATGCAGCTGGTGCAAACCCTGACTCATATAGGCAGCTTTGACCTCTAGTCACCCTGGCCTCAATTAGGCTCATCATCCTCTTAACCAGACTCAGCAACATGTTGCGGGATCCCCGCTGGCATTCCTGGCACCCGTCAGCGCCCCAGGTTCCTCATCCTCATCTCCTGGCATGGCAGTAGTGTATAGCTCCGCTCTCTGCCACTCAAGGCAGTGACAGACGCCATATGGCATTTGACAACCCAGCCCTTCATGGCTGCTTCTGGGAAAGGTTGTTTGCGAAGGGGGGGGCACGCACCACCCTTGGGGCCTCGGAATAAACAAAGCTGCTTCTTTGAGTAGGCAAATGGGCCATGCCCGCTGGGTGCTGTGCAGCAGGCTTAAATACGTTTCCTAGCTTCCCTTGAGTAGACTTGCCACTTAGTGCAAAGCACACAGTAACGGTCTGACAACAGTGCCTGCCATGCTAGAAGGGGCTGGGAATCTTCCTTTAAAGAGAACTTTACAGGACACGCAGAAGCAGATCTGTCAAGTGTCATGTTTTTGGGGGGACATTCACGGATCAATCATTCTTTCCCGCCGTCTTCCCAAAAAATTATTTTTCCCTGAAATGTCCTGCATTTCCGGTGGCAGGCAGCTGAGATCCGGATGCTACTGGGCGGTGAGGCCGGCTGCCAGGTGGCCCGCCAGACAGCACTTCTCCCTGTGCAACCCCTAACCCACATGCCACCAGCTGTCCGGATTGGTATACAGTGGTACCTTGTATAAAGGAATTAATTCGTTCCAAATGAAATTATGTTAAGCAAATTTTCCTTTATACAAATGTCCCAGAGGAATGCATTGAAAATGGAGTAATCCCATTTTTATGTTGTACAGATTCGCCCCATAGGCAATTCTGTTAAGCAAATTTCCCCTATCTCCAGAATGTTTTATGTTGTACAGATTTTACGAGACACCTAGATCACAGTGAGCATTTTGAAGCCACTGCAATGGATTCTGGGAACCCTGTATGCAAATGAGGCTCCAACCCCTAGCCAAAGGACCCAGCTACCAGCACCCCGCCTCCCTTGTAGTTGTTGCCAGGTATATATTGGGACCACAAAGTGCAGCATCCAGACCAGAATCAATGAACATGAAAGACACTGCAGACTAAAACAACCAGAAAAATCAGCAGTTGCTGAACACACCCTGAAACAAACTGGACATGAAATCCTCTTCTAGGACACAGAGGTACTGGACAACACTACCAATCTCTATGTCAGACTACACAGAGAAGCCATTGAAATCCACAATCATAAACAGTTTCAACAAAAAAGAACAAAGTCTAAAAATTAACAAAGCCTGGCTTCCAGTACTGAAAGCTGTAGAGTCCAAAAGGTCAAAGCTCAAGGATTCCCCACACAGCCAAAGCCCAAAAGGTGATCAGTTCACATATTAGAACAGGTAAAGACACATCTCTGCTAAATGTTCGTTGCTAAGAAATGATTTCATGGAAGCTCTTTTAATCCTTCATCACAATTACAGCAAAGACTAATACCTATTTTCCTGCATAGGACAAGTTTCCCCTCAACTTAAAGAAGTCCAAAAATCCATCAACAAGTCTCACTCACTTTTCAGTAACCCAGGGCACAGAGAGAACCAACTCCCACCTAGTTCCCTCGGCTCCTTGCCCTCTAAAGATGCCAGTCACAGAGTTTGGCGAAACATCAGGGGGAAAAACTTCCAGAACATGGCCAAAGCCCAAAAAACTCACAACAATCTTCTTTCTTTATTTATTAAAAAACATCTCTGCTAAATGTTCCTGCAAAGAAATGGACTGGGCAGTGGGAGAATCTCTTTACACCTGCATGGCACACATAACAGCAAAGATCATGAAAAGAATCTGTCAGACCAGTAACTTGAGAGCCCCTACACCAAAAGAAGTCCATAAATCATCATCAACAAGGATCCAAGCCTTTTCAGTAATAGGGCCTCCATTGTGGAACCAACTCCCATGGCTCCTATGCTACCTGTCTTCCAAAAACATCTCAAGACATGGCTTTTATAGATCTGGTTTCCCTGATCACTAATTATTCTTTCCATTACCTCCTCCTTCATTCTTATGCCGTCTTTGCCGATCTTTGATTTTTGAATTCTTTTTTATTTGTTATGTTGCTTTACATTGTATATTGTTTCATTTTTATGATGTATTTTGTAAACCACCCAGAGTGGCCGTGGTGCCAGATGGCACCATATAGAAACCCAATTAATAATAATAATAATAATAATAATAATAATAATAATAATAATAAGCTGCAGAAAGAAGAAGAAGAAGAAGAAGAAGAAGAAGAAGAAGAAGAAGAAGAAGGGAAGCATGTAAAATTACTTCGGGACTTCCGAATACAGACAGACAGGGGTTTGGAGCATAATACCCCGGATATTGTGTGATTGTGGAGAAGAAAAAAGTGTGGATCATTGATGTTAGCATACCAGGTGATAGTAGAGTCACTGAGAAAGCTAAGCAAGTATTTAGAAGAAATTGGAGTTGACAAAGTCACCATCAGTCAGCTGCAGAAAGCCGCCTTACTGGGATCTGCTCGCATAATTTACCAATACATCACGTAGTGCTAAACACTTGGGAAGCATTCGACTAGTGATTGGTAATACAAAATCCAGTGTAGATAGCTGTGTGGTAAATAAATAAATAAATAAATAAATAAATAAATAAATAAATAAATAAATAAATAAATAAATAATAATAATAATAATAATAATAATAATAATAATAATAATAATAATAATAATAATAATAATAATAATAATAATAAAGAATATGCTAAAACAGAGCTGTGGTGCTAGCTGCCTTTTCATCACTCGTAAAATGAACCCTGTCTCCATGGTCCACAGCAGGGCAACCAGCAGGAGGGCCCTACATTGTGCCTCCAGACATCAGGTGTGGCTTTTCTTTCTTCATTTGTTGCAACACATTGGAGGATCTACAATTATGGATGTCTATGAAACATTAGTGAAGTTTTAAAACAGATTAAAATGTTAAGACAAACAATTTTCAACCCGAAGCTGGCTACTTTGATAGCTTTATCTCAGTACTTTTGGCAGATTTTTTTAATGTACACATGTTGGACCATAAATTGCAAACACAGAAGTGCTGCATCAATTAGATTTCTCCACTAGAGATGGGCATGAAATGAAAAATTTTTCGTTTCCATTTTTGTTCTTTGTTTTGTTACGTAACGAAATGAAACGACAAACAAATTTTGTCTCCAAAATGAAACGAAATGAACAGAAACACCGGAAATTTTGTCATGCATTTTGTTTCTGTTACTGCAATATGAGTGAATTGCTTAAAATCCTTTAAAAATCACAACAAATGAAATAAATGGTAATGAAACGGTAACGAAACAAATGAAAACGAAAACTTTTTTTTGCAAAAAATTCACAAAAAATGGAAACGAACCAAAACGGACCCTCCAAATGACAAACAACAAACGAAATGCCCATCTCTATTCTCCACAGTCAGAGGGGGAAACAAACAAGTCCAAACAGCTCCATTTTCCTTGATTATTCTTTGATCCTCCCAATGTTTCTTTGAGGTTTTTAAGTGACTTCCAGATGGTTCAGCCAGGATCTTGTTCTGCTTGGAGACACTCTTTCACATTTATCCATTCAGCAAGGTGTGATATTTCGGGTCTCCATTGGTGTTGCCTAACTACTTCTGTTTTAATATTTGGAGTTTGACAGTTTTGCAGAAAACATGGTTGGTGGTGTCTGTGAAGTGGGTGGATTTGTGCTTTATTACCTTACTTCAATCAATATTTGTTGGAACCCCTTGACGTACTTCTGAGGGGACACTGCCAGCTAAATACTAGATGTTTTCAATGGGGTTAGGTTTTCAGGCAACTAGTACGAATCCTGCAGGACTCACAAAGAGGTACTTGTTTGGCATGTGCTGATTTGTACCACCTGGTGCCAGCATATTTTGCTATGGAGTAGCAATGGGACACACCTGCTTGTTGTTTGTGGTTGTTCTCCCTGGTCTGATCCAGCCACTTTCCTAAGCATGTTGTGTATGTTATGCAAGTAGGCAGCTGAAGTAGCAGACATATTGAGAGACCAACCACTTTGACTCATGGGTTAGGTCATACCAAGAAAAACCTGCTGCCTAAACCCATGCATTTTCATGGGGCCTGCGTGAAGGACATTTCTTCCAGGTGATGTCCTCAGATGCCCCGGGGGAATCTGTAAATATTCATTTATAACATTTGTATTCCACCTTTCCAATAAAAGATAGGGCTCAAAGTAGCTCACAAACTTTTTATAAGGGAAAAAAGACAGATATAACCAGATTTCTCTTTAAATATCACGATCACTGTTTCTCCCAGGTGTTACTCTTGCATCATTTCTCTCCTGAGCTCCCCCCTTCCCCCCCTTGTTCCTTCTGCTCTGGCTGTATGTGCCTGTTATATGCAAATTATTTTATTTATTAGTCTTAGTTTATTTGTTGGTTATTATTTACTATTATTATTTTAAGTTCTCAGTATTTTTTATTGTTTGTTTATTATACTCTGTTTATTAGGTTGCTGTATTGTTTTGTCTTTTAGATAGTATTTTCCTTTTCTTTTTCTCTTTTTTCTTTTTTCTCCCCCCCCCTTCCCTGGGTCACCATGTCCGCAGGGACTCCTATTCCAATTGTGTTGGGCCATGGGCGTTCCGCTAGGAGTTGGAGTGTTGGTCAGGTGAAAAGAATGCGGGTCAGGCAACTCGTGCCTGTCCCACGTTCTGGCCCTTCAACTCACTGCCACGTGTCTTGGAGCCATCCCGCCAGTGCCTCCAATCTGTCCTGCCTCTTGATGAATGCCAGGTCGGTCCACAATAAGATCCCCATCGTGTTTGACACCATCAGCGATGGGAGGGCCGACCTGGCTTGCATCACCGAGACCTGGGTGGGTGCAGAAGGTGGGGCCTCCCTCACCCAGCTGTGCCCGCCTGGGTTTCAGGTTCAGGGTGTGGGCAGGTTGGAGGGTCGGAATGGGGGGGGGAGTCGCCATCGTTTACAGCAGGGGTCCTCAACGTTTTCAAACAGCGGGCCGGTCCACCACCCCCCAGACACCACTGGGGGCTGGATCACAGTCCCAAAAAAAGGCCGACATGGAAAAAGGGGGGGGGCTGCACCGGGCGCCCCGACCATCTGGGAGGTGGTTGGGGTGAGTGGGGGAACTTCCCGTAGCCCTCCTACTTTGAACTGCCCCACTAGCCAGCATGCTGATTATCTGGGTGATAGTTGGGGGGAGTGGGAGAAGCGACATAGCCCACTGCTTTGAACTGCCTCAGCAATAGAAGCAGCTGCGGAGGCTGGCTTGCTGGCAAAGCAGGGGGTAGGTGGGGGGGTTGCATTTAGTCCTGGGGGGCCAGATTCAGGACCTTGGGGGGCCACATCCGGCCCCAGGGCCTTAGGTTGAGGACCCCTGGTTTACAGGGAATCCCTTCATGTCCACAGGGCCTCGACATTGGTCAGTCCGGGGTTAGAATGCCTTCACCTGTTAGTGGGACAGCGGGACAGATTTGGCATTGTGCTGGGTTACCATGCTCCCCGCAACCCAGCACAATCCCTACCAGAGCTCATGGAGTTCATCGTGGCGGCACTGCTGAAGTCCCCTCGCCTTCTGGTGGTTGGGGACTTCAATGTGCAGGCAGGCAGTGGACTCTCTGGCGCAGCTCTGGAATTCATGGAGTCCATGGCCTCCATGAGCCTGACCCAGCATACTTCATGCCCCACCCACAGGTCAGGGCATACCCTTGACTTGGTGTTTACCTCCATGTCGGGGGATTCTAACCTGGAGGTGGGGGACATTGTTTCCCTACCTGTGTCATGGTCAGATCACCACCTGCTGTCATTTTCCCTGTTGATCACGGCCCCTCCCCGCGGGGACCCTCGGCCACCTGTTTGGGCATGCCCCCGGAGGCTTCTGGACCCAGCCCGGTTTCAAGAAGCCTTCGGGGAGCTTCCTGGTGGTCTGGCTAACAATCCGGCCGAGGTTGCGGTTGACCAGTGGTTTGATTGAGCTTCCCGCGCCATCGACCAGATTACCCCCAAGCGCCGCCTGCGCTGCAGAGCTCGATCTTCGCCGTGGTTTATGGCAGAGTTGAGAGCGATGAAGCAGGAACGGAGGAGGCTGGAGAGCAGCTGGAGGAGAGACCGGGCGGCGTTTAATAAGGCTGCAGTTGTTATCCAGACTAGGCACTATTCCCGTGCGATCAGGGAGGCTAAAACATCCTACTACTCCCTGAGAATTGGTGAGGCCCCGAACCGCCAGGCAGAACTTTTCCGGGTGGTTCAAGACTTCACCAATCCTAGTCTGGCGAGGCCTCCTCCTACTGAGTTCAGTAGTGAGAGTTTTGCAGTCTTTTTTAGATCAAAAATAGAGGCCATCTGGGCTGGTCTCGACTCCGGTTGCACTAGTCCACCCTCGCCATCCCCGGACGCTGCACCCCCTCACCCTCCTCGATTGGTTGAGTTTGGGCCTGTTTCCCCTTTGGAGGCCTCCAGGGCTATTGCCCACTGCTGGCCTGCGCCCACCCCCTTCGATCCTTGCCCTGCCTGGCTCATAAAAGCTGCCGGAGGGTGTATGCCGGAATGGGCTTCTGCCATCGCCTCTGCCTCCTTAAGGGAGGGGGTCTTCCCCTCCTGCTTGAAGGAGACGGTGGTAAAGCCCATTCTTAAAAAACCTGGCATGGCATCGGACGAATTGGCCAACTACCGTCCGATTGCCAATGTCCCCTTAATGGGCAAGGTTATCGAGAGGGTGGCCATGATCCGGATTCAATCCTTTCTGGAGGAACAGCAGTGCCTTGACCCATGCCAGTCCGGGTTCAGGCCAGGCCGGGGGACCAAGACAGCTTTGGTCGTGCTGCAAGATGACCTAATCTGGGGGGCTGACAGGGGTTCCTCTACTCTGTTAGTTCTCCTGGATTTGTCAGCGGCCTTCAATACCGTCGACCACTGTATCCTACTGGACCGGCTCTCCGAGGTGGGTATCGGGGGCACTGTTCGCAGTTGGCTCCGGTCCTTCTTGGAGGCTCGACCCCAGTACGTGCAGCATGGTGGAGAGTTGTCGGCCCCGTGGACACTCCCTTGTGGGGTGCCGCAGGGCTCATCTCTCTCCCCCATGCTGTTCAAAATCTATGTAATACCGCTGGCAGGGGTCATCCGGAGTTTTGGAGTCTGCTGTCATCAGTACGCTGATGACACGCAGCTCTATCTCTCCTTTTCCACCTCTGCAGTGGAAACTGTCGCGACCCTTGACTGGTTTCTGGAGGTGGTCATGGCATGGACCAGGGCAAACAGGCTTAAGCTCAACCCCGAGAAGACTGAGGTCATGTTCTTCGGGAGTTCCCCGTCCAGATATGGAGGCCCTCTCCCCAGACTGGAGGGCGTTTCCCTCCAGCTGGCAGACAGGGTTCGGAATCTGGGCGTGGTTCTGGATCCGGCCCTTTCAATGGAAGACCAGGTGGCTGCTGTGACCCGAACCGCTTTTTACCACCTCCGCCAAATCGCCCAGATTCGCCCTTACCTGGACGGCGACTCCCTGAGAACTGTAGTGCAAGCGATGGTGATCTCGAGGCTGGAGTACTACAACGCTCTCTACATGGGGTTGCCCTTGACTCTCCTCCGGCGTCTGCAGCGGGTGCAAAATGCAGCAGCCAGGCTGGTGGCGGGTGTGCGCCGCCACGACCACATCACCGCAGTCCCAGCTCGCTTGTATTGGCTACCCATTGCGTCCCGAATCAGATTCAAGGTCTTGGGTTTAGTTTATAAAACCCTCCATGGCTTGGGACCAGACTACCTGACAGAGCGGATCGCCCAGCGATCAACCTCAGCCCCTCCAATCCGGCAGTCGTGGGCGCACTCGCTTCGGGTGGTCACCTCCAGAGAGGCCCGGAAAACATCCACCAGGAACCGGGCCTTCTCGGTGGCCGGCCCGTCTCTCTGGAATCATCTCCCCAGCGAAGTGCGCTCTGCAGAGTCCCTGACGGCCTTTCACAGAGCTTTAAAAACCTTGCTCTTTCGAGAGGGCTTTGGTGACCTAGCTTAGTCCCCACGCCCACCGCCATCTGTTTATTTTATTTAGTTAGAAGTCTTACGCCAAGGGTGCACATTATGTTTTTAAATTGTTTGTTGTGTGCGTGTATGTTGTTTGTTGTTATTTCTGGCCGAATTGATCGGCCCACTGTTAGCCACCCAGAGCTCCTACGGGAAGATGGGCGGGATAGAAATTCTATAATAAATAAAATAAATAAATAAAATAAAAAGCTAACAACATCATGTAAATGCAAAAACCATTAAAACCAAGTAAAATAGGTTAAAACCCATTATCATTATCAAGGTGACAGATTCACACAACAGGGCAGGGCGGGATTAGCACAATATGTTAGTCTATGAAAGACACACTCCTTAAGTATTCAAGCCCAATTAGGATATTCTTTCTTCATCAAACACAGAAGAGATTACCATACCTTAAAACAATCCCCATACTGACCTATAGCTCCTGAAATTCTACTATGCAAAAAGAGCAGAGGACCTCCCTTCCTCCCTCCCCCCCTCTGTCTCTGTCTCTCTCACACACACAACCAGGAATATACATGCAATTTGTGTTGAAACTACATCAACAACATAGCAGGAGAAATTTGCAGTAAATTATCTGTTTATTCTGCAATTTGCTTGCAATCACTCTCTCCGTGGCGAAATGAAGGCTGCCTCCGAAAGGCTCCCGCCCCCTCCCTCGCTTTCATATGCTTTGCTCATCACGGTTCCCCGTCCCGCTTGAGACTGGTACGAAAAAATGTTACTGCACGTCCATTGCATGATGGCTGGAGTTCATCCTGACCACACACCCTGAACTGGGATTTAAGGGTGATGAGCCATACCTCTCACTGACCTCAGGAATTCTCTTCTCTCGGTTCCTTTTTTGAGACAAGTGCCCGTGAAGTAAGGCTCATCACGCAACGAACGCATTCTCCATCTAGTGGCAGGAGTGTGAAGTTGCATTCTTCAGTACAATCCCAATGGCGTAAACAATGCATCACAAAGAGGGAATAAGGCATAAAACCTCGAACTTTGCTGCTTAACGCACAAAAGGTAAAGTTTCGGAGAACTGAAATATCGAAAAACGGAAGGTCGGACAAAAAAAGGGAAAACAAAGGTGGGGAAATACAGATATTGTCATGAAACAAGGATGTGAAGTAGCAATCACGATACCATCAATCATGCCCGTGGGTAAACAGAAACAGGGACAGAACCGGGACAAGACCACGTGACTGTGAATGACATTATCTCGGAACAAGGAACGACGTGAAGTAACCATCTTAGAAGCAGCATGCCCTGCCTTTTATTGCCTCGAAGAACGTCTGTGCATGCTCCTGTGGAGCAACTGCTTGGGGCGTCTGGCACTTGGTTGTTGGAGAGATATTTCAAAGTCGCTTTTTCCTTCTGAGCCAGATAGATAGATAGATAGATAGATAGATAGATAGATAGATAGATAGATAGATAGATAGATAGATAGATAGATAGATAGATAGAAGGAAGGAAGGAAGGAAGGAAGGAAGGAAGGAAGGAAGGATAGATAGATAGATAGATAGATAGATAGATAGATAGATAGATAGATAGATAGATAGATAGATAGATAGATAGATAGATAGATAGATAGATAGAAATGGAGGGAAGGAAGGAAGGAAGGATAAAATTAATTCATTAATAGATAGATAGATAGATAGATAGATAGATAGATAGATAGATAGATAGATAGATAGATAGATAGATAGATAGATAGGAAGGAAGGAAGGAAGGAAGGAAGGAAGGAAGGAAGGAATAGATAGATAGATAGATAGATAGATAGATAGATAGATAGATAGATAGATAGATAGATAGATAGATAGATAGATAGATAGATAGATAGATAGATAGATGTTCTTTGAGGTTTCAATCTAATTGGCTGGGAGGGGAGTTTCCAGTGAAATTCTGGAGCAAAACAGGAGGCAATGAAGGAAACTGGAGGGGTGGAAACCAACATATTTCAGAGCGGAGTAGTGGAAGGACACCAAGCAAGAAAAAAGGATTTTGCAGGCTAGATCCTTTTGTTGACCTTTACTGTGAAGGTTAACAAAAGGAGCCACACACACACACACACACACACACACACACACACACACACACACACACACACACACACACACACACACACGAGACTTGTTGAGTATCCTTCGGCTCTGAAAGGCAAGCCTGTGAGTCCTGCAGTGCATTTTGGAAAAAGTGAGACGCACGCAAAAATCATGCCTGCATTTAAAAAGGCAAACAGCTGAAGCACATCTGGAATTGGAAAAGAGAAAGTATAAGAAAGTAAAAGAAAACACAAACTTGTACACAGTTCCACATGTTGGGGGAAATGACTCTGGGCAGCCGTGTGAAGATCCAAAGCCAGGTCCTGCCACCTGCTATGAACGGCCAGGCAGGAAGAATCTGGATTAGCGCAGCTGGGAAGGATCTTTTTGGTTTGGTTTGGTTTTCACTGTGAAACCTCTCCTGTCTGCTAAAATGTAAGGAAGAAATCGGTCAAGCTCTGCCTCCAGGAAGGGGCCTCTAGTACCGTTGGGCTCAAGTGCTCTAAAAAGTGACAAAAAAGTGGTCCCATCCCACACTCTTTTCTCACCGTTGTGCCCCTAGATGACAGAAGTGGAAATGCATGGAAAAGGCAGGATTCAACACAACTTGGTCCCTTAGTATTGCAACACGGGCCTTCAACCCACACGGTGTGCCTGTGTGCATCAGATCAGTGATTTTTTTCTCTGTGTGTGTTTTCCAATGGCTCTTGAATGCTCTGGGTGGAATCCTGGCACTTCCACCTCCTGGCATAACTCCAATAGTACACCTTTCAGCAACGGATGGCCATCACTTAAGAAGCTGCTGCTTCTCAGTCTTGTTGCACAACATTAGTGTGACTTGGTGTGCAATGGCAGAAACAAGTGGTAAATTCTTAACTGGCTGCTCTTTGCCTCATTCAGAATGTTAAACTGTTGGAGTTAGGCTGGCTTGAAGTTTGTAACAGGGTCCAAGTGTGGTGGAGTATGTGTGTTCAATTGTGCCTGCCATCAGCCTTCACTTCCAATTTCTTAGAAATAATCTTAATGCAGCATTTGGTTGGACTTGGCTTTTGTCACCATTAATAATAACCATGTGCCATCAGATTAATGCTGAGCGATGGATTCACAACAAACTAATTTGTCAACCTGCTGTTGCTTTGTAAATTGACTGGGTGTGAAAAGATGGTGACCAGAATTAAAGCAATCTAGAGAGGCAAGTATCACTCAAAGAATCATTTTTAATGCTTAATGGCTTATCATTGCACCAGGAAGTACATGAGATGAAACCCTTTTGTTTGCAGTACTTTGTGTGCATGTGTGTGCAGTTCTTTGATGTGGCCCCCTTTGGTATGGGAGGAAAACATAGAATCATAGAGTAATTGAGTTGAAAGGGTCCTGAGAGGCTATCAGGTCCAACCCCCCTGATCAAGGTAGGAATCCAAATCAAGAGATACCACCCAGATGGCTGTCTATGTTTCTCTTGAATGCCTCCATTGTGGAAGCACTCATCATATCCTACTTGGGATTTCTTCACCCAAATATTTGGAGTTTTAATGATGACACACAAAGCCCTAAATGGTTTGGGACCTTGTTATCTCTCAGAGTGGCTCCTATCGAAAAGTACTGTCCATTGTACCTGGTCATCCCAGGTGAGGCATCTGATGCTAACGAGGAACCAAGCTTTCTCAGTGGTGGCCCCTCGACTCTGGAATCAACTCTTGCCTGAGATTTGTTTGGCCCCTATGCTGTCCACTTCCAAGAAACATCTTAAGACGTAGCTATATAGAAAGACGTTCCCTGGCTATTAATTTAATTGTTATAACTCACTGCTCATTCACCCTTTTCTGCTCTTCCTTTAGTCCTCTTTTTTCTCTCATCTTAGTTTTGCTTCTTGTGTTTATATTATATTGTATACATATCTACGTATATTATATATCTAGCCTGCTCAACGTGTCGACCGCAGGCGACCGGTAGCCCGTGGGGCTGTCTGAAGTAGCCCACCAGGTTGCCAACCTCCCAACCTGCCGTCAGCGGCTTCGTGTTTGGGGCGGGCCTAGGCTGGCCTGCTGTGTGCGCTCAGCCCTCTCCAACCTGGCTTCAAGGCCTCACGGACGCGGCACTAGCCACATCAATGGAGGAAGAGTAGGAGGAGGCGGAGGGGGTCAGGTCTTGCACCATTTGCACTCTGCCCTCTCTGCCCTGGCTGATCGGACTTGGCGACAGAGGAGGAGGAGGAGGAGGAGGAGGAGGAGGAGGAGGAGGAGGAGGAGGAGGAGGAGGAGAAGTGTTAGGCTGTGCGCTGTGCACACTCTGCCCTCTCTGAGCTGGCCTCGAGGCTTCACAGCCATAGCACCAGCCATGTTTATGGAAGAGGAGGATGAAAAGGAGGAGGAGGGTCAGGCCGTGCACCATGCACACTCCACCCTCTCCGGCCTCACCAAGTGGCCTTGCGGCCGCAGCAACAACTGTGGCAATGGAGGCGGAGGAGGATGGGGGAGGGGAGAAGGAGGGCCAAGCCATGTGCCGTGCACGCTCAGCCTTCTCTGGCCTGGCCGGGTGGTCGAACAACACTCTCCTCTAAGTAGACCACGGGGGGCGCTTGGGGAGATCAAAGTAGAATGCCGGGCCATTTGGGAGAAAAAAGTAGACCGCAGGCTGCTCAAAATTGTATATTATTTTGTATTTTATATAGTACTTGTTAATTTTGTAAATCACCCAGAGTGGCCACTGTTGCTAGATGCCATGGTATAGATATCAAATAAATAAATAAATATGGTTGTCCAATTTGGTCTTGAATGCCTCCAGTGTTGGAGTGCTCACCATCTGGTCATCTGGTCATTCTGTTTTTCACTTGCCTGTTTGTTCATTTCAGAATCCCTACCCCATGGCTCTCTGAAACTGTTGGCATACAACCAGTGAAAGAGAGCTCACTGCCTCCCAAGGCCCTGCCTGTTGTCTCAGCTTATAGCCTAAAAACTCTGTTGCATGGCACACAAGAAGGGCCGCTACCACACTCCAGCAGCGGTGAAGCGGTGAAGAAGGCCAATTCCATGCTAGTAGGGATTATCAAAAAGGGGATTGAAAATAAAACAGCCAACATTATAATGCCATTATACAAAACAATAGTAAGGCCCCACCTGGAGTCTTGTGTACAATTCTGGTCACCGCATCTCAAGAAAGACATAGTGGAACTGGAAAAGGTGCAGAAGAGAGCGACTAAAATGATTACTGGGCTGGGGCACCTCCCTTATGAGGAAAGGCTAAAACATTTGGGGCTCTTTAGTCTGGAAAAAAGATGTCTGAGGGGGGATATGATTGAGACGTAGAAAATAATGCAGGGTATGAGTAAAGTGGATGGAGGGACACTCTTCTCCCTCTCACAAAATACCAGAACTAGGGGACATGCACTCAAATTGAGGGCTGGGAGAGTAAGAACAGACAAAATAAAATATTTTTTCACC
The DNA here is from genome assembly GCA_037367245.1 of Phrynocephalus guinanensis. Classification (NCBI taxonomy): domain Eukaryota; kingdom Metazoa; phylum Chordata; class Lepidosauria; order Squamata; family Agamidae; genus Phrynocephalus; species Phrynocephalus guinanensis. The sequence continues at coordinate 208,969,102 of CM074732.1, read as the reverse complement.
CAGCACGTTGTTAGTCTATGGAACTCCCTGCCACACAATGTGGTGATGGCATCTGACCTGGATCCCTTCAAAAGGGGATTGGACAGATTCCTGGAGGAAAAGTCCATCACAGGTTACAAACCATGATGGAGAAACCAAAGTACTTCAAGGGCCAGATGCAGGGGAGTAGTCTCAGGAGACAGATATCTAGTCTCATGCGCTCCCAAACGCATCTGGTGGGGCCACTGTGAGATAAAGGAAGCTGGACTAGATGGGCCTTTGGCCTGATCCAGCATGGCTCTTCTTATGTTCTTATGTTCTTATGTTCAGTCCACACAGCAACAGCTTTTTGTTTTGAATTGCCTTTTGCCTCCCCCGGTCACGTGGTCGCTGAAGCAATTCAGCATTCTGCACCTGGGCGTTTTCTCAAGAACCGGTTTCCTTGTCTGCACTTTGCTAAACCACTTTTTGTTCCGAGTTTGTCCGACATTTTCCCATTATCTGGTTCAATTTCGGAAATTATCTTTTAGGATAACATCATGCCGTTGTTCTTCCATTCAAAGTAATGTAGCTAATTTTCCGGTTCTCCCTTTAGATTGCTTACCTCATGGTGCAATGATTTTGATAGCCTACTTCCGTGTACCAAGAGGAAGTAGAAGGACCGGAGAAGTAGGCCGAAATGATTACACTGCAGGAGGATTTCTTTTTTGGCTTTTCCAACGGCAGGATAAGGCATATAAAGGGGGAAACCCGGGAAAAACAGTGCATGGTGTCCATAGTTTGAGCCAAATCGCTTCAAAAAGCGGTCTAGAAATCAGTTTAAAAAAAACACCACCCCTGGTGGCCGTCGCAAGAAAAACCGACACAGCGGCTGAAAAGGGGCGTGGCCAAGGGGGCTCCGCAGAAAAAGCGATTGGAAGTGCGGTAAGTGATTTTTTAAGGCGGTTTGACTTTAAGCAAAAGGCAATTCAAAACCTAAGTGCGGTAGGGCTCAAGGAAGAGAGGTGAAGAGGGAAGAGGAAAGAAAGAAGAAAACTCATTATGTAATGTCCAGCTGGACAGGAAGGTTTCGGGACTGCTCTGCTAGAAATACCTCTGACGGTGGTCAGTCTCTCCCAACTTTCATTCTCCTTTTCATGATGTCAGTGATGGCAGACAATCAGGTGGAAAATCTCTGCCGGGCATGATGATCAGTTCTCATGCCTGACGCAAAATTCTTGCACCCTGATTTTTGCTCAGGCAGACAAGCAAGAATAAAATCTCTACAAGTTGTCATAGGTCACACAGGTTCTTTTAATTGTGTTTTTTTTTAAATGGATCCAACATCAACCCACCTCAAATATTAGTTTCCTCGGTATTTGTAGCAATGTCTCTGTTTATCGCTTTCCTTTTCTCTCTCTTGTCCATAGCAAACATCAGATGCATTTTGTTGCAACGAACCGGAGGAAGTGCCACTAGTGCTAAAAATAAGACTCATCTAAAATAGATATTGTGCTTCATTTCAGCGAATAAAATTTCCGTTAAATCTTCCACACAATTTCTCCCACGCAGATTTTCAGTCTCTCTCTCTCTTCACACACACACACACACACACACACACACACACACACACACACACACACACACACACACACACACACACACACAAAGGACAAGACAAACGGTGACCCTCTCACAATGTGAAAGGATGAGCAAATGATGCTCCTCCTTTGTCTTTGATCTTTGCATGAGCGAAGCAGGTTAAACTTCTGCTTTATTACAGTATTTATTTCCCGAGACTTTGCAAAATAATTATTCTTCAGCTTACCCATCAGTTTCCCATAAAACATATAATTATGCCTTAAGGAAGCCAGTTAGCAGCTGAGAAAGCTTTTACTATAATCATAAAAGGGATAGTGAGAGGTAATTTGTAAAGTGCAAATAACTGTTAAAATAACAGGCAGCGGTAGCTGAAATATTGAACCGTCTGTGTTTTACCAAGTCAAACCAGTTCTTATATTATGAGCTCTGCTTACAAAAGATGCCGTTTCTGTCGCCTGATGGCTCCCTCTTGCCTGGAAGACATTTTTTAAAAGGACAACATCATCACATTGACTTCCTCGCCCTCTGTTGTGCCCTGTGAGGGCACAGCTAACAGTTCAAACGCACCAGGGGCTGGATCAGGGCGTCAGAAGTCATTTTAAAGTCATGTGAGTTTTGAGTCAGCATCTCCATCCTCTTGTAAATCAAAGTTTGTGTCTAGTTTTTATTATTGGTGAAGATTAGGGTTTCAGACTTCTGAGTTATACACTCACAAATGGGGGTGGGGCGCTAGAAAAGTTCTCTAAGGCCACTCTGGGTGCTCCACAAAACAATTAATTGTTGTAAGCCGTCCAGAGTCCTTTGAGTAGTGGGCGGCATATAAACTGCATGTATGTATGTATGTATGTATGTATGTATGTATGTATGTATGTATGTATGTATGTATGTATGTATGTATGTATGTATGTATAAATAAATAAATAAATAAATAAATAAATAAATAAATAAATAAATAAATAAATAAATATTCATCAGGGGGACTTCATTTATGATGAATCAGAATCAACGAATTCTGAAGATCAACCACATTCATCCGAAAATGCGATCCATTTCTCATTTCTTCCCCATCTCTAACCCTGTCCTATGATCTGGGGGGGGGGAATAGAAGGAAGTGGGTGCTTTTCACGGGGTCCATATTGGGAAGCCCCCCACTCATTTCAAAAGACCATGAAGAGGAGAGACAGGCTGACAATTCTTTGCTTTAGGTTTTGCCAACTTCTTTCCTCACCTCTTCCACCCTGAAACGCGGACGGTATGAAGTGGTCGTACATGAGCTGCCAGGATTATTTGCAGAGCAGCATTAAGACTCTGGGCAAGACCTTTTTTTGGCAGATTAGCCCTTGGTCTGTGGAGAAAGAAGGTCGTGTCCTTCATTAAATTAGATCAATGTGAACCAAAGACTACCTGTAACGATCATGTGTCTGCAAGGAGCTCTTTGCTTCTTTACAAAAGGATCCCATGATGTAAATGTAATTTGCCCTTAGAAAAATAGCACTATGCAACCTAGCATGAAATGAGAAACACTTCCTATAATCAGTGGTTCTCACCCTGTGGCTCCCCAGATGTTCCTGGACTGCAACTCCCAGAAGTCTCCACCACTCGCTGTGCCAGAAGGGATTTCTGGGAGTTGCAGTCCAGGAATATCTGGGGACCCACCGGTTGAGAACCACTACTATAGATCCTCAGCACCCATTCATTCTTGTTTAGAGCTGGCACCCCCTTAGTTTCATGGCCAGCAGAGACAATGCACAGGGTTTAGTTATCTCATAAAGCCACTAAAATGTCCCACGGTTTTCCTGACCCCTTAAATCAGACATCCAAAAAGGTTGGTCTTCTAGTTTCCTTTAGGAGAACGCAGAGAGACAAAGAATCGCCCATTTGTAGCTCTTGTCACACACACACATATTTTGCTTTCCCCCTAAACCTGGCGTGGGCCAATGTGGAGGGCTGGGGAGCCCAATTCCAAGGTGACTAAGCTCTCTGAAGGTGCATTGCAAGCATGGATGTGGGACTCAGGATACGGAGACAGACCATGGGCAGGGAAGGTGGAGCCAGAATGGAGTAGGCAGGGCCTAAAGGAGCTGCCAACAAATCAGACATGTTCCTACCAAGCATCCCAAACCGTAGCTCAATTAGAGGCACATGCACCCAACAATGCAAGACCCTCTGCTGAAGAGTTGTAATGGAGGCTGCACATAATAATTGGAGCAGTTCCGAGACCCGCTGGAACCGCCCGGACCTGGCCAACACCGTCACAAGCACTACACATCAATCCCGGTTCAAAAATTCCACTCCATTCCCGAGATATCGGGGAAAATATCGGGCTGTCTGAGGCATTGCTAGCGAAGCTAGAGGGCTTGGGTGGTCGGAAACCGCCACTTATAACCAATTTAACAGTTTACGCAAGATACAAGATAACCGTGGCAGTACAGTTCCGCGTAGAGTCTATAAAACACCAGGAGTGCTAACAAGTAACTATCTGTGCGCCTTAGCCAATCAGCGCCCCTGCCACCAATCAATGTCTTGTTAATCAGGGCCGGACGGGGGCGCTTAGCACAATCGAGACTGTGAGAGATTAATGGGTAGACCATCTCAAGCAGTTAGAACCGAAGCCTCTGGAGCGGGAAAATCTAAAATCGTACCCGACCTTCGGTTCCAGAGAGGCGTCTAAGCTTTGGCAGTGCTAACAGCACGAATTCACCTCCCCTACCTGGCCTACAGCTCCAAAGGCTCGGATCGAGTAACAACGGAGCAGCAACTCATATCACTGTCTCCTAGCCGGGTCTCGGTTCCAGGGAAATCCTGCCTTCTCCCATCCATTCATTTCTATGGCGGTAGACCTTCCCCCTTTTCGCTTTCCCTCGCTTTCTTGTGTTTCTCCATAGCAGTAGACCTTCCCCTTTTTGCTTTCCCTTCCTTTTCTGTATTTCTCAATGGCAGTAGACCACCCAGCACTCTGAAATCAACCAGACAGAGTTTTCCTTCTTGCGAAAACATATTTTCTCGATTCCAAAGGTTTCCGCCAAGGGATATACAAAGCCCCTTGCTGGCAAATTTGGTTAACCCCTTCTTGGCCGAATTGGACAATATTCTTTAACCCTTCAAAAGCCAGCCAGAGACGCAGCCCAGGGAACTTTCCCCGAGCGGATTATTTATTTCCATCATGCTCTTGGCTCATGAGAGGATCATTTAAAGTCATCATTCTCGAACCCCAGGGATACCCTTTTCTCTTCCCACTCACCTCCTTACTTTTCCCCCACCTGTATCATGGCCACGGCCTCTAACCCTAGCTAGCCTTAGTCCCCTTCCCTTCCGTTCTCCCCCTCTCCCCTTCTCTCTCTCGCGCGCTCTCTCTCTCTTTTTCCTGCCTCCTCCTTGTCCTTCTTTCTCTCTCCTTTGCTTTCTCTCTCCTGCTCTCCTCTCTCTGCCCCACTAACCCTGGGTGTGCTTTAACAAATTCCTACACTGCTTGTATTCCTCTGGACCTCCACCATCTTGGGCATGAGCACATGGCAAGGGCAAACGGACACCATGATGGCTCCACGCACGGCTGCACCTTCCAGAAGCCAGATCCATTGTTCATCTTGTCTCCTGCACGTCTCACACCACAGCTGCATCCTGGATTAAAAGCAGCCAGAGGCATGCCATTGCCTTGGCTTCTCACCTTTCAGGACTGTCTGGCAACCTCCAGCCTAATTCCATTGACACTCTGGTTCCCCCATTGAATTGTTCATGTCCCCTCTTGACTCACTGTTCGCCCCTATTGACTTACTGATTTCCTCATGTTTGCCAAGTCCCCAAAACAATACCCTGCTTCCCCCTTATCATGGTCACAACCCTGATGGCCCATTGAGGGACAGATTAGGCCAGTCACACCTGGGCAGATGTCCAGCCCCAGATCATCAGGAACACCTTGGGACCGCCCAGGACCACCCCTGGACCAACCTCCGGACTGCATCTATTGGACAATCCCCGAAGACTGCCCCACCCGCCCCCAGGGGAGGCACCACCTTGGAGGGAGGGAAAAGGGAGGAAATAAAATGTGTTGCACCATTGTCTTCAGGGCGGAACATCTCTGCACTGTCCTGGTTGGGGTGTTCACCTACTGTTTTCTTTATTGGGCTCAATAAAAGCAATATTTTCTCTGAGATCTCTCTCCTGTTGGATTCCTCATTGGGTCTTTGGGTTCCAGCAGAACTCAGCGGGACTAGCCTCGCTGAAATATCAACACTGCAACTTCTTGCTTGCTTGCCTCCTTTCAGCTCAATTGTGTGCATCGGCTCTATTGTAAGTCAGTCAGAGGTGCCTATTGTTAGCCAAGAAGCCACATGACAGCTCATCGGTTCGTAAGTTCATGGGCAGGAATTCGTCGTTCCTGGTTGTAAACCTTAACAAACCGCAAACCCCGCCAAACCGCCAATTTGGTGGCTTGTCCCCATCCCTACCAAACACCATCTCTCTCTTTCTCTCAGCTTCTTTCTTACATAGACAGTGACTTCACATCCATTCTCATCCCAGGAGGAAGTTCATTGCATGTTGATATTGTTCGCGGTCACATGGTCTTCTTCCGGTTCTGTACGCACGGGCGTGATGGATGATACCGGCAGGACTGTTACCGCATGTCCTTGTTCCGTGATGAGATGTGAAATTCCATGCCTTTGTTCTCTGTTTTGTTTTGTTTTTTGGCCCGACCTTCCATTTTTCGATGTTTCAATTCTCCGAAGCCTTGCCTTCAATGCATTACAGAGCTAAGTTTAAGGCATTTGTCTTTTAATCTCTCTGCACTGCGTTGCTGACTCCATAGGGAATGTACTGGTGAATGGTACTTCGCACTCCTGCCACTAGATGGAGAATGTCACATTGCGTGACGAGCCTTACCTCACGGGCACTCGTCTCGGAACGAGAAGCATGATGAGCAGATTCCCGAGGCCAGGGAGGGGAATCTCTCATCCTGCTTAAATTGCAGTTCAGGGGGCGTGGTTGGGACAAACTCCCCTGATCCTGCAATGGATGTGTGGTTAGATTACTTCGTACCAGTCCCAAGCAGGACCGCGAATAGCAATGAGATGGACGTGAAGTATCGGCCATAGACACAAAGCTGAGCATTGTTTCAGATGCTACTCCATTTTAGGGGGGTATATCTTGTTCTTCAAAAAAGAAAAGAAAAAAGAAAAAAAAACACTTTCTTCTTCAAAATTTTAAGAATGCATGTGGGAAATGGGCCAGGGGTGGGGGGAGGGAGAGAGAGATATCTGTGCATTAAAAGCTATTTCCTGCCCCTAGTGCTGACCCCATAAATTCTGCTCAGAGCGAAGAACTGGGCCATGGAGAAATGTCACCTTTCTGAGGAGAGGTCATGTGGTCGTCATTTTGTTTTATTTCTGATGTTAAAAGTCTAAGAGTCTCCACGCAGAAGAGAAGATGATGCACCAGGTTCTCAAACCACATTCTTCCCTATTTTCCGGGCTATCAAGAAAAGAAGTGCTCAAGAAATGACCTGCACGATATATATCACTGGTGGACGTGCAGGAAGAATCTTCAGCAGAAATGGCATGAAAGTTTTCCAGAAAGTGACGCTCTAAAGAATTTGGGGGTGGGGGTTTCTTTTTTCACTCAACTCCAAACATCTGAGCAGTTTCAAAGAGAAAAAAGACAAGGAAGTCCTGGAAAAACCCATTTCTCAGCGGGGTTCATGACATTTGTGGTTCTGAAAAAGTATAACTCCCATGCTTCGCTTGGAGTGTCCACCTGAAACATCAAAGGTTGGGGGGAGGTGCAGGAGGGATGGGGAGGGTGATCTGAGGAAGAGGCTCTCTATCAGGGGGTGAGGTCCTAAATTGTAAAAGGGTTTTATAAGTGAACATAAGGACATAAGAACACAAGAACATAAGAAGAGCCCTGCTGGATCAGGCCAACGGCCCATCTAGTCCAGCTTCCTGTATCTCACAGTGGCTCCACCAGATGCCTCTGGAAGCACACGAGACTAGATCTCTGTCTCCTGATACCACTCCCCTGCATCTGGCCCTTGAAGTACCCCCCTGGTTTTAAGCCTGGAGATGACACATCTCCATCATGATTTGTCACTTGTGATGGACTTTTCCTCCAGGAATCTGTCCAATCCCCTTTTGAAGGCATTCAGGCCAGATGCCATTACTACATCCTGTGGCAGGGAGTTCCACAGACTAACAACACGCTGGGTGAAAGGACCACGAATTTGACTGGAAAGTGGTCCAGGATGGTCAAAGTTGTAATCAATTTTAGAGATCAGTGACCAACATGGCCGCTGCATTTTGTGCTTGCTATAGCCTCTGAACTGCCCTCAAGGGCAGCCCCACATAGAGAGCATTGCTGTAGATAAGCCTCAAAATTACCAACACACAATTTGATTTCAGCTGGACTTGGGGGTCCTTGACTTCAATGCATAAGACAAACCTCAATTTTTAGTCTAACAATTTTATAGACAAAAATATAGTCTTATACACAGAAAAAGATTGTATTTCTTCAATTTTTAAAAAATTCTTTTGACATATTAATGTACTAACTGTTCTTAGATTTTAAATATTGTCTTTTGACGGATACAAGCTGTCATGAACATTTCTACCTGTTTGCCTTTGGGATTATGCAAATAAGGGCATTTAACAAACCAGCCTGACCATATTTTACTGCTTTTATGCCAATAAAGGTCATCTTGCTCAAAGTTCAGGGCTTCATGCAATGAGCCCACTTGGTGACAACCCAAAAATGTATATGTGAACATGGAAATTCCCACCGGGGAATTTCCATCCTTGGAGCCCCATGGTGCAGTGGTTAAATACCTGTCCTGCAGCTAAAACTGTGCTCACGACCTGGGGTTCAATCCCAGGTAGCAGGCTCATCGTTGACTCAGCCTTCCATCCTTCCGAGGTCGGTAAAATGAGTACCCAGCTGGCTGAGGAGGGCAATGTGTAGCCTGCATACTGTATTTAAACTGTAAACAACCCAGAGACTACTTGAAGTGGTATGGGGCGTTATATAAGCTGAACACTTTGCTTTGCTTTGCTTTGCTTTGTGATGTCTTGAGTAGAGATGGGCACGACTTAGCAGTATTCCCGTTTCCGTTTCCGTTACTCGTATCCGTTACTCTACGGAAATGGAAACGGGAATTACTCCACCAGAATTCGAGCTCGAACCGACGAACGAACAATTTGGTCTGATTTGTCGTGCTCGTTACTTGCATCGCGCAATGCCAAGCGGCACAGAAAAAAGTTTTTAAAAGTTAAAAAAAAACCCGATTCCCGGCCCTAAAAGTAGGCGAAAACTGTCTGAGGGCACCTACCAGGCCAGAAGAGTGTTTTATTTGGGGGGGGGGGTTTCCCCGCCCCCCTCTCCTTGGCTATTGCTACTGCTGCGCTGCTGGTACCAGGCTGGGAGGGCGCATCCATTTGCCATGCAGTGCGGGGGATCCAAAATGGCGACCGCAATATTTTTTTTGAAAATCGTTGCCCAAAACCCCACCAAAGCACCACAGAAACATGCGAAAATTAGCTATTTTAAATGCTTGAATTTTTACAGTAGCAGCAGTGGGTTTTTCTTGCAAAAAAAGTCTCCGTTGATTTTATTTTATTTTATTTTATTTTTTCTTTTTTTTTTTACACCTGCGCATTCGCAATGATGGGCTCGCCCATGGGAGTGGACCATGCAAAGTTTTGGAGCCATTCCACCAATCGCATGGCCAGGTTTTGCTGACTGTACCAGGCTGGGAGGGCGCATCCATTTGCCATGCGGTGGGGGGGATCCAAAATGGCGACCGCAATATTTTTTTTGAAATCGTTGCCCAAAACCCCACCAAAGCACCACAGAAAGATGCAAAAATTGGCTATTTTAAATGCTTGAATTTTTACAGTAGCAGCAGTGGGTTTTTCTTGCAAAAAAAAGTCTCCGTTGATTTTATTTTATTTTATTTTTTTACACCTGCACATTTGCAATGATGGGGTCGCCCATGGGAGTAGACCATGCAAATTTTCCACCAATCGCATGGCCACTTGGCCAGGTTGACCACAGAGACTTCTGGGATGTGCCAATCGGGCATAAACAGCCCACTAATCGTAGCCCAAACCCGAACCCTAAGCCTAACCCATACGCCAGTACACTGTCCTTCTAAGTGGGTCAGAGAGGCACCCAGAGGTGCACCCCAATACTCACCCTAACCTCACCCGTAACTAGCCTAACCCTAGCCGTTCCGCTAACCCATCTTAACCCTAAGCCAGATCTACTTGCATTTCACTACATGCAAGTACGTGAGACACAGCGGGTGCAAAGAGTCTGCCAGTCCGTCACTTGTGGCTCTGGCTGACTCCTGCAGCTCCCTCCAGGAGCCCGCTACCCCCTCCCCAAACCAGTACTAACGACAACGAAAAACGAAAAAACGAACCGACTAATTTTTGCAAATTTTCGCGAAAAACGGAAACGAGCCGAAACGGAACCGGCCCGACTAACGACAACTCGAAAAAAATTTTTTTCAAGTCGTGCCCATCTCTAGTCTTGAGAGAATCAAAGCTTCTATTAGGATTCCCTGGCAGTCTATGGAACACCATCCACTGAGCACCAGTGATGAATGACTACTTCTTAAGACATGACACCATCTTGGGGCTCAGAGAGCCTCTTTATTTATTTTGAAATAATATTCAAAATATTTGTATCCTATCTTTCTCCTCAGGAGGACCCAAGGCAGCTAGTTTGACTCATAGTTTGACTCGCACAGGGTCTGCTCTTTTAGTGTCCCTATTTCAGGTATCTCCTGACACAGCACAGGTGGACAACGTGTGCCCACAGCTTCATGTGACCTTAGCAGCCTAAATAGGGCTCTCAGCATTACCCCACACAAACAAAAAAAGGCTTTTCTCTCTCCCTATGAGTCTGCCCGGGCAACAAGATCATCAGGGGAAGCCTTTATCTCAGTCCCAGCCCCTTCTAAGGTGTCCTTGGTGGAGACAGAGGAGAGGGCCTTCTCTGTGGCTGCTCCCAGATACGAGAACTCCCTCCCACTAGAGGCCAACCTGGCCCCATCCTTGTCCTTCCACAAGCAGGCAAAGAAAGACCTTTCTCTTCAGGCTAGCTTTCTCTTGAGTGATTGGTTGTCTGAGAGGTTTTTTTTTTTTTAAAAAAATACACAGATTGTTGTGCACTGTTATAGTACTTTTAAATGTGTTTTTAGAAGTGATTTCATTTACCATTTTCCATAGATACTGTATTTTCTGTCTATAAGACACACCAACCCAAAATTACACTTTCACAACCACCCGGTTCTCTCCTCAGCTTACTTCCCATGTATAACACAAACCTCAATTTTTAGTCTAACCACACAGAAAAGTACTGTATTTGTTAAGTTCTTTTTAAATATTACTATACTAAATATATTTTGAAGGATGCAAGCTATCCTTGTGTCCTTTTTGAGGAGAGAGGTGGTGTGGTAAATAAATAAATAAATAAATAAATAAATACATACATACATACATACATACATACATACATACATTTGTGGTTCAGTCGTTCAGCCGTGTCCGACTCTTCGTGACCCCATGGACCAGAGCTCGCCAGGCCTTCCTATCTTCCACTGCCTCCCAGAGTTTGGTCAAATCCATATTGGTTGCATCGATGACACCGTCCAACCATCTCATTCTCAGCCGTCCCCTTTTCCTTTTGCCTTCATATCTTTCCCAACATCAGGGACTTTTCCAAGGACTCCTCTCTTCTCATGAGGTAGCGAAAGTACTGGAGCCTCAGCTTCAAAATCTGTCCTTCCAGTGAACATTCGGGGTTGATTTCTTTCAGAATCGATAGGTTTGATCTCTTTGCAGTCCAGGGGACTCTCAAGACTCTCCTCCAGCACCACTGCTCAAAAGTAGACATGGGCACGACTTGGCGAAATTCTCGTTTCCGTTTCCGTTTCTCGTTTCCGTTACGTAACGGAAACGGTAACGACAATTACTCCGCCAGAACTCGAACTCGAACCGACTAAAGAAAAATTGGGTCTGATTTGTCGTGGTCGTTCCTGGCATCGCAGCGATTGCGTGATGCCAAGCGGCACAGGAAAAAAGTTTTAAAAATAAAATAAAAACCGATTCCCGGCCAAAAAAACAGGCGAAAATATGCCTGCCTGAGTGAGGGCACCTACCAGAGGGGTGGTTTCTGGGGGGGGGGGTCCCCAGCCTCCCCCCATCCTCTCCTGGGCTGCACAATTTGGTCTGATTTGTCGTGCTCGTTACTTGCATCGCGCAATGCCAAGCGGCACAGAAAAAAGTTTTTAAAAGTTAAAAAAAAACCCGATTCCCGGCCCTAAAAGTAGGCGAAAACTGTCTGAGGGCACCTACCAGGCCAGAAGGGTGTTTTTATTTGGGGGGGGGGGTTTCCCACCCCCCCTCTCCTTGGCTATTGCTACTGCTGCGCTGCTGGTACCAGGCTGGGAGGGCGCATCCATTTGCCATGCAGTGCGGGGGATCCAAAATGGCGACCGCAATATTTTTTTTGAAATCGTTGCCCAAAACCCCACCAAAGCACCACAGAAACATGCGAAAATTAGCTATTTTAAATGCTTGAATTTTTACAGTAGCAGCAGTGGGTTTTTCTTGCAAAAAAAGTCTCCGTTGATTTTATTTTATTTTATTTTATTTTATTTTTTTACACCTGCGCATTCGCAATGATGGGCTCGCCCATGGGAGTGGACCATGCAAAGTTTTGGAGCCATTCCACCAATCGCATGGCCAGGTTTTGCTGACTGTACCAGGCTGGGAGGGCGCATCCATTTGCCATGCGGTGGGGGGGATCCAAAATGGCGACCGCAATATTTTTTTTGAAATCGTTGCCCAAAACCCCACCAAAGCACCACAGAAAGATGCGAAAATTGGCTATTTTAAATGCTTGAATTTTTACAGTAGCAGCAGTGGGTTTTTCTTGCAAAAAAAAGTCTCCGTTGATTTTATTTTATTTTATTTTTTTACACCTGCACATTTGCAATGATGGGGTCGCCCATGGGAGTAGACCATGCAAATTTTCCACCAATCGCATGGCCACTTGGCCAGGTTGACCACAGAGACTTCTGGGATGTGCCAATCGGGCATAAACAGCCCACTAATCGTAGCCCAAACCCGAACCCTAAGCCTAACCCATACGCCAGTACACTGTCCTTCTAAGTGGGTCAGAGAGGCACCCAGAGGTGCACCCCAATACTCACCCCCAACCTCACCCGTAACTAGCCTAACCCTAGCCGTTCCGCTAACCCATCTTAACCCTAAGCCAGATCTACTTGCATTTCACTACATGCAAGTACGTGAGACACAGCGGGTGCAAAGAGTCTGCCAGTCCGTCACTTGTGGCTCTGGCTGACTCCTGCAGCTCCCTCCAGGAGCCCGCTACCCCCTCCCCAAACCAGTACTAACGACAACGAAAAACGAAAAAACGAACCGACTAATTTTTGCAAATTTTCGCGAAAAACGGAAACGAGCCGAAACGGAACCGGCCCGACTAACGACAACTCGAAAAAAATTTTTTTCAAGTCGTGCCCATCTCTAGTCTTGAGAGAATCAAAGCTTCTATTAGGATTCCCTGGCAGTCTATGGAACACCATCCACTGAGCACCAGTGATGAATGACTACTTCTTAAGACATGACACCATCTTGGGGCTCAGAGAGCCTCTTTATTTATTTTGAAATAATATTCAAAATATTTGTATCCTATCTTTCTCCTCAGGAGGACCCAAGGCAGCTAGTTTGACTCATAGTTTGACTCGCACAGGGTCTGCTCTTTTAGTGTCCCTATTTCAGGTATCTCCTGACAGCACAGGTGGACAACGTGTGCCCACAGCTTCATGTGACCTTAGCAGCCTAAATAGGGCTCTCAGCATTACCCCCACACAAACAAAAAAAGGCTTTTCTCTCTCCCTATGAGTCTGCCCGGGCAACAAGATCATCAGGGGAAGCCTTTATCTCAGTCCCAGCCCCTTCTAAGGTGTCCTTGGTGGAGACAGAGGAGAGGGCCTTCTCTGTGGCTGCTCCCAGATACGAGAACTCCCTCCCACTAGAGGCCAACCTGGCCCCATCCTTGTCCTTCCACAAGCAGGCAAAGAAAGACCTTTCTCTTCAGGCTAGCTTTCTCTTGAGTGATTGGTTGTCTGAGAGGTTTTTTTTTTTTTAAAAAAATACACAGATTGTTGTGCACTGTTATAGTACTTTTAAATGTGTTTTTAGAAGTGATTTCATTTACCATTTTCCATAGATACTGTATTTTCTGTCTATAAGACACACCAACCCAAAATTACACTTTCACAACCACCCGGTTCTCTCCTCAGCTTACTTCCCATGTATAACACAAACCTCAATTTTTAGTCTAACCACACACAAAAAGTACTGTATTTGTTAAGTTCTTTTTAAATATTACTATACTAAATATATTTTGAAGGATGCAAGCTATCCTTGTGTCCTTTTTGAGGAGAGAGGTGGTGTGGTAAATAAATAAATAAATAAATAAATAAATAAATACATACATACATACATACATACATACATACATACATACATACATATATTTGTGGTTCAGTCGTTCAGCCGTGTCCGACTCTTCATGACCCCATGGACCAGAGCTCGCCAGGCCTTCCTATCTTCCACTGCCTCCCAGAGTTTGGTCAAATCCATATTGGTTGCATCGATGACACCGTCCAACCATCTCATTCTCAGCCGTCCCCTTTTCCTTTTGCCTTCATATCTTTCCCAACATCAGGGACTTTTCCAAGGACTCCTCTCTTCTCATGAGGTAGCCAAAGTACTGGAGCCTCAGCTTCAAAATCTGTCCTTCCAGTGAACATTCGGGGTTGATTTCTTTCAGAATGGATAGGTTTGATCTCTTTGCAGTCCAGGGGACTCTCAAGACTCTCCTCCAGCACCACTGCTCAAAAGTAGACATGGGCACGACTTGGCGAAATTCTCGTTTCCGTTTCCGTTTCTCGTTTCCGTTACGTAACGGAAACGGTAACGACAATTACTCCGCCAGAACTCGAACTCGAACCGACTAAAGAAAAATTGGGTCTGATTTGTCGTGGTCGTTCCTGGCATCGCAGCGATTGCGTGATGCCAAGCGGCACAGGAAAAAAGTTTTAAAAATAAAATAAAAACCGATTCCCGGCCAAAAAAGCAGGCGAAAATATGCCTGCCTGAGTGAGGGCACCTACCAGAGGGGTGGTTTCTGGGGGGGGGGTCCCCAGCCTCCCCCCATCCTCTCCTGGGCTGCACAAAGTGCGCATCCTCGTTGTCGAGTCACCACGCCGACTAGCCAAGCGGCGCGGCAGAGAAAAAAAGTTTTAAAAATAAAAATAAAAACCGATTCCCGGCCAAAAAAGCAGGCGAAAATATGCCTGCCTGAGTGAGGGCACCTACCAGAAGGGTGGTTTCTGGGGGGGGGTCCCGAAGGTCCCCGGCCTCCCCCCTCTCCTCTCCTGAGCTGCGCGCATCCTCGTCGTCTCGCCAACTCGCCATGCCATGCGGTGCGGGCGGGGGATCCAAATGGGGCGACTGCAATATTTATTTTGAAATCGCGTGGTCCAAAAATACACCAAAGCACCACAGAAACATGCGAAAATAGCTATTTTAAAACTGCCTGAATTTTTAAAGTAGCAGCAGTGGGTTTTTCTTGCAACAAAATGTCTCCATTGATTTTATTTTATTTTATTTTATTTTTATTTTTTTACACCTGCGCAATGATGGGCTGGCCATGGGAGTGGACCATGCAAATTTTTGGAGCCATTCCACCAATTGCATGGCCACTTGGCCAGGTTTTGACCGAGACTTCTGGGATGTGCCAGTCAGGCATAAAAAGCCCACTAACCCTAGCCCGAACCCAAACCCGAACCCTAACCCTAACCCATACGCCAGTACACTGTCCTTCTTAGTGGGTCAGAGAGGCACCCAGAGGTGCACCCCAGTAACTCACCCTAACCTTACCCGTAACCCTAAGCCTAGCCCTTGCGCTAACCCCTAACCAGTAAGCCAGATGTGTACTCACATTGCACTACAGCAAGTACACTTCCCTTCTTAGTGAGTCACAGGGCGCCCGTAGGGGTCCTCTCTCACTTCGTTCCCCAGCCCAAGTGCACCGCAGGCAGTGAGTCACAGAGGCACCCGAAAGAGAGGTGCCTCTGCCTGCTACTGCAACTGCAACTTAATGGTATGCATATCCAATTGGTTATGCATGCCATTTTGTAGCGGGCCAGAGGAGGCACCCACCCCAGAGAGGTGCCTCCAGGAGCCTGATTTCCCTTCATGGCAGGCCAGAGGAGGCACCCACCCCAGAGAGGTGCCTCCAGGAGCCCGCTTTCCCTTCATGGCGGGCCAGAGGAGGCACCCACCCCAGAAAGGTGCCTCCAAGAGCCCGCCCCCCCAAAAAACCAGTACTAACGACAGACAAAAAAATTAGGAATGAAACGGCAAATTTTTGGAAAATTTCGCGAAAAACGGAAACGAGCCGAAACGGGCCGACTCTGACACACGACAACTCGAAACATAATTTTTTCCTGGTCGTGCCCATCTCTACTCAAAAGCATCAATTCTGCGGCGATCAGCCTTCTTTATAGACCAGTTCTCACTTCCATACATCACTACTGGATGTACATACATACATACATACATACATACATACATACATACATACATACATACATACATACATATTGCATCTATTGCCTCTTCTTCACCAAAGGCTTTTCAAGTACAGGAGAAGAAACACTGAGTTTTTGTTTGTTTTCTTTTCTTTTCACAGAAATACATAGAATTTGGAGAAGACTTTCAACTGCTGTCAAGAGCAGATGCCCCCCCTTTTTTAAAGTGAGACAGCTTCCTCTGTGCCACCAAGGTTCGTCCTTCATCAGCTGTGGATGTTGTCTTTCTTCCTGGGGGGCTGAGGGGTCCATTGCCTTCCTTTGAACGTTGCCCGGACACCTTAAGAGCACCAAGTTCAATACTGACTCCGACGTCAGCGTCTCCCTGGCGAAGCACCGCCTGTCCTCTCGACCTTGGCAGGAGAAATCCCTGAGCCTCGAAGGAGAAAAGGAAGGCAAGCCAACATGAACTTGGAGGTCTATTTAGAGAAAGGCTGCTGTGACTGACTGGCGAAGGCGAACAAGAGCACAACTTGACCTCTGCGTGGGAGCCACCCGGAGAGTGGCACAGCTAGAAATGAGACGCAGAGATTGGAGGGCATGTGAAAGCCCCCCAATAACGGGGACATAGCCAGCAGTCGATGTGGGCTAAATCTCAGGAGGAATAACCCCTCCATGGAGAAATTGGACATGGATATCTTCTTTTAAAATCCTGTTAAGAAGATTACACCGTTGGTTCCCAAGGACCATGTGTTGTTTGACCTGGCATATACCGTATACATATATTTCCTGGGGGGACATTAATGCAAGGTGACGTGAGTTCTGACAGTTCAATGTTGCACTTGACAACTTAATTAATGCTGCCCGACTAATTGGCAAACTGTGTGTCCATGTGTTCGGTGCCGTTGCGCTCCAGGTTTTTGCTCCTTACAGTGGGATCTGACGATCCTGTTTGCTGCCAGGGTTACACACCATTCGTGTCCATCTCTGTGCCATTTTATCTCAACAGAAACGGAGGGTGAAGTCAAAAGACTCTCTATGGGGAGTGGTCTCCTGTTGGAAGCAGGAGAGGCTGGTTTCCCAGCATTTTATGTCCACGCAAATTGCAGCTGCTTCAACACACCCCAGTGTTTCATGTGTGATGTGAAAGTTGCCGGTTCCAGGAAAGCAAAACTCTTGCCCAAACAGAACTTACTCCAAATTTTAGAACTGCAGTGCTGGAAGGGGATTCCAGAGATCCTCCAGCCAAAACAGCATCTATAATATTCTTGAAACAAGTTTTTTTTTAGTGGTTATCCCCCTTGTGCTTGGGCTCATTCGATTTGAATGGTTCTGTGGTGAAATCTGACTTTATTGCTGTTAAGCCAGCTGGAGCTCTTCCTAAACGCTCACTGAAGAGCACTCTGGCTCATGACACTTTTCACAACCAAGTTTTGCTGGGGAGGGGAAAAAATTGATAACGTAACCAAGGTCTCTCAGATAGGAGCCTTGTGGCATGATGGTTAAATGCCTGTCCTGCAGGTAAAACTGCGCTCACGACCTGGGGTTCGATCCCAGGTAGCTGCTGGTTCATGGTTGACTCAGACTTCCATCCTTCCGAGGTCGGTAAATTGAATGCCCAGTTTGCTGGGGGAAGGGCAATGTGTAACCTGCATACTGTACTTAAAAAACTGTAAACCGCCCAGCGACTACTTTAAGTGGTAAGGGGCAGTATATAAGCAGAATACTTTGCTTTGCTTTGCTTTAATTTTTGAAGGAATTACAACTCCCTTGGGGAAAAGGTCATGACCCAGAGACCTAAGCAGGCAGCAGGAGATTTTTGTCATTCTTACTTGTGCAGGGAGGCCCCAAGGAGATATAAGAGATTTCCTTGCTTAGCCTGTAAACAGGATATTATCGGGCATCCTATCGCCCAAATGGATCAACACGAACTGAGCTCTAGGCCAGGCATAGTCTGGCACTCTTGATAAGCTCACCACTAATGAACTCCAGAAGGTCTACTACAGGAAGTCTCTTTCTGCCAATGATTATCCACCCCCTTCTGTTGCCTACTGAATGGATGATCAATAAAAAGGCTTGCTGCCCTGTGAGGGCAGGGCACTCCACTCAGAAAACCTGTGTGTGTGTCTGCTTCATCTCTACAAAGTTTACAATAATTCCTTTCGCAAAATCACTGGTTTTCCATTACTTTTCAAGGCCAATACAGCTGACGGAGGACTCGAAGTGACAGTTTGCTCCAGGGCAGTACACTGGCACCTACTTCGTTCGGAATCCATACCAATTATCGACCACTTTCTCAAGGCACCAAAAGGTCCATTCATGGTGAAAACCTTGCTGTTGCTGATCCACATCACCCTTTTCAGATGCTAGAACATCTCTTGACAGCCACCCAAGAAGAACATGGAACACATTATGATAGAAGCCAACATGTACCTGACCTTACGAAGATTCAGATGTGCCTTCTGTCTAAGAAACAAAGAGGGAGAATCCTAGAATCCTAGAGTTGGAAGAGACCTCAAGGGCCATCTAGTCCAACCCCCTGCCATGCAGGAACCCCCCATCACAGTGTCCCATCTCACAGAAACCCTCTGGGTTATGCCCCCAGATTCCCAGGTGTACACAGACCTGTAAGAAACACTGCCAAAACAGGAAGCAAAAGGAAACCCCAAAGCAACTGGGTACCAGTGGGCGCAGACGATGGCAGACACTCATTGCTACCGCCTTAGCCCTCTGCTACTCTGGAGGGGACTATGCCAGCTCAGCATGGCGTACATCAATCCAGGCCCTAGACAGGTAGATGTAGCTCTCTATGAAAGCTATAGAATCATGCCTGGATGCCTGAAGCCATTCCATAAGGGTTAAACCAGTTACCCTTGACGGGTATTGCACTCAGAGGCATCCAGAGAGAGGTAGTAGTGACTAAGGACCACAGCCTAAAAGCATCTACAGTGGATCCTCATATAACAAGTGGTTTGTTTAATAGAAAATCCGCTTAAAGGGAAAATTTCCAGAGATAGGAGGAAATCGCTTAACAGAATCACCTATGGGGCAAATCTGTACAACAGAAAAATGGTTGCAGTTAGGGATTAATCTTTTTTCAATGCATTCCAATGGGAAATTTGCACAAAGGAAGATTTGCTTAACAGAATTTCATTTGGAAGGAATTAATTCCTTTATACAAGGTACCACTGTACATCAGATGCATGCCAGTTCTTCTGCAACTACCCCACCCTTTCTAAATCAAGAGAATTTTGTTTTCAGAAACTACCATAGGAGGTGGTGATGGCATCTGGCCTGGGTGCCTTCAAAAGGGAATTGGACAGATTCCTGGAAGAAAAGTCCATCACAGGTCACAAGCCATGATGGAGATGTGTCATCTCCAGGCTTAAAACCGGGGTACTTCAAGGACCAGATGCAGGGGAGTGGTATGAAGATACAGATATCTAGTCTTGTGCGCTCCCAGAGGGCTTTGGTGGGGCCACAGTGAGATACAAGAAGCTGGACTAGATGGGCCTTTGGACTGATCCAGCAGGGCTCTTCTCATGCTCTTATGTTCTTACAATCTTGAACAAACAGCTGCCCACCTCTTAGAATGGATGGGACTACAGGAACGTCCAGTCTCAGGTCACTTGGAGGAAAGTCACATGAACCATCAGGCAACAAAGCAGGGTGGGCAGGATGGAAGGGAACCTTAAGAAAAGGTGGTTCACCAGCACAGTCCTTGGCAGGTAGAGAGGGCCGGGCAACGTCAAACCCATCTCTGTGCCATCTATGTCTCTCAACATGATGTAACAATGGAAGATTTGAATATTGGCTGCCCCAGATGCTCTTGATTTGAGGTGGGCACGAAGTGAACCGTGAACCGGGGGGGGGGACTGAACTGGGCTGGTTCGCAGTCCACTTTATGATTAGAGATGAGCACAAACTGGGGACATGATGGTTCGTCCTGGTTTGTGGGTCGTCCATAAACCACAGCCACTGGCCTGTCTTCAATTTTTAAAAAAGCACAGAATTTAAACACACACACACACACACACACACACACACACACACACACACACACACACACACACACACACACCAATCCTGCTGCCATCTTTGGGTATGGGAGGCAATTTGATGGCACATAGCAACCACAGAATTGCCCTCGAGGCTGGGGGATTCAACATCTGGAAAACCACACACCCTCCTATCAGATATTGTCCTCTGGTAGGGAATACATGGGGGGGGGGGGCGGGGGGGGGTGGATCCAGCCTGGGATCTCCAGGAGGTCTGGATTTAGCTTCTCCGTCCTGAATCTCATCTTTTCCTCGCCATCATCTTACAAATCTCAGTCTATCTGAGATTCATCTTACAAATCTCAGTCTATCTGAGATTCTATTTGTTGTTCGTTGTTCAGTCGTTCAGTCGTGTCCAACTCTATCTTCCACTGCCTCCCAGAGTTTGGTCAAATCTATATTGGTTGCATCGATGACACCGTCCAACCATCTCAATCTCTGCCGTCCTCTTTTCCTTTTGCCTTCGATCTTTCCCAACATCAGCGACTTTTCCAAGGGCTCTTCTCTCTCCTCATGAGGTGGCCAAAGTACTGCTTCAAAATCTGTCCTTCCAGTGAACATTCGGGGTTGATTTCATTCAGGATAGACAGGTTTGATCTCCTTGCAGTCCAGGGGACTCTCAAGACTCTCCTCCAGCTCCACAGCTCAAAAGCATCGATTCTGCGACGATCAGCCTTCTTTATAGTCCAGCTCTCACTTCCATACATCACTACAGGAAAAACCATCGCTTTGACTATCCTGACTAGAGATGGGCACAAAACGAACAATTTTTCATTTCCGTTTCCATTTTTTTGTTTCAAGAATTTTGTCTCCAAAATGAAACGAAACGAACAGAAACACCGGAACTTTTGTCGTGCGTTTCATTTTCGTTACTGCAATACAGTGAACTGCTTTAAATGCTAAAAAAAAAAAACAAAAAATTGAAATAAATGGTGACGAAATGGTAACGAAACGAATGAAAATGAAAACGATTTTTTTGCAAAAATTCTCAAAAAACGGAAACGAAACGAAACGGACCCTCCAAATGACAAACAAAAGAAACGTCATTTTTTTTTATTCGTGCCCATCTCTAATCCTGACCTTAGTTGGCAAAGTGATGTCTCTGCTCTTTAGGATGCTACCTAGGTTTGCCATTGCTTTCCTCCCAAGAAGCAGGCGTCTTTTAATTTCGTTGCTGCAGTCGCCATCTGCAGTGATCAAGAAGCCCAAGAAAATAAACTCTGTCATTGTCTCCATCTATGTGAGCCCCCCCCCCAATCTGTTTATTCCTCACTCTGAAATGTGACAGCAGGGTGGGAGCTGGCAGGAAAAGAGAGAGAAAGGCAACAATATTTATATTTTTGGAGGCTTGTTTTTCCATCGCGACAGCTTTGTTATGTTTATATTCCTTGGACCCCATCTTGTGTATGCAATTAAGCATGGCAGCCAACACATTCAGGAATAATTTAAATGCCACCAGGATGCCACACAGCAGCCACATTGGGGATAGACCCTATTAGCAAAGGACGTCAGCTGGAGGGAGAGGGAAAGCAGGAGGGAGGGCCTTCAGGCCGCTTTGCCGACCCGCTGCTTTCCCCGGCACCCGCAGTGCTCACAGCCTGCGGGGACATTTCCCATGACACACATTTATCATTCTTCCTTAAATGTGTCAAATATTGGCTGAGAAGATTGCTGCTTTTATGGGGTGCACGTTTGCATTTTTCTATTTGTATAGGTCAAGATAATAGTGGCTGGAATCCTGTCCTGCAAACTACAGGATAACAGATAATCCTGTTCTGCAAACTACACCACTTAAGGCAGAATATGTCATCAGATGCAGCGATTATGCAGAAGATAGATAGATACTTTTTTGTCATTGTACATAGTACAACAAAATTGAATACTATCCCTGGTGCAATTGAAAGAAAAAACATTTAAAAGGTAAAGAGAATGAAAAGCACTGATACACATCCATCACAACCATCACAACTCCCCAAGGTCACAATATTTGGTCACATAGTGTATTTCTAATTTTTCCTCCCCAACTCCAAAAGGGGGTTCCTGCATGGCAAGGGTTTGGACTGGATGGCCCTTGAGGTCTCTTCCAACTCTGTGATTCTATGATTCCTGTAGAGTTCTTTTCACCATTGGGAAGCGCTTGCAGCTTCAGAACATAGGGGAGGTCTTGAACTTCCAAAAAGTGCTGCGGGTGATAAAAGTCATCCCACCAGCAGAGACTTTTTGAATTTTAAGGACTTCCTCTCCATGACCCCTGGCTCCCAATGGCTTCCCCGTCTGCCTCTCCTGAAAAAGACCTGCTACTTCTCTGCGGTGACTTGAATGGCAATGTAGGAAGCTCTCAGGATGAATACTATTGTCTTGGGAATGAAGGTTAGAGAATAGAGATGGGCACGAATAAAAAAAATGGTGTTTCGTTTGTCGTTTGTCGTTTAGGGGGTCCGTTTTGGTTCGTTTCCGTTTTTCGCAAATTTTTGCAAAAAAAATCGTTTTTGTTTTCGTTCGTTTTGTTACCATTTCATTACCATTTATTTCAATTTTTGTGAGTTTTTTTTAGCTTTTAAAGCAGTTCAATGTATTGCCGTAATGAAAACGAAACGGACGACAAAATTTCTGGTGTTTCTGTTTGTTTCATTTCATTTTAGAGATAAAATTTGTTTGTCGTTTCGTTGCGTAACGAAATGAAAAAACGAAAACAGAAATGAAAAATTGTTCGTTTCGTGCCCATCTCTATTAGAGAAACCACAGCAGAGATGGATTACGAATCCTTGACTTTGCAGAAGCAAACGATCTCTTAATCTACAACACATTTTTCAAGAAACATACAAACCATTTTATCTCCCACATCTAGTGGCAGAAGTAGTAGCCAGATAGATCTTATCCTTCTGAGAAGGCACAATTCCCCCACTGTATGCAGCATGAAGATTTGTTTTATTATTTATTTAATTTATTTGATTTATATACTGCTACCATCTAGCCCGAAGGCCACTCAGGGCAGTTAACAAAATTATCCCCTATGGCCTCCTTGTCCCACAACTAGACATGGGCACGACTTGGCGAAATTCTCGTTTCCGTTTCCGTTCCTCGTGTCCGTTACGGAACGGAAACGGTAACGACAATTAAGCCATCAGAACTCGAACTCAAACCGAAAAAAAGAAAAATTGGGTCTGATTTGTCGTTGTCGTTCCTGGCATCGTGCGGCGATCGTGCGATGCCAAGCGCAAGCGGCACAGAAAAAAAGTTTTAAAAGGAAACCCCCCCCAATTCCCGGCCAAAAAAGCAGGCGAAAATATGCCTGCCTGAGGGCACCTACCAGAGGGGTGGTTTCTGGGGGGGGGGTCCCCAATCCAGCTTCCCCCCCTCCCCGTCCTGGGCTGCTGGTACCAGGCTGGGAGGGGGCATCCTCGGCAGCGTCTCCATTTGCTATGCGGTGGGGGGGATCCAAAATGGCAACCGCAATTTTTTTTTTTAAATCATGGTCCAAAAACCCACCAAAGCGCCACAGAAACATGTGAAAATTAGCTAATTTATATGCCTGATTTTTTATAGTAGCAGCAGTGGGTTTTTCTTGCAACAAAACGTCTCCATTGATTTTATTTTATTTTATTTTTATTTTTATTTTTTTTACATGTGCGCAATGATGGGCTGGCCATGGGATGGGACCATGCAAATTTTTGGACCCATTCCACCAATCACATGGCCAGGTTTTGACTGACACATCTGGATGTGCCAGAGGGTATAAAAAGGTGAGGCAATCCGAGAACACTCGCAGTCCGGGTTTGGATGTGGGTGGAGAGGGCTGTAGCTGGCTGCTGTGCTAGACTAGTTTCGATTTCACAGAGCCTTTAGATTTCAGTTAGGCAGGCAGGGAGGGAATAATTGATTCAATTGAATTTTTAGGAAATATTTCATTCCCTGTCTGCTGTGGGGAATAGCAACGCAGTTTATTCCTTTATGGTCCTGCAGTTTGTCAGGATTTTTTTTCTGATATTGGTTTAATCTTGTGCAATGTATAGCAGCAATCACCCAGTTTAAAGTGTTTTCCGCCTGCTCTGGGTCATTGCGGGACCCGCACCCGCCCGCGCCGCCCGCCCCTCCCCCCTGCCGCTGTCGCCGTCCGCCCATGCCCCACCACCACCGCTGCCCGCCCACACCTCCCCCCCCGCCGCCTAGGGCGCAAAAACACCTAGCGCGCCGGCCCTGATTGCGTGGGGACGCCAATGGGACGTCCGGGACTGGGACGTCAAATCGCGCTAAATCGTGGTGGAAACGACAAACGATAAATGACACGACGAAATGACAAATTTTTGAAAAAAAATCGTGACAAACGGAAACGACCTGAAACGGACCCGTCCCGATAAACGACAACTCAAAAAAAAATTGTCGTGGTCGTGCCCATCTCTACCCACAACCCTCCTTGTCCCACTCATTGCCAATTTAAAGACAAAATGCCATAAGCGAATTGGTGGCACCACCAGTCCAGAGAAGATCAAATGGTGGAAGCTTTGGAACCACAAAGAAGAACAAACTGGTTCGTAACAAACTGGTTCTGAAAAGAAATGCCCATCCATAATAAAAAGTGACATAAGGGGTTTAGTCTGGAAAAAAGGCGCCTGAGGGGGGATATGATTGAGACGGACAAAATAATGCAGGGCATGAGTCAAGTGGATAGAGGGAAGCTCTTCTCCCTCTCTCACAAAATACCAGAACTAGGGGACATACACTCAAATTGAGGGCTGGAAGAGTAAGAACAGACAAAAGAAAATATTTTTTCACCCAGTGCGTTGTTAGTCTATGGAACTCCCTGCCACAGGATGTGGTTATGGCAGCTGGCCTGGATGCCTTCAAAAGGGAATTGGACAAATTCCTGGAGGAAAAGTCCATCAAAGGTTACAAACGATGATGGAGATGTGTAATCTCCAGGCTTAAAACCAGGGTACTTCAAGGGCCAGATGCAGGGGAGTGGTATCAGGAGACAGATATCTAGTCTCATGCGCTCCCAAACGCATCTGGTGGGGCCACTGTGAGATACAGGAAGCTGGACTAGATGGGCCTTTGGCCTGATCCAGCATGGCTCTTCTTATGTTCTTATGTTCTTATGGACTTCCTGGGTATCCTAAAGCTATTCTCTTCTGCAAGTCTATCCTTCTACTGCACAGCACAAGGAATTTTACCAGAAATTCAAACTTCTCCAACAATCTTCTGCTTTAAGGCACCAGTGTTTTGTACCCTTGTTCTCTCAGATTCTGCCCAATAATGACATAAATTGGTGGACTCTTCTTCCTTGTACCAGACGGAGGCCTCTCAACCTACCCCACCCTACTCTGTCTGAACTAAAGTGTAAATTAGACTCTATAAGGCTGCAATCCCACAACCACTAAAATTGGAGATGCAGTACATGAAATCATTTCCCCCACGGCCAGTGGAGTTTGTTTGTTTTTAGTGCAGTTACGCCCACTTTAGCACAACCCAGTGGATTTTCCAAGTACCTGGTCGCTAGGTGGTAAAAAGTGTGTCTCAGTTCCGATGCAAATTCCCCCCCCCCCCCGAGTCCCTGGGAACATGGAAAATCCACACCAAAACATTTTTGCCCCCATTATGGTGTCTTTGATGCAGTTGCCGGTTGTGGGGTCACAAAGGATGCAGATCTTTAAACTGCGACCGTGGGAACACAGGAACTGTGACTTCAAACACGTGGCTGCTCCGTGGGAGGGATTCATTTGGTGTGGATTTTGCGGATGTGGGATAGCAGCTTGTCCCCCATATTCATGTTGAGGCTGGTGGCTTTCTCCTCTCTGTTTGCTCTTTCCCTTCTCCAACATGCCAGAAATATTCCCACTTATTTGCAAGCTGGAGGACAAAGAAAAAAAATTTGTTACTTTTGAGTGACTTTAATGATCTTCAACTTTCCAGGTGTGGGGGTTTATTTAGAAGGTTATTTGGATGGCACAGTCACGCGTCTCACGACTGATGCTCTGCAATCAAACGGCGCCCACCGTTCATCCATGTAATAACCAGGCACCAACACATCTGCCTCCTTGAGCATATTGATAAGGAGTAGGTGAGCGACACTTAGTTACCTTGATGAGTCTCTCTGCTTCTAATTGGCTGAGCTACCAGCATCTCGTAGCTAGATTCACGTGCCAGCTTGTGTGAATCAAATGCAGGGTCAGGGTCACCTTCATACCCTGGGAGGCTTGTAGTTCAGTCATAGCCCGCAAACTTCAGTCCCCACCTTCCCCACGGCAGGCTGAGGAAGTCCTCCATCTAAACGGCCGTAGAGAGGGGCCGCTACCGCACTTCAAACAGCAACCACTTTTTGTTTTGAATCGCCTTTTGCCCTCTCCCGGTCACGTGGTCGCTGAAGCGATTCAGCATTCCGCACTTGGGCGTTTTCTCAAGAACCGGTTTCCCCATCCGCACTTTGCTAAACCGCTCTTTGTTCCGATTTAGTCCGACATTTTTCCATTATCTGGTTCAATTTCGGAAATTATTTTTTAGGATAACGTCATGCCGTTGTTCTTCCATTCAAAGTAATGTAGCTAATTTTCCGGTTCTCCCTTTAGATTACTTACAATGTGATGCATTGATTTTGATAGCCTACTTCCGTGACCAGAAGAAGCAAAATTGTACCCAAAAGAGGAAGTAGAAGGACCGGAGAAGTCGGCAGAAATGATTACACTGCAGGAGGATTTCTGGCAGAGGTCCACTGATCCCACAAGCATATATAAGGTTGCTCCAAATTCACACAACATGTGTTGTCCAAATTAGCAGGCATTCCCCATGTTCCAGAACACAGCCACACTCTGAGTTTCCTCCTCAGGTGAAAGCCTGACCCACCTGTGGTTCACCATCACTTGCGGGAGGAGGGATGACTGTTCAAGCATGCTGGGGAACTTTGGGCCATTGTAGTTGCCGGAAATTAGCATTCCCAAGATCCACATTCCTCAGTGAAAATTTAGGGCTTTATTACGGTGGAAGGTGGCACTCGTTTTATGACGCACCTGTTCTAGCATTAATAATCTCCGTGTTCCGGCGCCTTGCATACATATTTTATCCGCGGAAATCTTAAAAAGTGGTGAGGGCATTTTATGGGTTTAATGAACATTAACTTCTGCTTAATGCTTCAGAGGTTGCAGTCATATTGTTCAAGGAGTGGAGTAAATGAGATAAATTGGAGCTATCATTAGTAATGTTCTGCTCAGACAAGTTAAGAGAGAAACAGGTGCTCCCCCCTCCCGTCTCTTTTCCCTGGGGCTTTGGCTGCAGCATGGCTAGGGAACAACTCTGAGGCAGCTCTGCATTGTGGTTAATGGGCTTCTTGTGATTAGCATCGGGTCAGTGGAAGGCCTGGGGTTGCATAAAGGAGAATCCTGTGACTGACACTTCCTAAGAACATAAGAACATAAGAAGAGCCATGCTGGATCAGGCCAAAGGCCCATCTAGTCCAGCTTCCTGCATCTCACAGTGGCCCCACAAGATGCATCTGGGAGCGCACGAGACTAGATCTCTGTCTCCTGATCCCACTGCCCTGCATCTGGCCCTTGAGGTACCCCAGTTTTAAGCCTGGAGATGACACATCTCCATCATGGTTTGTCACCTGGAGTGGACTTTTCCTCCAGGAATCAGTCCAATCCCCTTTTGAAGGCATCCAGGCCAGAGGCCATCACCACCTCCTGTGGCAGGGAGTTCCACAGACTAACAACACACTGGATTAAAAAATATTTTCTTTTGTCTCTTCTAACTTTCCCAACCCTCAATTTGAGTGGAAGTCCCCTAGTTCTGGTATTTTGGGAGAGGGAAAAGTGTCCCTCTGTTCACCCTCTACCCACCTCTGTCTTGTCGTCTCATGCTTACGGGTGAGAACTTTCACGGTAGTTTTGTAGGCACAACATAAAAGAAAGAGTCCCGCTGCACCATGGGTTAACCCCAGAGCTTAGAAAACGCACTTATTCTTATCTTATTTGCAAAATATTGGAAAAGAGCAGAAATACCCAACCAGCAAGAACTCTTGGAAAAATATTTTGAAAATGGCAGAGATGGGCATATTATCAGAACTGCTGGAAGAGAAAGATTTAACAGAAGGCAAAAGAAAGCTGGAAACCACTCTGCACTTTTTATTTGTAAAAAGCCTGTAACTAAATTGCTCCAACAGTATAATAGATACATAACTGTTATGGTCAAAATAAAAGAAATAATGCAAACATGCCATGTAACACTCTCCTTTTTTTAACTTTTAGAAACCTAACCTCTTATCCATCCCTATTAGCTACCCCTTTATGTGTGGATTTTTTTTTTAAAAAAAAATCTACTTTTCAAAGCTTCCAGAATTAAAAGGAGGGGGTTGGGCAGTTCCAGCAGCACCCACCCACCCCAGAATAAACCTATTTATATTTTATTTTATTTATTTATTTATTTATTTATTTATTTATTTATTTATTTATTTATTGGATTTCTATACCGCCCATCTGGCAGAGAGGTCATTCTGTTCCAAATTCTGGTTCTCCCCTACCTTTGTTTCCATATGATGTATTTCTTGAGAGGCAATCCTATTTTTCTGTCTTCCGATTTGTGTATTTATTTATTTATTTATTTATTTGACTTTTATAACGCCCATCTAGCCCTAGGGCTACTCTGGGCGGTTTATAACATGGAATCACGTTACAAGTTAACAAAGGAATACATTTAAAAAACCAAAATACAAGGAGCATAATAAAACAAAAGATACATAAATCAGCAACAATAAACTAAAATGAAGCTAAAATGAAGATATAAATAGCAGGAGATTGATAAAGCAGGTAAAAGAGAGATGATGAAATGTAAAAAGAATAGTGTCTAACTGGATGTTTGAGAAATCAAGAAAAGCCATTCTATACAACCAGGTCTTCAATAGTTTTTTTTAAAAAAAAATTGAAGCATGGGTGCCAGCTGAATTTCAGGGGGTAGATGGTTCCATATCTGGGGAGCAACTACCAAGAAGGCCCTACTCCATGTTAACAACTTTACGGGCCTCCTTCGGGCTTGGGACTTCCAAGTGTCCTGCCTGGCTAGCAGAGGTGATCCTGGCCATTCTTATTGGGAGGAGCCGCTCTGGCAGGCTTTGGAGATGCTTTTCAAACCTCTCTTGTACAAGGACCCCAAATGTCCATCCTTCTCCTCCACTTCTGAAGAACCTGCGGAAACTTGCACATACCTGACACAACCAAACATCATGTAGGACATTATCTGCCCCTCTGGAAGCTGAGGGTCACTTTTTATCAGGGTGCCCCAGATGTTGGATGGCCTACTGGGGCAGGCAGAATCTCAAATCCAAACTGGGAAGTCGTGGATATAATCTCTGCACATCCCTGAACTTAATGGCTGAGGTCAGAGACTTGTGCTAAAATATTTAGCCATTGTGAGGATGCAATAAGATAGTTGTGCATAAAAAAAAACCAGAACAGCAAGGTGGGTTTGCTTCTTTCTATGCACTCTTTCAAGCATAGCCAAGGCCCCAGTCAATATCTCCATGGGCTCCCACTCGGCTTCTTAAATCACATGAGGTCTTTTTGGGGGGAGGGGGTGTTTACAGTAGCAGAAATTAGGGATGGGCACAAAATGAAAAACAAAATGCTGTTTCGTCGTTTCATTACATAACGAAACAAAACGAAATGAAGAAGCAGCATTTCGTTATACACCAAACAAAACGGTCATTTTTCTATTGAACTGAACCATTTTGTTCCATCGTTTTTGGCTCCTGACGATCTGTCAAAGGCTGGAGCCCTTTAAACCTGGCCCAGTCGGCACAAGGGCATCCCCCTGGTACTGACTGGGCCAGGTTTAAAGGGGTCCAGCCAATGGCAGCTCGGCAAGAGCCCTTTAATGGCTCCCGGAGTCCCGGGCACCAAATCTGGTGCCTCTAGGACCCAGTGGAGCCATTTTGTTTTGTTTTGTTTTATACAAAAAAATTAAAAATTGTTAGAAACAAAACGGGGGTGAGCATAAAACGAAACGAAATGAAACATTTTTCCGGCCACAGTGCCGGAGGACTGGAGGATAGCAGATGTCACACCAATTTTTTAAAAAGGAAGGAGGGGGGACCCAGGAAACTACAGGCCGGTTAGCCTTACATCTGTCCCAGGGAAGATGGTGGAAAGCCTCATCCAAGAGAAAATCTTAAAACACATAAAAGAACAAACCTTGCTGAGAGAAAATCAGCATGGCTTCTGTAAGGGTAAATCTTGTCTGACAAACCTCTTAGAATTTTTTGAAAAGGTCAACAGGCACGTGGATTTGGGTGAAGCGGTGGATATAGTCTATCTGGATTTTCAAAAGGCTTTTGACACAGTCCCTCACCAAAGGCTGCTGAGAAAATTGCACAGTCAGGGGATAAGAGGGCAGGTCCTCTTATGGATTGAGAACTGGTTGAGATCCCGGAAACAAAGAGTAGGTGTCAATGGGAAATTTTCACAATGGAGAGAAGTGAAAAGCGGTGTGCCCCAGGGCTCTGTCCTGGGACCGGTGCTTTTCAATCTGTTCATAAATGACCTGGAGACAGGGATAAACAGTGAGGTGGCCAAGTTTGCCGATGACACAAAACTTTCCGTGTGGTAAAAACCAGAGAAGATTGTGAAGAGCTCCAGAAGGATCTCTCCAAACTGGGGCAATGGGCTGAGAAATGGCAAATGCGTTTTAATGTAACCAAATGTAAAGTAATGCATATTGGGGCAAAAAATCCAAACTTCATCTATCAACTCATGGGCTCTGAGTTATCCGTGACGGATCAGGAAAGAGATCTTGGTGTGTTGGTGGACAGCTCCATGAAGGTGTCTCCCCAATGTGTGGCAGCGGTGAAGAAGGCCAATTCCATGGGGATTATCAAAAAGGGGATTGAAAATAAAACAGCCAACATTATAATGCCATTATACAAAACAATAGTAAGGCCTCACCTGGAGTATTGTGTACAATTCTGGTCACCGCATCTCAAGAAAGACATAGTGGAACTGGAAAAGGTGCAGAAGAGAGCGACTAAAATGATTACTGGGCTGGGGCACCACCCTTATGAAGAAAGGCTAAAACATTTGGGCCTCTTTAGTCTGGAAAAAAGGCGATTGATATGATTGAGACATACAAAATAATGCAGGGCATGAGTAAAGTGGATAGAGGGAAGCTCTTCTCCCTCTCCCAAAATACCAGAACTAGGGGACATACACTCAAATTGAGGGCTGGGAGAGTAAGAACTGACAAAAGGAAATATTTTTTCACCCAGCGCGTTGTAAGTCTATGGAACTCCCTGCCACAGGATGTGATGATGGCATCTGGCCTGGATGCCTTCAAAAGGGGATTGGACAGATTCCTGGAGGAAAAGTCCATCACAGGTTACAAACCATGATGGAGATGTGTAATCTCCAGGCTTTAAACCAGGGTACTTCAAGGGCCAGATGCAGGGGAGTGGTATCAGGAGACAGATATCTAGTCTCATGCGCTCCCAAACACATCTGGTGGGGCCGCTGTGAGATACAGGAAGCTGGACTAGATGGGCCTTTGGCCTGATCCAGCATGGCTCTTCTTATGTTCTTATGTTCTTATGTTCATTTTGTGCCCATCCCTAGCAGCAACCTCTGCCTTTCCCCCACACAGCCCCATAGGGTCAGATTGAAGTCTCTAAAGACCTAGTCCCACGTCCCTTTAAAAGCAGTTTAAATTACCAGATAAACTGTCTAAAAATGTCGACCCCACAGACACTGGGCTTTTTGAAAAAAAAGAAAAAACAAAACCCGGTAATGATCCCTTAAGTGAGGTTTCTGTGACTAATCCAAGAGGTAGGGAAATTTTTGCCTCGCTTTGAAAATCCAGCTTTTAAGGAGGCAGACGCCGTGGGACCACGCAGATGATCCGGGTTTCCTTTTTCTTTCTTTTTTCATAGCACCGACCAGCTGTTCCTGGGGCAGATGGGCTATGTTTTTTTTAATTGCTTTTCACCTTCGGAGAAACAGGAAGCTCTCTCCTGTCCTACAAGTTTTCCTTTCCCTCAGCCAAGTGGTCTGTTTTTTTCAAATGCTAGCGCCACCTGCTGGCCAAGGGGGCTGAACTGCACTTTAAAAAAAACAGCTTTTGACGTGTGAACTCCTGTCCCAATTATTCAATCACGTGATAGGACGAAGAGGAAAAGCCAGACCTTCAGAAGATCAGGATCGAAACCCAGGTGTGACCACGGCCTGAATGGCTTGTCAGCATGGGAGTCCAGGTAGTTTCACCCAAATTTTCCCCAAGGGCCCGGAAGGAAGGAAGGAGGGAGGAGAGAGTTTAAGATCCAGAACTCTCCACCTTCTATAAATGAGCACAAGAACTCTGCTGTTCAGCTTTCCGCTCTTTGTTTGAAGTGGCCTGTAAAGTCCAGCCCTATCGGACCATTGCTGCCCTGGGCCTTCTTCCAAGAAGAAACCTGGCATCCATCTTGCCAAGTGAACTTTTACAAACTCTCTCCTGGCGAATGACATCCCTTGCCATGTTTGGACTTCTAGACCTGCTTTGAAAGAGAGAGCTTGCTCTCGAAAGCTCAGCCACTTTATTTTTATTTTATTTTTTATTTTTCTTCTAGCAGCCTATGACGGCGTCACACATAGTCGAGTTTTGCTTTTGTTTTAATGGCTGCACGGTTCCAAACCTCTTTTTTTTTTTTACTGCAAGAAAACTTGTTGAAGCAAAAGTGTAATTTGACAACAGATTCGGAGGCAGCCTTGCCCAGTCTCCTTTTCAAGCATTGCTTGGGGTGAGATTTCACCAGTAGTTCAAGCACTCAGGAAAGTTGAAGGAAGGCTACCAGGGAAGTCCCATAGGAACCCTTCCCCTGAGAACTGCTGGAGGACATTATTCCAACTTAAGGAGGTGATCCTTAAGCATATTTCTTCACTGGCAGAAAAACTGCAAATGAAAAGTTCCTGGAATGTCTTCTGCTGGAATGAAAAGTGAGGGCAAGGCAAGGCTCCATTTCCCCTGCAGGTCTTGCTGTGTGTGTATTTGTGTGTGTGGTTGTGAGTGTTTCTGCAGATGACCCACAAACTGCAGTAGCACCAGTGGGGATGTGAGAAGTGATTGTCCAAGCCCAGAACCAGCATTTGCTTCCAGCATCCATCAGACCATGATGGTTCCTCAGAAGTGGCTGAACCCTCCAGTGTCCCACTCTAAAGGCCTGTCCATGGCTTCTGTAGAGAATTCTTTCCTTTTGTGATTGGTCAGAGGAGGAGTTCACATGGGTTCTCACCCATGGCTCAGGGGAGGTAGAGAAAATGGCAGGGTTTTAAAAAGAAAAGTTGAGCTGGACTATAGGAAAGGTCCATCATTGTCCCTCAGTGGATCCATCCAGATGGCACATTTGTTCACCACGTTTTACCTATTTCATTGCATCTTACTGACTGATTGGTTGGTTGGTTGGTTGGTTGACTGACTGACTAACTGACTCACT
This sequence comes from Phrynocephalus guinanensis, assembly GCA_037367245.1. Taxonomy (NCBI): domain Eukaryota; kingdom Metazoa; phylum Chordata; class Lepidosauria; order Squamata; family Agamidae; genus Phrynocephalus; species Phrynocephalus guinanensis. The sequence goes on along the minus strand of CM074732.1, from coordinate 208,935,423 downwards.
GATTGATTGATTGATTGATTGATTGATTGATTGATTGATTGATTGCATTTTTATACCATGCCCATTTCCCAGAAGGGACTCTGGGCTGTTTACATAAATGCCAATTATGGGTAGAAACCCTACAGGCCTCCCAGGGGGTGGCCACGCAGAGCGAAAACGCCAAAGATGCTCTGGTGGGGCCGGTCGATGCTGACCTTTGGGAGATCCAAAATTATTTCATTTATTTTGTTAGATTTCTATACTGCCCATCTGGCAACAGGGCCACTCTGAGCAATCGACAACAATAACATTATACGAACTCAATACAATAAGGCAATATAAGACAAAGTACAAATGAAGTAGAAAAAAATCAAAATTACAACAAACAATAAACATTTGCAACAATAATTAGTTTGAGGCAATAGGCAGGCAGTGAAAGAAGAAGGATCTTTTTTGCAGTGGGTTCAGGAGAAAGTCTAGGAATTGTGCTGTGTTTGTTGAGGTTACGCAACTCCTATATGTTACAGAAATAAAAACAGGAAAGTAACTGCAGATTTGTGTAGCTATGAAAAAAAAACAAATGAACGAGGAGTATCTCTCTTGCCATCCACACAACAAAAGCCTTGTCTCTGTGCAAAAAGTAATAAAAGCCATGACATTTGGGGGGGGTGTTCTCCCAATGCACTTTTTTTTTTTGCAACTAGGAGAAAAAAACAGAAGACATGGCAATAGAAATACATCCTCTGTCTGTAGGAACAGAGCAAGAGTGAGAAGCATATAAATTTGCTCCTCCACAGCATGAGGGCATTTGTTATTCCCTGGTGTTCTATGAAATTTTTAACACTTGCTAGAATTATTTTAATGCCCGTTACAAGGTTCTTGGCTGTGGCTGCCATCTTTCTGCAAGTGCTTTCAAAAAGTTGAAGCACTGAATGGGTTGCTTGCATCCCCTTTTTATCAACCAGGCTGCTCTTCTGAGCTGTGTGTGCTCTTCACTGCAGCTGTCAGGATCAGGGCCGCTGGACTCTGCCTCTTTGCAGGATCCGGTCCCACTCAGGCTCAGGCAGTCAGGGAGTGCAGCTGGTGGACCAGCTACTGGCAGCATAAAGCTAGCAGCCAGCACTCCCTGTTCCTTGCCTCAGCAACGTGAGACCTCTGGACTCCTGAGGCTTCAGCCCTGTTACCTTGAACCTTCCTGGAACTCTGCTACCCTGTCACTCTGTCTGATTGGCATCCCCCTCCCTATCGGACTGTGTTTGCTGTGTGGCTGTTGACCTTGAACTGGCTGACGACCCTCTCTGTGACTCTTGATGTCGGACTGGCTGGCCATGCTCTTGGCTTCTGGAAACACCCTGGTCCTGGCCCCCTTGCAGATATCCTAGTTGCCACCCACACCCCGGCTGTTACACCAACAAGCTTACGGAGAATGCTAAACAAAGCTTCCAAAGTGCATTTATTGAAACAAATGCTGAAAAGGCACAGATATGCATAAAAGCTGTGGAAAGAACACACTGACAGGTTTGAAATCATAGAAATAATAAGGGTCAAAGCTTAAGAGATGGAAGAGTAGCAAGTTGAGAACCATTCATCTCAAGGACTAAATGATAAACAAAATGTTACATAGATATTACATAATTGATACTACCATAATTTCTGTACTTATTTTGCTTTCATTCAATTGTGCTTTATATTTTTCCCCCTGCCTGTACTGCAGCTAAAACTGTGCTCACGGCCTGGGGTTCAATCCCAGGTAGCAGGCACATGGCTGACAGTTGACTCATGAGTATTCTTGCTAAGAAGTTAGTAGAAAGTGGGATAGATAGGGCTACTAACTGATCGCACCCAAAGGGTGATCATAAAAGGCCTCTCTTCAGCTTGGAGAGATGTGACTAGTTGGCTGCCTCAGGGTTCTGTTCTGGGTCCAGTGCTGTTCAATATCTTTATTAATGACTTGGAAGAAGGAATAGAGAGTATGCTACGTAAATTTGCAGATGATACCAAATTGGGAGGGTTTGCTAATTCCCTAGTGGATAGGATGAAAATCCAAAAGGAGATTGACAGATTAGAATGCTGGGCCAAAGCTAATGGAATGGATTTCAACAGAGGGAAATGTAGGGTGCTACATCTAGGAAAAAAGAATGAATTGCACAGATATAGGATGGGGGACACCTGGCTAGAGAATAGTACCTGTGAAAGGGATCTGGGAGTCTTGGTGGACCACAAATTGAACATGAGTCAGCAGTGTGATGCGGCAGCCAGGAAAGCCAATGCGATTCTTAGTTGCATCAACAGAACCATAGTGTCTAGATCAGGCCTGCCCAAAGTCCGGCCCGGGGGCCAAATACGGCCCGTCAGGCCATGCTGAGTGGCCCGTGGCTGGCTGGCCTGCCCCTCCCCCCCTCCTTCACCCCATGTTTTTTTTTTAAAATCTGCCAACACTGACACCGCTGGGAAGCTTGGGCGGCTGGGCGGACGGGCGGTCTGCCGCCACTAGCACCGCAGGGGAATGTGTGGGGGTGGGAAGGCCAGTGGGCCTCTGCCACCGCCAAGGAGCTTTGGGGTAGGCTGGCGGGTAAGCCGTTGCCACCGCTGGGGAGCTTGGGGGGTGCAAGGTTGCACAGATTGCCTCTTCCAAGGGGCGACCTGTGGCCACGGCTCCCTGTGCTTCCTTTGGTCCCCACCTCCCTCCCTCCCTCCTTCCTTCCTCTCTTGGTTTCCACCTTCCTCCCTCCCTCCCTTGGTCCCCGCCTTCCTTCCTGTGGGTGGGGTTGCAAGGGGTCAGTCCGGATGGGGCTTATGGGTCAGTGGGTGGGGCTTGCAGTGGGGTGGCAGGGTCGGGGAGCAACCGGCCCCTGACACATTCTCAGCCACCAAATCTGGCCCTCCTTACAAAAAGTTTGGTCACCCCTGGTCTAGATCAAGGGAAGTGATAGTACCAATTAGACATGGGCATGACTCATTTCCGTTATTGGTTATCGGTAACGGTAACGATAATTAAGCCGTCAGAACTCGAACTCGAACTGAAAAAAGAAAAATTTGGTCGGGTTTTTCGTTTCCGTTTATGGCATCGCGGCGATCGCACAATGCGAAGCACAGAAAAAGGTTTTAAAAGTTTTTTTTTTAAAAAAACCCCGACTCCCGGTCAAAAAAGCAGGCGAAAATATGCCTGCCTGAGGCTTTGCCACCGACCAGAGGGGTGGTATCTGGGGGGTCCCCAGCCTTTCCCCCCTCTTCTCCTGTCCTGGGCTGCTTGCACCAGGCTGGGGGCGGGTCATCCTTGTCGTCTCGCCATCACCATGCTATGCGGTGGGGACTGCAATTTTTCCAAAATGGCGACTGCAATTTTTCTTTTGAAATCGTGGTCAAAAAACACACCAAATCACCACAGAAACATGTGAAATTTATTTATTTTAAATGCCTGAATTTTAATAGTAGCAGCAGTGGGTTTTTTATAGCAATAAAACGTATTGATTTTATTTTATTTTATTTTATTCTTTATTTCTTTAGACCTGCCCATTTGGGCTGGGCATGGGATGGGACCATGCAAAGTGTTTGAACCATTCCACCAATGGCATCTCCAGGTTTTTGACTGACACTTCTGGATGTCTCGGAGGGCATAAAAAGCCGAGGCACCTTCCAGAAATCGCAGTCGGGTGTATGGATGTGGTTGAGGGAGGAGGGCTGGCTGCTGGTGCTGGTGTGATCCGATCAAGATTGAGGAGGGAGGCTGGAGGCTTTAGGATTTAAGTTAGGCAGGCAGGGAGGGAATTGAATTTAGAAAACAATTTCTTTGATTCCCTGCAGCTTTGTCTGCTGAAGGGAATAGCAGTTTATTCTTTATTTCTTCTCTGGCAGTTTGTGAGGATTTTTTTCTGATATTGGATAAAGGGGGAGGTTCAACTGGGAGTGGGAGGTGTGGATTTATTTTAAAAATATATTATATACTACCATTTATTTTCTATTTTCCCAACTTCAATTTGCTTGCACACACACACATTTGGGGTGCAAGCCAAGAACAGAACCTCTGTCCTAAGTGATATCCTAACTGCCCACCCGCCTGCGGCCTGCGCCACCACCCGCCTGCAGCCCGCGCCGCCGCCCGCTGCCTAGGGCGCAAAAACACCTAGCGCCGGCCCTGATTGCGGGACACCCCTATGCTCTGGGAAGTCAAATCACGCTAAATCGCGGTGGAAATGGCAAACAACAAACGGCAAACGGAAACGACAAATTTTTGAAAAATTTCGCGACAAATGGAAACGACCCGAAACGGACCCGTTCGACAAACGAAAACTCAAAACGTCATTTTTTTCTGGTCGTGCCCATGTCTAGTACCAATCTATTCTGCTCTGGTCAGACCCCACCTGGATTCCTGTGTCCAGTACTGTGTGCCTCAATTTAAAAAAGGATGTTGAGAACCTCGAGAGGGTACAGAGCAGGGTCACCAGGATGGTTGAAGGTCTGGAAGAAATGTCTTATGAGGAATGGCTTAGGGAACTGGGAATGTTTAGCCTTTCAAAAAGAAGGCTGAGGGGGGGTATGATAGCTATGTTTAAATATGTGAAAGGATGTCGTACTGAAGAGGGAACAGGTTTGTTTTCAATGGCTTCAGAAACTAGGATGCAGGACAATGGTATCAAACTACAGGAAGAGAAATTCAGTTTAAACTTTAGGAAGAACGTCATGACAGTTAGAGCTGTTCGGCAGTGGAAGATGCTGCCCCAAAGGAGGGTGGTGGAGTCTCCTTCTTTGGAGGTTTTGAAGCAGAAGCTGGATGGCTATCCGTTGGGAGTCCTGTGATGGGGGTTCCTGCCTGGCAGGGGGTTGGACTGGATGGCCCTTGAGGTCTCTTCCAAATCTATGATTCTATGATTCTATGAGTACCCAGCTTGCGGTTGCAGGGGGGGGGAGTGTGTAGCTTGCATACTGTAATTAAAACTGTAAACCGCCCAGAGACTACTTGAAGTGGTATGGGGTGATACATAACCAGAACACTTTGCTTTGCTTTAATGTTAATGGATCTGGAAAATCTCTTGGGGAAATCTACACTTGTTTTGCATCATTTAACTGTGCTTTATATTCTCCACTCCTCCTTCCTGAAGAGAAAAGGCTCTAGAAATATGTTATTAAGTTGCTAAAGGAGACATGAAATATGTGGAAAGTAAATATGAAATAGCAAGCACGTCTATATCTGTCAGCTGGAAGCAAGAGGTAATGGAGGAAGATGCTCCATGAAGATGATAGGGGCCACCTGCAAACCAAGCATGATAGAAACCGGCAGAGAACCACCTGCCTCTAATATCTTAATCATCTTCCTGTCGCTTCTCTAGACATCTGCCCTGAGGCAAGCGTGCCACGGGCTGCAGAGCAAAATTCTCAGAAGGATATATATGAAGCTCATGTATCTATCAACCTGGTACAGTAGAGGATCTCCAGCAATGGAAGAATTGAGAACACACACACACACACACACACACACACACACACACACACTTTTTTTTTACAGAAAAGACATTTTAAAACAATAAATAAAACAGTACTTTGAAAATGTTCAGAGTCTGACTTTAGCAGAAATACAGGAAAATGGGGTAGCCCTAAATCAACCCTAATCTCCCTAGAATGCAACTCAAAAGAGGGGAAATGAATGCCTTTCTACCTCCAAGGATGGTCTGGAAACAACAAAAGCAAATAAAGGGGATCTTGGGACCTTCCCCCCAAATCTCTATCCCATGAAAGATGGATCAGAAACAAAATAAACTCGAATGAGTTTTAAAAGAAAACGGGAGTGAGGCTTTGAGTATCTGGGAGCTAGTAGATAATAAACAAAGGGACTACATGGAATATTTATGTATGGGGACGTCCCATTCATAAATAACAAAGGAATCTGTAGGATGTCCTAAGCCAACACCCTATTGACTCTCTGTTCTAGAGTAAATCCATCGAATCATGTCAAAGGGACCTGTCCCACCACGAGCCAGAAAGGTCTCAACAGAACTTCATGTCCTTAAACCGAAGCTCGCAAAAGTAACCTTGTTATTGTTATTTCATTTCTTATTTATATGATGCTCTCTCCCCCCCCCCCCCCCATTGGGGAGATGAACTGGAGCACAGAAGATGCTATGGCAGATGGTGGTCTCGGAAGCTCTGACCTCCTTCAACGCTCTAGACTTCCCTTCCTATTTAGGAGACGGATGAGTCAGTTTTACAGCATTCTTCAGGGAGGAAAACATTGAGGGCGGCAGTGTGGCTCCTAACTTTAAAAGACGGCCATAGATGCCTCTGAGTTCAGCCAGCTTTACACACACACACACACACACACACACACACAGAGAGAGAGAGAGAGAGAGAGAGAGAGAGAGAGAGAGAGAGAGAGAGAGAGAGAGAGAGAGAGAGAGAGAGAGAGCTGAGTGACCTCAGAATATATTTCCCATTAACAACCTGGACAGCGTGTCTGTTCCTTTGGTCCAATTCAGTGCACGCTCACCTTTGCCTGTTCTGCAGCTAGTTCCCTTGCTGAACAATTTCAGAAACACTTCTAAAATACACTCCTCTGGGACAAGCCTGCCTCGAGGCACGCAGCTCCCCATCTATCTATGCAGATAAATAAGCAGAAGGCTCAAACCCCTCCATGTCTGTTGCCTGCAGGTAGGAAAACGGAGGCAGGGAGGTTGGGCTGAGGAAGGCAAGGGAGGGAGACAACGTTTTTCCTCTTCATGTGACTACTGTGTTAACTGAGTGGAAATTGGTGGCCTGGATTCTGCCCCCCCCCTCCAGCACAGACACCCTGGAGCTGGTCTTCCCTTCCAGCAAAACCTGTCAGCTTTGAGAGAGACCACAGTGGAGCTGACAGTTGACACCCTGAATCTGTCATTTTGACATGCCCACCGAATTGCCTCCAACCTCATCTTTTTCGCAGGCTGCCTTGACAGTGAAAGGGAGATGTCTTTCCCATGATGGTTTTGAGCTTTCTCGGGGCAGGTTCAGACACTGGGAGAAAAGCCAGCCATGAAAATTAACACGTACAGTGCCGCGTATTTGTACTAGTGAGGAGCACGAGCCAGGGAACAGGTGGTTTGTGATGGTCTGTGGCTCCGTGTGAACTGCAAACGATCATGAGCACCCCGAAAAATGAACCGGTTCAAGGTTTGTTTTTCTGGTTTGCGCCGGCGTCAGCTGAGCAGCAGGTGCATGCACACAGGAGCTGGGGCTGGCGGTTTCTTCACATGCGCCCACCTGTCAGCTGAGCGGCGGACATGTGTACACAACCGGTAAGCACCGTTCCTCGCACAGCAGCTGGGCCTGATACCTACTTGCATGCACCCACCACTCAGCTGACGGGTGGACAGGGTGGAGGGGGTGGAGGGGGCAGTGGCAGGTGAAGGTGTGAGGCCAGGGCCAGCACTAGGTTTTTTTGCACCCTAGGTGAGGGGCGGGGGGTGGGGGTGAGTGGGGTAGCAGGGGGCGGGGCGGGGGGCAGGGCGGCAGGGGGACAGCGGATGGCGGGGGACGACCACAGGCACGGGAGCGGCAGGCGGACGGCGGCGGGGGGACGGACGGTGGTGGCCAGCGACGGGAGGGGCGGCGGGGGGCAGCACCCCCTCTCCATTTTGGCACCCTAGTCAACTGCCTAGTTCGCCTTAATGAATGCACCGGCCCTGTGTGAGGCCAAAGCAAAACAAAGTCCCAAGGGGGGAAGCACCTCTGATGGTCTGTAGTCTACAATCCAGCATGCTCTCATTGTTGTCTTGACTAATAGAGATGGGTACAAAACGAAACTACAGCATTTCATTTTGTTGTGTTTCTCCTTTTGTTTCATTTGTTTCATTACTGATGAATTGTTTAAAGAAGTTTTGGATTGAAACAAAATGAAACAGCTTGTTGCTCTATATAATGGCTTCCCTGGGTTCTAGAGGCACCGAATTTTGGGGGTAGCTTCTTTGGACTGTTCCCTGTAAGCCCCCCAAATTTGGAGAGGTTCAGGGTTCAGAGGGCTGAGTTGTTCAACAGCAAAAAGGGTCCCCCTAGCTAATTGCAAAACGGCTGTATGGCGCACGCCAGCAATATAGGGGTTAAGCAAGGGGAAGTAATAAATTGACCTATTGCCAGCACTTCCAATTATTGCCGGGGGGACCCTCTTTATAGTTGAATAACTCAGCCCCCTGAGCCCCAAATCCCATCAAATTTGGGGGGCTTAGAGCTTGGGGAATTTCCCCTGTTTTGTTTCCCAAACCAAAAAAAAGTGGTTCAGTTCGATTCATCATGAACAGGATCTGGGCAGCACCTGGTTTGGGAAAGTGTCTACATGAGTAGTGAGGAGGATGCAATAATTACTGAGTTGAGCGAGGAGCTAATCACCGGCACTCCGGCAAGAGCAAGAGGCAGTCTAATGATGCAACTGGACCTAAAAGACTGCATCAGAAAAGCATCTATGAATGCTTGTATGCAAATGCCAGAAGCCTCCGGAACAACATTGGGAAGCTGGAATTCTTAGCAATAATACCAAAATATTTGTATTATTGGTATCACTGAAACCTGGTGGATGGATGATACAATTATCCCAGTCTATAAACTGTATAGGAAGGACAGGAAGGGGCAAATAGTGTGCTGTAGCTTTGTATATCGAAGAAGTTATAAAATCATACAAATTGGAATATCTAGGTGATTTGGAGTCACCACAGGAAACTCTGTGGTTAAGAGTATCAGGCCACAAGGATGGTCTAACAGTAGGCATATGCTATCAGCTTTCGATCCAAGCCCCTGAGCGAGACTGGCAGTTGGAGAATGTTGTAAAGGAGGCATCCCAGCTCAAACGTAAAGATTTCTGTGATGTTGACAAAAAGAAAAGAGTGTCGCATGGATTAATGGTGCAAACCTACATGTGTGAAGACCAGCAAAGTCAGCAAAGAAAGAAGAGAATATGCTGCACTGCAAGCCACCACAACCAACATTCTTGTTTTCCCCACTAAGTAGGAGACAAAAATGGGGCATTTAAAAGCATTCCAGAGACCGCATCATATGGACAATGTGGGGCTTGGGGTTTTCTTCAGACATTCTTCACACCATTCATGTCATTAATACCTTCAAGGACTTCAAAATATGGCTCACCAGAGAACCATCCAAAATTTGGCAGGGTGCTGAGGTAGAACTGTTGTTCTCCATGATCCAGGAACCCCTGGTGTGTATGGTGGCCCGTTGATATTCTGACCTCCAAGGGGGCCTGCCATTCAAAGTGCCCCTCAGGTCCTAAATATGGGGGGGGGTCTCCAGTTTGGAAAGGGTTTTAGGGAAGGAAACAGGGGCAGTCCCAAGAAGTGACTGCAGCCATTCTGATTGGGAAACCTGACGATCTGTGTCAAGCCTACACAAATTGTTGATGTGATAAGGCAACAGGAATAAGGACAACTGACACCTTTTCTCTCTTGTTAAACTCATTATCCTCTCTCTCACACACACACACACGGTTACCTCAATCTTTTGTATTGTACAGTTAGAAGACATCACAATGGAGAAAAGGAAAGGAAGAGTGTTTTGCTGTTCCGAAATACCAAAATATAAATGCAAATGTTGGTTTTTCATTTTTTCATGTTGGTTTTTCATTCCACTCCAAGGATGTTCTTCAGGCCTTTTGTGGAGCATTCTGCACATTAAGGCTTCCTGCTTGAAAATATAGTACTAAATTAGACAGACCTGTGGCCTTATCTCACAGGGTTATTTGTTCTGGGTTATTTGTTTTGTTTAAAGATGAGCCTACGGCAAGTCCTTGGCCTGGGCTCAGATTTTCACAGAAGACCATCCTAGCAGCAAAGAGCTGTCAGTTTTATTACCAATGCGCCAAACCTTCCTCTTTTGTCTACATCTGCTAATGTAATTATGTGTTTTGTGTCAAGCGCTCTCCAGTTGCACATTGCCAGCAAATTGCATTTACGGGGCTGCCTGGACCACAAACAGCTCCTAAATCTCACCTGTTGTTCTAGCCATGGAGAAATGAAGGAGCCTCATGAACTAAAAGCCTCATGTTCGCCCCTGCCAGATACCTTGGAGCCTTTATCGAGAGATGCCTGCAAACGTTGGCGGTGGGACACCCACTTAGGCCGTTACCCCACGTTCACTTAGTTGCTCTAGAAAGTTCTCTGACATGCGGATCTTAAACATTGTTCCCCCACGTCCGTCATACTTTAAGCAAAATAAAGTGCGACCACGCCCCCTGAAGCGCGACTCAGCGCATCTTCCTTGTACCTGCCCTCGGGGTGGTGGAAAGTAAAGTGTTCTGCTTATATACCGCCCCATACCACTACAAGTCGTCTCTGGGCGGTTTACAATTTTTTATTACAGTGTGCAGGCTACACATTGCCCCCCCCCCCAGCAAGCTGGGTACTCATTTTACTGACCTCGGAAGGATGGAAGGCTGAGTGAACCTTGAGCCTGCTACCGGGGATTGAACCCAGATCGTGAGCACAGTTTTACCTGCAGTACAGGCATTTAACCACTGCGCCACGAGGCTCATGTAATGTACTTGTTTCTCGCTGTTCCGTTGCGGTTTTTAAACTGGTACACACGCCATGGGGTACCTTCTCGCTGTTCCGTTGCAGTTTTTAAACTGGTACACACGCCATGGGGTACCGTTTAATCTGCAGCATAACTGTTCCGTCACCATAGGGCAGTGTTTTTCAACCTTTTTTGGGCAAAGGCACACTTGTTTCATGAAAAAAATCACGAGGCACACCACCGTTAGAAAATGCCATAAAAGGTTCGCCATTGCTGGTGTAGGGAGAAGCAGGACAGAGGCGCCACAGATTGAGGCAGCCCGCTCTCTAGCACCCAGTTCCCACTTTGTGTTGTTGTTTTTTTAAAGACATTTTGCCCTGCATGGACTTCTGTGTCCAGTGGAGACCTGAGAAGGGGCACTGACTCTCCAGGAACACAAATAAGACCCAAAAGCCCATCTTGCTCTCCACACTGTGGCCAGGGCAGATGCCTTCAGCAAGTCCAGCGACAGGAGGGGAGGAGGATGAAGGAAGGCAGGAAGGAAAGAAGGCAGAAAGTGTTCTGCTTGTATACCGCCCCATACCACTTCAAGGAGTCTCTGGGCGGTTTACAGTTTTAATTACAGTAGGCAGGCTGCTAGACATACACAATGCAGGCTAAAATGAGCACGTTTCTATGAAGAGGGGAAAGGGTACGAATGGAAACAGAGAGGTGGGGGGGGGAGAAAGAAAAGACAGAGAGAGAGAGAAGAGGGCGACCCAAGAAAGAAAGAAAAGGGCAAGACTTCAAGGAACCCATCGCGGGGCCCCTCAGAGACGGCTCTTCCCCTCCCATACCCTAAAGGCCATCCGTCCAGCCGTGCCAGTAGCCCCCCCTGCCCGCCCGCCGCCTCAGCCCAGGCCCGGCAGAGGCCTCCTCCATCCCCTCCTCCTTGCAGCCCTGCCGCGGTGCTCGTGGGGCAGCCGGGCGCCCCTCCTCCCCTTCCCCTCACCTGGTGGTTTGTTCTGGGCTGGGGCTCCCGGGCCGGCTCGTGTTGGCGGGCGGGCTGTCGGGCGGCTCAGTCCATTGGTAGCTCCCAGGAAAGGGGTGGTGGTGGTCCAGGGTAAAAAAAGGAGGGGGGAAGAGGGAAGCGAGCGAGTCGTGGCGGCGGCGGCAGGCACAGGCAAACACTAAGAGAATGAGCGGGGCCAGGTCCGGCCGGGGAGGAAGTGACGCCAGCGCCACAGGCCTCGGGGGGGGAGGAGCCAAGCTGGCCCTTGGGCGCTATTTATAGCGCCTCCCAGCTCTGGGCCGCCCGCCGGCCCTGGGTTGAATTTCTTTAGAATTTTTCGATTTTTCCCACGGCACACCAGGCAACATCTCGCGGCACACTAGTGTGCCGCGGAACAGTGGTTGAAAAACGCTGCCATAGGGCCACCTAGTGGCAGTACTTGGAGCAGCCACATGACAGTAAATTCACAGTACGAGAAGCCACTATGCACAGAAAGAAGCCAAAAAAGTAGTATTTGAGATTTGACAAATAAAAAATGAAAATCAATATACTGATAGACCTACCTATCAGGTTTTAATTTTTTTTAAAAAAAATAGTGCCACGAGAAAACAAAACAAAATGCACTTTGATGCAGACCCCATCTGTGGGGGGTGGGGATGCAGGAGTGTGTCCGTGGGGATGCAGGAACAGCAACAAAACCAATGACTGCAGCAAGATTTATTACACATTTTAGTTTGTTGCGGTACAAAGTGGCCTCAGGTTCAAGGCTGAATTGTTGTAGTTTGGCTTAGGAAGTCACACGAGAACAGGGTCCACTGAATCGGTGTGGATTTGCTGAGTTGACTCAGGTAAGTTGATGCTAGAGTAACCTCATTTGGCTCGGTGGAGTCAACGCACCAAACTCCCACTGATGTTGGAAGTCTCCTTCAGTTGGACTGAACTACATATGTCCAGCGACACTGGCAAGGGACATTAAGAGGGATACTTGTACATAGGCTTTTTTTTTAATAAGGAAAAGTGTGTCTGGCCACTCGTTCAACATTTTTGGTACTCAGAGTTGGAGTCCTAGAGGAACCCCACTCTCACCCAGTCCCTAAGCGAAAAAGTGAGATTAGAAATTGTTTTCTCTGTGTTTTTTTTAAATGTAAAGAAATGTTGGTAATTTTGTTCTTCATGGGGGTTGCTCTGGGTTGTTGGTGGTCACAGGGAGGTCTCAGTGGCTACCGAGGGCCGTAAAAATGCCCCGCGCCATCATTTCAAATCCTAAATGATGTCTTCTGTTCCTCCGCGCCGCCCCAGCAACTGGTATTTAGAGAATCCTGGCTCTGTACCCAGAAGGTCAGTTTGCCTTTAATGAACTCCCCTCCTCCATGCCTTTATTGGACTGTTTTCAAAAGACATGTGAGCCAATGGGCATAAACCAGGAAAAAACAGCCATTTGTGGTGGTTCAGGACTACCCGCAAACCAGGAACCTCTTGAACTTTTTAAAACATAGATCCTATTTCGTTTTTCACAAATGTTCATTTTTAAGTGGTGCCTTGGGGGCAGTGTAAACTAAATCCCCACCCCCTCTGCTACACATGCACCCCATTTTCACTGCTCCTATCACCTTCTCCTCTTCCTCCTCCTTCACTACCATCTTCATAGGCAGCAGCCTGGTGGAAGGGACATGCATCAGGGCCCAGCTGATCAAGGCAATCAGCTGGGGTGCCAACACATGCGCAGAAGGCAGTGCCCAGGCTCTTGAAAACCTGCACTATCTCCACAAGTACATTAATGGAGGAGGAGGAGGAGGCAGGACCCGGGAGCGGTTGGGGGGGAAGCAGGAAGGGGACAATCAAAGAGAAAATGGGCCAAACCAAACCACCAAACCAAAAATCAGTTAAAAGTTTCATCAGTTTGGATTAGAGATGGGCACGAAACGGATATATAGTGTTTCATTTTGTTAAGTCTTCATTTCATTTTGTTTTGTTAATAATGGGTTTTTTAAAAAAAGAAATGCTTTGTAAGGTTATAAATAATGGGCAGCTTTCATTTTATTATTTAATAGGGAGCCCACTGCCCTAAATCAAAGACCCTCAAACCTTCCAATCAATTTGCTTTCAACCAAAGAACCCTCTGTAAACAAGCTAGAAACCTAATGGCTAGCTGCTGCAGGGAGCGATCACTGAGATAAGCTCAAAAAATATTTTAAAAATTACCTCCACAGTCCTACTTAATCAGGAAAGAAAAACAATCAGTTTAAATCAATTTGCTGATGCTGAGGCTTGGGAAGAAAGGAAAACAAATCAAACAATTTAAAAGTAAACCTCCTGTTCTCCAGATGGCTAGATCAAGAGTCTAGGAGGCACCATTTCATTTCCAAAACAAAAAAAAATTGTGTTTTGTTTCATTTCTTGATGACATGCTGTTTGTTGTTTCGTTTCGTTTCGTAAGGTTTCGTGAGCTTACGAAATGATGAAACAGCATTTCATTTTTTGTAAGGTGCCCATCCCTAGTTTGGATCATTTGGGTTAATCATTTTGAGGAACTCAAGCCAACAATCCAGGAATTTTTGACAAACTCCCCGGTTTATTTTTCAGTTCCTGCTCCTCTCTAGTCATCACTGTGTGGAACCAACTAGTATCTTATCACTCATCATAAAATGAAGAATGGGTAGATTTTGTGTTCAGGAACAGTGGAAGCCCTGGACTGTTATTACACTCAACCAGTTCAGGGGCCTTGAGCTAGGATGGAACAATATAGCAGTTAGCAACCAGATTGTCTTTATTTCATTATTTATTTTTTAAAAATCCAATACATTTTATATAAACTTGACCTAAGCAAAACAATGATTTCCCTTCTCTTAATGAGAATGTTTGCATTCTGAAACATATCTACCAATGTTGAAAAAGAGCCCTACAAATTAATGAGGGTTGCAGAGTAGTAAATGCTCATAGTCTGTCTTGCTCCATCGTCATCTAGTCCTAGAACTGCGGAGTTGGAAGACAACCCAAGGGTCACTAAGGGACGGTATCCTGTACCAAATGAGGGAATCCACAGCTGAACTAATCATAACATGTAGGCCTACCAGACACCTTCTCAAAACTTTCCATGAAAGAAACTCTGCCACATCTTGGGAGGATGTTCTTCCTAAGGTCCAGTCAAAATCTCCCTTCCTGCCATTTGACCTTTGGGCTGCAGAACTGGAAGGGACCTGTAGTTCATGGAGTCCTCCCTCTAGCAATGAGCCCTGGTGGGGAATTGAACTTCTAACCTCTGGTCCTGCAGCCAGATGCCTTGAACCACTGAGCTACCCAGCGGTGACTTGAATCCGTACCTTCAAGTCTTACCCCTCTGGAGCATAGATGTCAAGTGTTCCCCCATGGCTGCCCAGGACTGGGAGCTCCATGGAGGTGGAGCGCTGGCAGCCAGGCTGTTCAGCTAGGGGGGGTGGAGCCTCATTTGTATACAGGGTTCCCAGAATCCCTTGCAGTGGTTTCAACATGCTCACTGTGACCTAGGTGTCTTGGCTTTCTAGGGGGTATATATACCAATCTGGACAGCTGTTGGCGTGTGGGTTAGGGGTTGCTGAGGGAGAAGTGCTCTCTAGCAGGCCACCTGCTGTCCGGATTGGCATATATACCCCCAGCAGCATCCGGGCAGCAGCATCCGGAGCTCAGCCACTCGCTGCCAGAAATGCAGGACATTTCAGGGAAAAATAATTTTTTGGGAAGACGGCAGGAAAGAGTGATTGATCCATGAATGTCCCGGCAAAAACGTGACACTTGACAGGTCTGATCATGGAGTCCTACCCTCTAGCAACGAGGCCCCACGGGGAATTGAACTTCTAACCTCTGGCCCTGCAGCCAGATGCCTTAAACCACTGAGCTACCCAGCAGTGACTTGAATCTGCTCCTTCGAGGCTTACCCCTCTGGTACAGCTAAACACAGGCTTAATCCATTCACATGACAGGCCTTCAGATGTTTCATGGTTGTTTTCTGAGCATCCCCTTAATCTTCTCTTCTCCAGCTTAAACCACCCCAAACTTCAGCAGAAATTGTGGGCTGTCAAATGGGTGTTAGAATTCACCCAGAATAGCCTTCTAGGTTTGACAGAAACAAGAAAAGAGAGGATGCAGCAGGGAAAACTAGTGTCTGAGAAGAATCAGATTAGCAATTAGGCAAGAGGCCAGAGTGACAGCGGTCAGCACTAGGTGCCAGAAAAACGACACATCAAAGCAGATTAAGTGGCTTCTGTAGTGTCACCACATAGCACACAATTTTCCCATTCTCGACAAGTTAATATACACTCAAACGTGGTAAAAACAGAACTCCGCTTCTATTACAGAGAGGGGAAGAGTCCAAAATTTCATTTTGGAGCTTAGAGCTTTCATCAAAGCTTAGTTAGGAAATTAAATTAAGAACTTAAGAACATAAGAAGAGCCATGGTGGATCAGGCTAAAGGCCCATCTAGACCAGCTTCCAGTATCTCACATTGGCCCCACCAGATGCATTTGGGAGCGCATGAGACTAGATCTCTGTCTCCTGATCCCACTCTCCTGCATCTGGCCCTTGAAGTACCCTGGTTTTAAGCCTGGAGATGACACATCTCCATCATGGTTTGTAAGACCTGTGATGATGGACTTTTCCTCCAGGAATCTGTCCAATCCCCCTTTTGAAGGCATCCAGGCCAGATGGCATCACCACCTCCTGTGGCAGGCAGTTCCACAGACTTAACAACAGGCTGGGTAAAAAAAAAATTCGTTTGTCTGTTCTGACTCTCCCAGCCCTCAATTTGAGTGTATGGATGAGCCAGGAGTATGTTTGGGTTTGGGTTTTAAGGGGGCTGAGTCTTACTTGGGCTGCTAAGCGTCTCACTTTTGTTTTTCTCAGACAAGTCAGGCACCATCATTTAAGAAAGTTATGGACAAACCAGGACATGTCCGTTGGGTGAAACCAAGATGGAAAAACTGGGAAATCTGGAAACCGAGCCCTGTGAGGAGCAGGTGTGTTCTTGTAGTTGTAGTACATATGTTTAGTCTGGAGAAGAAAAGACTAAGAGGTTATATTAGAGTGTGGCTGTGCCATCAAGCTATTTTCATGTTATGGCAATCAAAGAGGGTTTCCAAGGTTATTTGTGAGATATTTGGGGAGTGATTCATCATTGCCACCTTCCAGTGGATTTCCAGAGCCAGTTGGGGATTTGAATACCTCCGCAGACATTCTATCCACTATCCCATACTAGTTCTGACAGAATAGTCATCCTTAATTTCTGACACGTTGTCACACCCAAGATCGAGCAAGTGTCTTTTCTGAAATGGATTCAAATTATAGGAAAGAAGAAGCTGAGTTACTATGAGAGAGAATTCGTATTAAGCCTCATGGCACAGTGGTTAAATAGCTGTACTTCACCTAAAACTGCACTCACGACCTGGGGTTCAATCCCACGTAGCCATCTTAAGGTTCACTCAGCCTTCCATCCTTCTGAGGTCAGTAAAATGAGTGCCCAGTAGAGATGGGCACGACTTGAAAAAAAAAATTTTCGAGTTGTCGTTAGTCGGGCCGGTTCCGTTTCAGCTCGTTTCCGTTTTTTGCGAAAATTTGCAAAAATTAGTCGGTTCGTTTTTTGTTTTTTTGTTGTCGTTAGTACTGGTTTGGGGAGGGGGTAGCGGGCTCCTGGAGGGAGCTGCAGGAGTCAGCCAGAGCCACAAGTGACGGACTGGCAGACTCTTTGCACCCGCTGTGTCTCACGTACTTGCATGTAGTGCAATGCAAGTAGATCTGGCTTAGGGTTAAGACGGGTTAGCGCAACGGCTAGGGTTAGGCTAGTTACGGGTGAGGTTAGGGTGAGTATTGGGGTGCACCTCTGGGTGCCTCTCTGACCCACTTAGAAGGACAGTGTACTGGCGTATGGGTTAGGCTTAGGGTTCGGGTTTGGGCTACGATTAGTGGGCTGTTTATGCCCGATTGGCACATCCCAGAAGTCTCTGTGGTCAACCTGGCCAAGTGGCCATGCGATTGGTGGAAAATTTGCATGGTCTACTCCCATGGGAGAGCCCATCATTGCGAATGCGCAGGTGTAAAAAAATAAAATAAAATAAAATAAAATAAAATCAACGGAGACTTTTTTTGCAAGAAAAACCCACTGTTGCTCCTGTAAAAATTCAAGCATTTAAAATAGCTAATTTCCGCATGTTTCTGTGGTGCTTTGGTGGGGTTTTGGGCAACAATTTCAAAAAAAATATTGCGGTCGCCATTTTGGATCCCCCCCCCACCGCATGGCAAATGGATGCGCCCTCCCAGCCTGGTACAGTCAGCAAAACCTGGCCATGCGATTGGTGGAATGGCTGCAAAACTTTGCATGGTCCACTCCCATGGGCGAGCCCATCATTGCAAATGTGCAGGTGTAAAAAAATAAAATAAAATAAGATAAAATAAAATCAACGGAGACTTTTTTTTGCAAGAAAAACCCACTGCTGCTCCTGTAAAAATTCAAGCATTTAAAATAGCTAATTTTCACATGTTTCTGTGGTGCTTTGGTGGGGTTTTGGGCAACGATTTCAAAAAAAAATATTGCGGTCGCCATTTTGGATCCCCCGCACTGCATGGCAAATGGATGCGCCCTCCCAGCCTGGTACCAGCAGCGCAGCAGTAGCAATAGCCAAGGAGAGGGGGCGGGGACCCCCCCAAATAAAACACCCTTCTGGCCTGGTAGGTGCCCTCAGACAGTTTTCGCCTACTTTTAGGGCCGGGAATCGGGTTTTTTTTTTTAACTTTTAAAAACTTTTTTTCTGTGCCGCTTGGCATTGCGCGATGCAAGTAACGAGCACGACAAATCAGACCAAATTGTTCGTTCGTCGGTTCGAGCTCGAAGTCTGGGGCAGTGATTCCCGTTACCGTTTCCGTAGAGTAACGGAAACGAGTAACGGAAACGGAAACGGGAATACCGCTAAGTCGTGCCCATCTCTAGTGCCCAGCTTGCTGGAGGGGCAATCTGTAGACTGCATAACTGAATTATCATCTGCCCAGAGAGTGCTTTATGCGCTACGGGACGGTATACAAGCCCAGCACTTTGCTTTTTCCTGAGGGGAAAGCAGATCAGCAGTGGGAGAAGCCACCAAGGAGTCCCCTTCCTTGGAGTTCTTACAACAAAGATTCAACGTCCATCAGAAATACTTTATCTGTGACCACCTGCATTGGCAAAGAATTGGAAGGTTGTGGGGGTGTGGGGTGTGGCACCATCACGCAGCTTGCCCAAGACCACACAGGCTAGCACATCCCATACAAGGGGTGGTGGTGATGATGATGATGATGATGATAATCATGATCATGATCAATATCATGATGATGATATGATCATGATCATGATGATGATCATGATCATGATTACAAAATATTTGCTAGAGTCTGGAAGTTTGAGTAATCATCACTGTCCCTTCATTCTCAGTCCAAATCAAAGCAATTGTCAAGTCTTTTTTTTACAAAAAGTGTGAATGGCAGTGAGGAGAAGAGGGGATTCCGTAAACCAGGCCTGCACAACTCATTGACTGTGGGTGACTGGTAGCCTGCAGGGCTCTCATAAGTCACCTGCCTCCCTCCCCTCCGCCAGCGGTGGTATGGGTGGGTGGGTGGGTGGGCGGTAAGGAGTATGCACTCATGTGCACGCTTTGGAAAGGAGCCCGCCAGGATGTGCAGCACTCCAGAAAAGAGCCCACGAGCTGTTCAAAGTTGTGCAGCCCTGCTATAGACCATATTCACAGCTGTCATTGGTGTTGACGACATTCAGGCTTCCCTTTGGTGCGTAAATCTTGGCATCTACCCCACCCTCACCCCTTTGGCTGGCACCATGGCCCTGATGCAGCAGAATCAGGCCGTTTTCTGGTATTCTGAATCATGGCTACAAAAGCACAATATGCCACATTCATAACCCAGAGAGGAAGGTTGTCTTGTTTTGTCTTGTTGTTGTTTTTTTAAGATACATTTTCCTGGCTTTTAAAAAATGGAAGCTGAAGTATACACACACTACACACAAATTCCAACTGAAACATCCCTTGTGTTTATGCATGGGGAGTTGAAACAGTTTTACTTTTTAACAAATCTTGAAAGGCATCTGTCCATGCTCCCCCAAATTGGACACAGAACAAGAGCAGTCAATCTGCTACATCTGTGTCACGTTTGGTGGTGACCCAAGGTACATGTTCCAAAGTTATAATATTTTGTCTGGGTGGTCCCCATTATTAGAATTTCCTGGTGGGATTCTGATTTGTTCTGCTGCACAGTACCATCACTGCGCTCTTGTGCAGTGATGATTCCCTTCTCATCCTACAGCCCCAAAGGAAGCTTCTAGATCCATTATGCTGATGAAGTCGGGGCCAGGAATAATCAGGTTTCGATATTTCCTGAGATGCCTACACTCCAGCCAATCGCTCACTTCAACCACAATGTTCAGGAACGTGTGCCCATGCCCAAAATCTGTCACATTTGTTATGGGAATGATGGCAATAATGGCCACGGAACTCCCATGGAAATAATAAAAAATAGTCCCAGTAACTCTCTCGTACCTCTCATCATGTGTTTTAATCATTGGAATCTCCAGCTTGTAATTAACTCGGCAACGTTGGCCTCATCAACTGACCTTTCTGTTTGATGGAGCAATTATAATGACTTTGTCACTTCAGTCTGGTTTAACAAACAACCAGAAAATGTCCTTTAATCAGCTGCCACGTCAAGATGGCAGTTTATGGCAGTTTAAAAGAATGCTTAATCGGAGTTCATTAATACAGTCTAATCTACCAGAACTAATGAAAACTTCCAGTGACACGAGTAGGAGGCGTCCACGGCGCTTGACAACACAGCCGCATCACCCAAGGCCGAGCTGTCAAAACAGAAGTGACTCAGGGGAAAAGAGACGGCTGTTGGTATCAGTTCTTTTGTTAGATGTCTGTGAAGATTCTCAAGTCATCCAGGTGAGTTTATCTGGAAGTTGAGTCATGGCTACTGGACTTCTTTTTTGAGAGATAGAAACGTTTCGCTGTTCATCCAAACAGCTTCATCGGTCTGAATACAGCTAGTGCAAATCCTCCATCTTATAGGCAGCTTTGACCTCTTGTCACCCTGGTCTGAATTAGGCTCATAAGAAGGACAATGGCCTGAATAGGCTCGTTAGGGAGACAATAGTATCCTTAGCCTTAAGGTGAACAATGGCCTAAGGTGCTGAAACCTATCAAGAATGGGTCGTTAGCTATGGCCTTGGTGGTGAAGGCTTTTTTATTTGCCTGGGGACTTTGGAAAGCACAGCCTGATAAGTAGCAGATAGACTATGCCGGAGCCCACCACCTCTGTTGAGGGAGGGGTTACATCGCTCTTTACAAGCATCCCCACCACTGATGCGCTAACAATGATAAAGAGAAGATTAAGAGAAGACAGCACCCTCACCTCCAGAAGCCGCCTCAACCCAGACCAGATAGGCCTGCTCCTGGACCTGTGTCTGAACACCACATATTTCATGTACAGAGGGGACTTCTACAGACAGAAGCATGGCTGTGCCATGGGTTCCCCAGTGTCACCAATTGTAGCAAACCTATACATGGAAGAAGTGGAGAAGAAGGCACTCAACACCTTCCCAGGGACAACACCATCCCACTGATTCAGGTATGTAGATGATACCTGGGTGAAAATCAAGACTCAGGAAGTACAGGCCTTTACAGACCACATCAATGCGGTGGACCCTAATATTAGGTTCACTAGGGAAGACACCCAAGACAACAGGCTGGCTTTCCTGGATTGTGCAGTCATCATCAGACCTGACCGTGGCCTGGGAGTAGAAGTTTACAGGAAACCCACCCACACAGATCAATACTTACTGTTTGACTCCCACCATCCACTACAGCACAAACTAGGAGTCATCAGGACCCTAAGCCACAGAGCAGAGAGCATCCCCACCTCCACAGAAGCCAAGAAGAAGGAAGACAGGCACCTGAAGACAGCACTTAAGGCCTGTGGATATCCAAAGTAGGCCTTCAACAAAGCAGTGGGCCATCCCAGAAGAACAAGGGATCAGTCTGAGACCCAGACCCGGCGGAAGAACCTGGTCATTCCTTACATGGCTGGAGTGTCTGAGAAGCTTAAAAGGATTTTTGGCAAACACCACATCCCTGTTTATTTCAAACCCACAAACACACTAAAGCAGAGACTTGTCCACCCAAAGGATCCGATACCAAACCATAAAAGGAGCAATATAGTATATGCAGTCCAATGCAGTGAGGAGTGTTCAGACCTCTACATTGGAGAAACTAAACAGCCATTAAACAGAAGGATGGCCCAACATAGGAGGGGCAACAGGTCAGGACAGGAATCAGCAGTACACCTCCATTTGAAGGACAAAGGGCACTCTTTCAAAGATGAGGATGTTCACATATTAGACAAAGAAGAGAGGTGGTTTGAGAGAGGAGTCAGGGAAGCCATTCATGTGAGCATTGAAAACCCCTCCCTCAACAGAGTTGGTGGGCTCCGCATAGTCTATCTGCTACTTATCAGGCTGTGCTTTCCAAAGTCCCCAGGCAAATCAAAAAGCCTTCACCACCAAGGCCATAGCTAAGGACCCATTCTTGATAGGTTTCAGCACCTTAGGCCATTGTTCACCTTAAGGCTAAGGATACTATTGTCTCCCTAATGAGCCTATTTAGGCCACTGTTCATCTTCTGAGCCTAATTCAGGCCAGGGTGACAAGAGGTCAAAGCTGCCTATAAGATGAATTTGCACTAGCTGTATTCAGACCGATGAAGGTGCTTGGATGAACAGCGAAACGTTTCTATCTCTCAAAAAAGAAGTCCAGTAGCCATGACTCAACTTCCAGATTCTTTTGTTAGAGTTCAGTTGCTGTCCTGCCCTGGCAGTTGGTGCCCATTCTACTTTGGGGGCAAAAGGCAGCCAGCAGTGGGGCAGGGCAGGCATAAAAGTCACTGTTCAAATATCAACACACACACATACACAGGGCCAAGAGCAGATAAGAGAGATGAGTACACACAGAGAGGCAGAGAGAAGTTGTACTTTAATCCACAACATTCCCACTGCTGTTCCCTGTGGACCTCTAGAACAGTATTTTCTTGGGGGGGGAGGGGGGTGTCATGACCCCTCCAGGGGGTTGCCCACAGTTTTCTGCAGTCACTTCATATGTCTCCTAACGTGTGTTTAATGGTTTCTCCCTTGACCTTTTGGAGTGGAATATTACAGTATGTGCATGCATGAGAAAGAGGTTCTTATATTCTAAGCAAGGGTGATTTAGACTCATTCAAAAATGCCTTTTATGGCAACATGGTGGTAGGGTTGGCGTGCAGGTCATTATGATAGGGGATTACGACTCGGTTGAGGTTGAGGACTGCTCTCTAGATGGAAGGCAAACGCAAAGCGTTTATCTATATTTGCCATGAATCCACTGTCAATCAGTTTCCTTGGCTCTCTCTCTCTCTCTGGCTCTCTCTCTCTCTTTCTCTCTCTCTCTCTCTCTCTCTCTCTCTCTCTCTCACACACACACACACACACACACACACACACACACACACACACAGAGAGAGAGAGAGAGAGAGAGAGAGAGAGAGAGAGAGAGAGAGAGAGAGAGAGAGAGAGAGAGAGAGAGAGAGAGAGAGAGAGAGAGATTCACTCCCTGTGTATTTATTTATTTATAGATGTAAAACACTTCACCATTTTCATTAAAAAGGATCCAAGGTGGCTGGTATCATTAAAAATAACATAAAAAGCCCAAAACAGTAAATTACTCAAATGCTGAAGAAAAATCAAAAGCATTATATTTAAAATGTTAGGTGAAAGCATTAAAAAAACAGATCTAGAAGCATAAAAGATAAGCCATCTTATTTATTGGCTCCTAGAGAATCAGTCACCAAGGAAAATTCAGCTTAAAGAGGAAGGTAATTGCTTGCTTGCAGATGAACAGTGAAGATGTCACCTGCTGGGCCTCCAGTGGGAGGGACATCTAGAGTCTGGGAGTAGCCACAGAGAAGGCCCTCTCCTGTGTCCTCCCAGGTAGAATCATAGAACAGTGAAATTGGAAGGGGTCTATAATAAGGCCATCAAGTCCAACTCCCTGCTCAATGCAGGAATACAAATCGATGGATATCTGCCAGGTGGTTGTCCACATTTCTTTTGAATGCCTCCAGTGTTTGAGTACTCACCACCTCTTGAGGTCATAGGTTGCATTGTTGTATTACTCTAACAGTTAGGACGTTCTTCCTGATAGTCAGGCAAAAGCTGGGTTCTCATAACGAGTTAATTGTTATGTCATGAGGAACAGCTTAGGGAACTGGGAATGCTTAGCCTTTCAAAAAGAAGGCTGTGGGGAGGATATGACAGCTATGTTTAAATATTGGACAGGATGTCATATTGAAGAGGGAAAAGGTTTGTTTTCCATGGCTTCAGAGACTAGGACTCGGGGCAATGTAGAGATGGGCACGACTTAGCGGTATTCCCGTTTCCGTTTCCGTTACTCATTTCCGTTACTCTACGGAAACGGTAACGGGAATTACTCCGCCAGACTTTGAGCTCGAACCGATGAACAAACAATTTTGGTCTGATTTGTCGTGCTCGTTCCTTGCATCGCGCGATCGCACGATGCCACACAGCACAGAAAAAAAGTTTTTAAATGTTAAAAAAAACCCGGTTCCCGGCCGAAAAGCAGGCGGAGTATATTTGAAAAGTGTTGTCAATGCCTGCCGTGCCTCAGGCACCTACCAGAGGGGTTGTTTCTGGAGGTCCCCGGCCTCCCCCCCATCCCCCATCCTAGTGGGCTGCTCTGTGGGACTCGCCGCAGGCTCGCAGCCAGCCAGCAAAAAGCCCAGTCTCGCCGGCCGCCGGCCGCCGCAATTAAAGCGTAAGCAAGCGACACGGAGGGCACAGGAAAAAACTTTTAAACTCTACCCCCACCCATTCCCGGGCCAAAAAAAGCAGGCGGAAAAATGCCTGCTTGACTAAGGGCGCAGGGCACCTACCGGAGGGGTGGTTTCTGGAGGGGGGGGTCCCGCCTCCCCCCCGTCCTGGGCAGCCGGACTTACGAGTCGCCATGCCATGCGGTGCGGGCGGGAGATCCAAAATGGGGCGGTGAACGCAATATTGTTTTTGAAATCGTGGTCCAAAAACACACAAGCACAACAGAAACACACAAAAACAATAAAGATTCCAATTTATAAACTGCCAGATTTTTCACAGTAGCAGTGGGTTTTTTCTTGCAACAAAATGTCTCTCCTCTCCTCCTCCCCTGTCCTCCATTGATTTTATTTTATTTTATTTTATTTACACCTGCGCAATGATGGGCTCCCCTACTGTATCTGGCGAGTGGCCAGCCATGTGGGAGTGGACGACCATGCAAATTTTTGGAGCCATCCCACCAATCGCATGGCCACTTGGCCATGGAGACTTCTGGGGATGTGCCAAAAAGCCCCCTAAAACCTGCCCTAGCCCCCTAACCCTAACCCTAATCCTTGACTCCTTACCCATACGTCACAGACTGTCTTCTTAGTGGGTCAGAGAGGCACCCAGAGGTGCAACCCACTAGCCCACCGTAACCTTACCCGTCACTAGCCTAACCCTAGCCCTAACCCTAACCCACCTTAACCCTAAGCCAGATGTACTTGCATTGCACTACACGCAAGTTTTTAATAATATATGCATAAACAATTCCCTTCTGTGTGAGACATGGTGGTGCGAGAGCCTTAGTTAGGCATCTCACTATGGCTCTGGGTTCAGTGCCATCCACTAGTCTTCACAGTCACTGTCTGCACATTTCTGTTATGCAATATCCATATGGCTATTGCATAGCATTTTGCAGCAGCAGCAGGTGAGGAGGGGAGACCCCCATGTTGAGGGGGGCTCTTGGAGCCTGCTTCCCCTTCCTAGTGGGTGAGGATAGGAGGCACCCACGGGTGCCTCCAGGAGCCCGCTTTCCCTTTATAGCGGGCCAGAGGAGGCACCCACCCCAGAGAGGTTCCTCCAGGAGCCCGCTCCCCCCCCAAAAAAAACCAGTACTAATGAAAACAAAAAAACAAAAAAACGAACCGACTAATTTTTACGAATTTTCGCAAAAAATGGAAACGACCCGAAACGGAACCAGCCCGACTAACGACAACTCGAAAAAATTTTTTTTCAAGTCGTGCCCATCTCTAGGGCAATGGTTTCAAACTACAAGAAAAGAGATTCCATTTGAACATTAGAAAGAACTTCACGACAGTGACAGCTGTTTGGCAGTGGAATAATATGCTGCCACCAAGGAGGGTGGGGGAGTCTCCTTCTTTGGAGGTTTTTAAGCAGAGACTGGATGGCCATCTGTTGGGAGTCCTGTGATGGGGGTTCCTGCATGGCAGAGGTTTGGACTGGATGGCCCTTGAGGTCTCTTCCAACTCTGTGATTCTATGATCCTATACTCTGGGATGATTGGGAACAGATCCTGCCCCTCCTCTGTATGACAGCCCTTCATAAGAAGAGCCCTGCTGGATCAGTCCAAATGCCCATCTAGACCAGCTTCCTGTATCTCACAGTGGCCCCACCAGATGTGTTTGGGAGCACATGAGACTAGATATCTGTCTCCTCATACCACTCCCCTGCATCTGGCCCTGGAAGTACCTTCAAATATTTGAAAAGTGTTGTCCTTCAAATATTTGAAAAGTGTTGTCATGTTACCCTTGAGCCTTCTTTTTTCTAGACCACTGAAGGCGAAACTTTTAGAGACTGAGTGCCAAAACTGCCAATTCAAAACCCACTAATTTTTCGCAAAGTGCCAATAGAGCCATTTAACTTGAATACAGGCAGCTGTGAATGGGGCGACATCAGGTGCCCACAGAAAGGGCTCTGAGGGCCATCATTGGCACCCATGCCATAGGTTCACTAACACTGCTCTAGACGAAACAACTGCACCTGCAAGGGTGGCAAAACTGAGAGAAAGGCCTCCCCTGATGTTCTCAACCCCAGGAATGGGGAGCTGAGTGCTAGGCTTCACTTTCAAATCAGATTTCAGTCCCCCTTGGATAACTTGGATATTTCTTTCAATGAGCTGTTCTAGGTTTGCACCTCAGAACCCATCAATCTCTCCTTTTTTTCTGGAGGGAAGTTTGTTTTTAATAGGGACTTGCAGTTGGGACTTTGGACTTGATACCAAAGACTTGGACTTGAGACTTGAGACTGAGACTCGGACTTCGGACTTGGTGCCAAAGACTCAGACTTGGGCCTTGGACTCAGACCCAAAGGCTTGCTACCGCCCTTGCTCAACATTAGGGGAAGTGCCATCAATAACTTTGTTTGTTTGTTTGTTTGTTTGTTTGTTTGTTTGTTTGTTTGTTTGTATTATACCCTGGCCATTTGTCTAGTCTGGGCAGCTTACAACAAGAGAACCGCGCAATAAGAAAATAACAAAATAAATCCAACATAAACCCATAACATAATAAATTACTACACCACATATCAAACCATGGACAAGAAACTAGAAATCTAAAATCTATTATCACTATCACTACAGCTATTGCCGTAAGCATTCGACACAATAAAAAAGAAAAGAAAATTAAGACAGCAGGAGAAAGCTTAATTAAATAAAGATTCCAATTTAAGGTGATTATGTCAGGATATTCAAGGAATATGAGACGTTTAAGGGGTGGTTTAGGATTGCCCCACCACCACCACCACCAGTAAATTTCCACCACCAAGCTGGGATTTGAACCCAGCTCATCTGAGACTTGGACCAACCCTCTACCTCACACACCCCACTGGCAGACACTGTGGCACCCTGCATCACGGAAACTCCACCCCTGAAAAGGTCACAAGAGCAGCACAGCGGTTGGGCGGGATCTCTGTCCAAAACGGTGCAAATCCCCAACTTTTCCCAGTCTGTTGAAATTAGAAGAAGTGCTATGCATCTCCCACCTCCAGAAACGCCCACTGAAGGACGCTCCCCTACTGCATCTGCAGGAAACCGGAGGAGTTATTTGTAACATCAGAAGAAACAAAACTTGATGAACGTCACCCAATGTACATTTCGCAGTCCAGTGGAGCCTAATTGCTTACTGCCACCTGCAGCCCTGGTGAGGGCATTGGTGTTAGGAGTTCTTAAACTTTGGGTAATGAAATTTTTCAAGCCAAACCCATCGTGACTTTCTTCGCTGCATCTATTTCACCTCCGTTTCCTTCCTTCTCGGCGTGCCTGTCGCATCTTTACAGGATATTTTTACACTTGCTTTAATGTTTCTCCATCAACATTGCCATTTAAAAGGTTGGCAGTGTGTGTGGGGGGGGGGGGAGTGGCGTTGAGCCTCTCTCTGCGAAGGAACCCCCTGTTCATTCTCCCTTGAAGGAAGTAGATTATAAAAACCACAGGCCATAAAGCAATCACAAACTTTCCTCTTTTATGCACCTTGAAGCCTGTCCCCCCTGTTAATGTGATGAGATTCGAGACTTAATTTTTTAATAAATATGCATGGGGGGGATGTAGAACACTCGGGTGCGTGAGATGTGTTCCACGGGTGTTGCCAGAGTGTAAGGGACGAGACTGTTGAAGGACTTTGTCGTCACTGTCGTTGTTGTTGTTGGCGTCGTCATCACAGTCTGTCAAGCCAACTGTCTTCAGGTAGAGAATATTCAGAAGCGGTTTCCTATCCTGTTCTGATGGGGAAGTGGCCTATGACAGTGCAGCTTGCCCAAGGCCAGCCAAGCTGCCTCTTCTCTCCTATCCTAGAGGACAGGGTGAAAATCCCAAAGGACCTTGATGGATTAGAGTGCTGGGCCAAAGCTAACGGAATGGGTTTCAACAGAGGGAAATGTAGGGTGCTGCACCTAGGTAAAAAGAATGAATTCCACAGATATAGGATGGGAGACACCTGGCTGGAAAATAGTACCTGTGAAAGGGATCTGGGAGTCTTGGTGGACCACAATTGAACATGAGTCAGCAGTGTGATGCGGTGGCCAGGAAAGCCAATGCGATTCGTGGTTGCATCAACAGAAGCATAGTGTCTAGATAGATCAATGGAAGTGATAGTACCACTCTATTCTGCTCTGGTCAGACCCCACCTGGAGTCCTGTGTCCAGTTCTGTGCACCTCAATTTAAAAAGGATGTTGACAACCTCGAGCGGGTGCAGAGGAGGGCAACCAGGATGGTTTAGGGTCTGGAGGAAATGTCTTATGAGGAACGGCTTAGGGAACTGGGAATGTTTAGCCTTTCAAAAAGAAGACTGAGAGGGGATATGATAGCTATGTTTAAATATTTGAAAGGATGTCATATTGAAGAGGGAACAGGTTTCTTTTCCATGGCTTCAGAGACTAGGACTCAGGTCAATGGTTTCAAACTACAGGAAAAGAGATTCCATTTGAATGTTAGGAAGAACTTCCTGACAGTTAGAGCTGTTCAGCAGTGGAAGATGCTGCCACCAATGAGGGTGGTGGAGTCTCCTTCTTTGGGGGTTTTTAAGTAGAGGCTGGATGGCCAACTGTCGGAAATATTGTGATGGGGGTTCCTTCACGGCAGGGGGTTGGATTGGATGGCCCTTGAGGTCTCTTCCAACTCTGTAATTCCATGATTCTATGATTCTCCCAGGAGGCAGAGAGAGAGGAATCAAACTCTGAACCTTTGGCTCCATAGCCACCCTTACACACCTTCAACTGCAATTCCAAAAGGTCTTGAGGAAACCTGTTGCCTAGCAAGGAACCTTGGCTACTGTAATGCTGGGGTGGGCAAACGCCAGCCGTTCCAAGTCTGCCTAGGCATATACAGTGGACCCTTGTATAACAAACAGTTTGTATAACATAAAAATTTTTACAACATAAATATTATGGAGATAGAGGAAATTTGCTCAACAGAATCACCTATTGGGGCAAATCTGTACAACATAAAAATGGGATTACTCCATTTTCAATGCATTTCTATGGGAAACTTGTATAAAGGAATATGTCTGTGAAGATTCTCAGTCATCCAGGTGAGTTTATCTGGAAGTTGAGTCATGGCTACTGGACTTCTTTTTTGGGAGATAGAAACGTTTCGCTGTTCATCCAAACAGCTTCATTGGTATAAAGGAAATTTTGCTTAACATAATTTCATTTGGAACAAATTAATTCCTCTATACAAGGTACCATTGTACTCTGGACTTTTAACTTTACCATAGTGTTTGCTATTATCCACAGCAACTATGAGGGGCTTGGGGGAAAACCCCCATGGATATGGAGGGTCTTAAGAGGGTCAAACCAGCAGTCTCTCTCGGGACCCTCTTCAGCCCTACAGTGTTCTGTGATTCAGTAGCAGATATCCCAAACTTCGCAAGTCAAATGGTATTTATTGCATTTCTTATATTTATCTCCTGTCCATCTGGCCTGAAGGCCTGTTGTGGTATGCCCATGATAGGACATATTCACCTTTGAGTCAGCTCGAGTGGATACAGTCCATGAAAAACAGGGAGACAGGAAACAGGCTGGTTCAACACAAGTCCTGCCTAGAGATGAGCACGAAATGGAAAAATTGTGTTTTGTTTTGTTTCCTTCCTTTCCTTAGTAGTTTTGATTTGTTTTGTTAGTAATGATTTTTTTTCCCCAAAAGGAAACAAAATGAAATGAAACTAATCAGAACTCTGCTCAACACAGCAGGGGGAACCCGGCTTCCCTGACACAGCAGGGGGATGAGAGGATGAACGGTGAAGTCAGTGCCTTCTGCTGCTGTGCCCTTCTTAGTCAAGCAAGGGGCGGGCAGGTTGTGTACCCACTCAACTCAGGCCTGGCAGAGAAGGGCACAGTGGAGCAGGGTTTTGAATTCCACACTGCAGCAGCGAGGGTGCTCCTGCGGCACAAAATTCATAGAATCATAGAATCATAGAGTTGGAAGAGACTTCAAGGGCCATCCAGTCCAACCCCCTGCCATGCAGGAGCCCCATCACAGTACTTCTGACTGATGGCCATCCAGCCTCTGCATAAAAACCTCCAAAGAAGGAGACTCCACCACCCTTTGGGCCTTTTCACACGACCCCTAAGATCCGCTGGTCCCTTAATTTCGGACCAAAGATCTTAGGGGTTCGTTGCCCTTCCTTCCTCCCCACCAGAGAAAGAGGGGGGAAAATGCAGCTCACCTGGAGGAGCTTCCCGGAGCTCCGTTTCTCTTCCGTTTCTCTTCTGCTTGCTTTTTTTCCTCCCACCTCTTCTCTTAAAGGGGCAGGAGGCAAAAAAAAACACAAGCAGAAGCCAGGAGAGCCCCTCACTGACCAGATTAAATCCGGACCTGGGGATTTTCACCCACCTCAAGCAGGTACAAGAAAGTGCAGCTGGGTCACGCTTAGGTGGGCGGGGTCGCACTTAATTGTCTGCAAAGTCCGGAGCTGGTGCGAAAACACTTGTAAGGTCCGGACCTTGCAGCCATTTCCTGCGGAGCTTAGGGGTCGTGTATAAAGGCCCTTTGTGGCAGCATATTCCACTGCTGAACAGCTCTAACTGTCATGAAGTTCTTCCTAATGTTATTTATTTATTTATTTATTTATTTATTTATTTATTTATATAGCTTGTATGCCGCCCACTACCCAAAGGTCTCTGGGCGGCTCACAATCAAAACAATTAAAACATCAAAATACAATACAATTAGAACAATAAAACCAGTAAATGCAATAAATACAGTACATTAAAAGCACACCATTAAAAATTGCCATCAGGACCCACAATCATTAGTTAAAAAACTTTTGGAATAGGAAGGTTTTTACCTGGCGCCGAAATGATATCAACGTCGGCGCCAGGCGAGTCTCATTTGGGAGGGCATTCCAAAGTCTGGGGGCAGTTGCTGAAAAAGCCCTATTCCTGCAAGCCACCCCCTTCACCTCCTTAAGGGATGGCTCTTTCAGGAGGGCTCTCTGACT
This sequence comes from Phrynocephalus guinanensis, assembly GCA_037367245.1. NCBI lineage: Eukaryota > Metazoa > Chordata > Lepidosauria > Squamata > Agamidae > Phrynocephalus > Phrynocephalus guinanensis. The sequence continues at coordinate 208,904,116 of CM074732.1, read as the reverse complement.
AGATCTTAGTTGCCGGGTAGGTTCATATGGAAGGAGGCGGTCCTTCAGGTCTCTAGGTCCTAAGCCGTTCAAATGGAATCTCTTTTCCTGTAGTTTGAAACCATTGCCCGGAGTCCTAGTCTTTGAAGCCATGGAAAACAAACCTGTTCCCTCTTCAATATGACATCCTTTCAAATAGTTAAACATAGCTATCATATCCCCTCTCAGTCGTCTTTTAGAGAGGCTAAACATTCCCAGTTCCCTAAGCCGTTCCTCATAAGACATTTCCTCCAGACCCTCAACCATCCTGGTAGCCCTCCTCTGCACCCGCTCAAGATTGTCAACATCCTTTTTAAGCTGAGGCACACAGAACTGGACAGAGCACTCCAGGTGGGGTCTGACCAGAGCAGAATAGAGTGGCACTATCACTTCCCTTGATCTAGACACTATGGTTCTGTTGATACAACCAAGAATCGCATTGGCTTTCCTGGCCGCCGCATCACACTCCTGACTCATGTTCAATTTGTGGTCCACCAAGACTCCCAGATCCCTTTCACAGGTACTATTCTCCAGCCAAGTCTCCCCCATCCTATATCTGTGCAATTCATTCTTTTTTAGCTAGATGTAGCATCCTACATTTCCCTCTGTTGAAATCCATTTTGTTAGTTTTGGCCCAGCACTCTAATCTGTCAAGGTCTTTTTGGATTTTCATCCTATCCTCTAGGGAATTAGCAACACCTCCCAATTTGGTATCATCTGCAAATTTAATTAGCATACTCTCTATTCCTTCCTCCAGGTAATTAATAAAGATATTGAACAGCACTGGACCCAGAACAGAACCCTGGGGCACCCCACTGGTCACGTCTCTCCAAGCTGAAGAGAGGCCATTTATGGTCACACTTTGGGTGCGATCAGTCAACCAATTACAAATCCACCTGACAGTAGCACTATCTGTCCCACTTTCTACTAACTTCTTAGCAAGAATACCATGGGGAACCTTATGAAAGGCCTTACTAAAGTCCAGATAAACAATATCCACAGCATTCCCCTCATCCACCAGGCCTGTAATTCTATCAAAGAAAGAGATCAAATTAGTGTGGCATGACTTTTTTTAAAGAAACCCGTGTTGACTTCTTGTAATGACAGCATTGTTTGTTAAATAATTGCAGACTGCCTGTTTAATAATCTGCTCTAGGATCTTCCCAGGAAGTGAAGTCAAGCTGACTGGGCGATAATTATTTGGGTCCTCTTTTTTACCCTTTTTGAAGATGGGGACAACATTAGCCCTCCTCCAATCGATGGGGACTTCCCCTGTTCTCCAGGACTTCTCAAAGATTATTGCCAATGATTCTGAAATTAGTTCTGCCAGTTCTTTTAATATCCTTGGGTGTAATTCATCTGGCCCAGGAGACTTAAATTCATTTAATGCTCCACTGTGCCCTTCTCTGCCAGGCCTGGGTTGAGTGGGTACACAACCCGCCATCCCCTTGCCTGGCTAAGAAGGCCACAACAGAGCATGGTTTTGAATATCCCACTGCTCCCGCCCCACAACCTGAACTGTCAAAATCCCACCTGGGAGGTGGGGGTGGCAACGGGAGAATGGAGCAGGCAGCAGGAAATTCAAATCCCTGCTCTGCTCTCTCATTCTGGCCACCATCACACAGCTGGTTTTTACAGCTCAAGCTGTCAAAACCAGCTGGGTGGCGGTGGCTAGAACAAGAGAGCAGTGGGGGGTAAATTCACGAACTGATTTGCTTCAATAGTAAAAATGGTGTTTTGTTTCATTTTGTAACAAAATGCTATCTGACATTTTTATACGTTACGAAACATTTTATAACCTTATGACACGATGAAACAGCTTGTCATTTTTTGTTTTGTGCCCATCTCTAGTCTTGCCAATTGAACAAACAGAAGTGGATGTGAGGAGCTGCTCTCTGCTCAGGAATGGCATTCCACGGCCCCACTTCTACTTCCAGCTCCTGCTCGCTCTTTAATAGAGTTTTTAGAATGACATGTTTGCTGAAGATATTTCCCCATTTTGTATTCTGACAGAATTTTGATAATGGCCATTATTCTCCACCCCACCCACCCCCAAAAAAAGATATTGAGGTCACCGTGGAAAAGACACCCAGTTGGTTTGCACAAAGGGTTGATCAAGGCTCTGATTTGCCTCTCTTCAAATAAGGAGATGGGGCTGCAGCGTCATTTTATTTTATTTTTTAAAAAACGGTGTTGATGCCAATTAAGAAATGCAGAAAGAGATAGATCAGAATTTAAGCTTGCAGGGGCTTCGTTGACCTCCTTTGCATAAATGAATGAATGAGGCCTTTGGGCCCATCCCAGGACATTTCACTGCCTGATACAGGAGCAGCAAACCATGTGCGCCACCTACCAGGAGCCCTGTGGCATAATGGTTAAACTACTGTGGAAAATATGCCAGTGAGAGTTAAAGAAAACTGTTACAAAGTATATTGGAGATGGTATATAACGCCTGTGAAGTTAAATACAATAAATAAAGAAATATCTCCAATTTGTTGGAGATGTAAAAAAGAAAAAAGGACGTGTTTACATATGTGGTGGGCATGTGAGAAAAGGAAATTTGAATGGAATTTGGTTCTCAGTGAAATGCAAGAAATATTACGGAAAAAGATTCCAATGTCCCCCCAGCTGGCACTGTTAAATATAGTTGCAGATACACAATTGAGGAGGGGAACTGCTAATTATTACAATCGCAAGGTTGATTTTCGCTAAATATTGGAAATCTAATGAGCAATTAGTGATGGAAGAATGGTATAAGGAGTTATGGAATTTAGCTATTAACGATAAAATGACTTATGAAATTAAAATTAGGAAAGGGATGAGCAAGTCTAATGACTTTAATGGAATATGGGATAAATTATTGGTATATGTATTCCAAAAGCGTAAAGGGTATACACCCGGAGAAGATTCAATGTACTTCTGGAGGGAAATGGGCTGGTCATGATCATGAAAGTTGTTATTCTGTTCAAATCCTGAGGGGGGTGGGTTGCACGGGGTTTATGTTTGTTGTATTTGTTATATTTTATTTATATTGATGTGTGTTATTTTTTTCCTTCCTCATGCTATTTTACTGTTTTTTCTGTTCTTTTATATAAATAAATAAATAAATAAATAAACTACTGTGCGACAGCCAAACTGTGCTCACAACCTGGGGTTCAATCCCAGGTGCCCCGCTTGAGGTTCACTCAGCCTTCCATCCTTCGGAGGTCCGTAAAATGAGTACCCAGCTTGTGGGTGGTGGAGCAATGTGTAGCCTGCGTAATTATATTGTAAAGCACCTAGAGAGTGCTTTAAGCCCTATAGAGTGGTATATAAGCAGCACACTTTGCTTTCTTGCTTTGCTTTACCACTCCCAAGGTGCACAGCACCCAAAGCTGGTCAATAGAGATGGGCTTTTCGTTTCGCAAGTGGTCAGCTTCCGAAACGAAACGCGGGAGCCCAGTTGGTGTTTGGAACTGGTGGAACAAAATCAGCCAATCCCTTACCTTGCTCTATGGATTGTGCAGGGCTAAACTTCAATGAGGAAGAAGCCTCTGATGTATACTCTTTCCTTCTCCCTGGCTCTGGCCAATCAGACTGGGAGGCGGGATGCTGCATTTCCCTGCATAGCTCCTGACTGGCCAGCACCAGAGAGAAGGAAAGATGACATCAGAGGCTTCTTCCTCATTGCAGTTTAGCCCCTTGCGACCCCAGAGCAAGGTAAGAGATTGGCTGATTTCATTCCAGAGGGTTGGTTTGGTTCTGAACGCCAGCTTGGCTCCCACATTTCATTTTTGAAGCTGACCACTTCCAAAACAAAAAGCCCATCTCTACTGGCCAGCTTAATTTTGGGCAATGAGGCAATAAATCCCACTGGCTGTAACAACTCTCTTTTCACTTAGCAATAAAAGCACAGGAACAAAAAGGTACTGTAATCAGGTGCCATTTTTCATGATGCTTCAAACAAAAGGCCACAGGGGCAGCTGCTCCATTATGCCTAATGGCTGGGTCAGGTCTCTGGGTTTGCCTGAAGAACGGCAAGAACTGAAAGAACAATTAGAATCACAGAATTGTAGAATCATACAGTTGGAAGAGACCTCAAGGGTCATCCAGTCCAATCCTCCTGCCATGCAGGAACCCCCATCAAAGTACTCCCAACAGATAACCATTCAGCCTCTGCTTAAAAACCTCCAAAGAATGAGACTCCACCACCCTCCTTGGTGGCAGCATATTCCGCTGCGAAACAGCTCTAACCAACATGAACTTTTTCCTAATGTTCAAATGGAATATCTTTTCTTGTAGTTTGAAACCATTGCCCCAAGTCCAGTCTCTGAAGCCATGGAAAACAAACCTGTCCCCTCTTCAATATGACACCCTTTTAAATATTTAAACATGGTTATCATATCCCCTCTCAGCCTTCTTTTTGGGTTGCTGGTTAGATCTGGCCCATGGATGTAAAAAAGAATGAGTGCCAGAGATGATTTCCATACATAGGAGGAACTGCAGTTGCATCCAATTTTGAGTTTTCTGGGCCCTTCTGCCATTTTGAGACTTGTTCAAGTTATAATTAGTTTCATTCCGTGTACACACACACAGATCTCGCTTCCAGGCCATCTGAACAAAAAGATTGAATTGGCACTGCCATGCATGAAATTATTTCTTTTCAGGAGCAGACTGTTTTCAGTATACATCAAGAGCTGATATTATTTGTGTATTGCCAGCAAATGGTGTGAAATTAAAGGCCTCCCAGTCCAACAGGTGCTTAAGATCTCCGTTCACAACAAGGGCAGGGTGGGAATTCCATTTCCATTTATTTGATCTTCCATTCTTTCGAAACAAGAATTTCTGACATGACCTCATATTCCGGATGGAATGAACTTTTGGTGTATATGTGTGTGTTTACTACTTGAATTCATGATTATAGAGCAAATTTCTTTCCAGAAGTCTTCCTTTTCTTTGATTTCTCACTCACTAACTTACTTTACCATACTTTACTAAAATACGACTACTCTGGTGGTGGTGGTGGTGATGCTGCTGCTGCTGCTGCTGGTGGTGGTGGTAGTAGTAGTAGTAGTAGTAGTAGTAGTAGTAGTAGTAGTAGTAGTAGTAGTAGTAGTAGTAGTTAGGAGTGTGTGCATGTGTATAAAGGTAATTCTTATGTCGGTTTTGAGTGAATAAGCCATGGAATTATCACATAAGTGTAGCTCATAATGTTGGGTCACAGAACAAGGGCATTGTGAGAGAAACATGGAGATGCACTGTAGGGTCATGAGAAAAAGGAAGACATTGTAACATTGAAAAACTATTCATAGGGAATACCAGTCAAGTCCTAGAGCAGTGATGGCAAACTTATGGCACGGGTGCCAAAGGTGGCACTTGGAGTCCTTTCTGTGGGCACCCGACATCGCCCCTTCACAGCCACCTGTATTCAGGTTAAATGGCTGTATTGTCACTCTGTGAAAAATTAGTGGGTTTTGAACTGCAGTTTGGGCACTCAGTCTCTAAAAGGTTCGCCATAACTGTCCTAGAGGATGGACTCAGGTAATCAAGAAAGGGAATTTGACTTTCCTGTCGCTACATTATAATGCAATAATTGGCACCCTCACTGAGCCGTGAATTCCTCCCTAAGGAATAGGCTGATGAGCTTTTCTAGTGCCCATCAGGAAATCCTTTCTTCTCACAGACTCAGAGCCTGGGGGCATTCTCCTGCACCTGGAAAACTATCTCCTCCCTTTGTCTCACTCCTAACCCTTCCCTCCTCTCCCCTCCTCCCACTACAGAACCAGGTAAGACAACAAACGGACTTACAACAAAGTTTGTTTCCATTTGTTTCACAAACACTGGACTATGTCTGTGAAGATTCTCAGTCATCCAGGTGAGTTTATCTGCTACTCCATTGTGCCTGGGATTTGGAGTTACCCTCCTTTTCAGCTTGGAGGGAAAAATGTCTCCCCGTCATGGCTTGGCATCTGCCATGGGCTTTTTCTCCAGAAATGGGTCCAATCTTCTTTTAAAGGCATCTAGGCCAGATGCCATCGCCATATCCTGGGGCAAGGAGTTCCTCCTATCCAGGGCCGGCGCTAGGTCTTTTTGCACCCTAAGCGAGGGGTGGGGGGTTTGGGTGGGCGGGACAGGGGTGGGGGGCAGCACGGGGGGTGGGGGCAGGCAGCGGTGGGCGGCGGGTCACTGGGAGGGGGGAGGGGGCAGGGGGCGTCGGGTGGCGGGGGACAGCGACGGGCGTGGGGGCGGATGGCAACGGGCATGGGGGTGGGTGGCAATGGCCGCGGGGGCGGCGGGCGGACAGCGATGGGCAGTGATGGGCAGGGGTGGCAGGCGGCTGGTGGGCGGTGGGGGTGCCGCTGCCGCCGCCCCCCCAAGCTGGGTGCCTGCACACCATCATCGCGCCTCCGCTGTGCCCAGGCTCTGCAGGTGGCTGGGCTTATGGAGCACCACCGAGGAGGAGGAGGAGGAGGAGGAGGAGGGTGGCGCGCCTAGTGGGGTGAGCAGCAGCCAATCCGGCGAGGCAGAGCCCCTCCGAGGGGGCGGCCCGTGGCCTATCCAGCCCCCCCCCAAGGGCTGGGCTCTCAGGCGAGCAGGAGCTGCAGACAGCCCACTGCGGGGGGGACGACAGCTCTAAGCATGATCAGAGAGCCGTACCCCCCGCCGCCACCACCCCCCACGAGCCTCCTCGTTCCAGGGCAGCTGTGGGAGGGGGGTGGACACCCCTCTGTCTCTCCTCCCCCTCACTTTCTGGCCACTCAGCCCTTGGCAAGGTGTGGGGGCTCTGCCGGCCATCCCTCCTTCCCTCTTGTTCAGGCTTCTGGTGTGACTGGAGTCCGCTGGGGAGAGGGTGCTGCCTTGCCGGAACGCGCACGCCTTCCCGGATGGCTGGCGGGGCTCGGAGGGCGCGGGAACTCGGAGGGCGGAGGGCGGCGGTGGGGGGAAGGTGGGGGGCAACAGGCTTGCCAGCGCCCTCTCCATTTCGGTGCTCTGGGCAGCTGCCTAGTTTGCCTTTAATGGTAGCGCCAGCCCTGCTCCTATCACAGCTGCTTGTGCCCTCCACTTCAGTGTGGTCGAACAGACAGAATGTTAGGCTGTAACTCGCCGACCTGGGTTTGAAATCCTGCTCAGCTGTATAGACTCACAGGAAGAGCAGGACTGGTAAAACCACTCCTCAAATATCTTGAAAATCCCCATTAACCACCTAGAGTAGCCTTCCAGGTGGGCGTTATACAAACCCAATAAATCAACAAATAAAATCATAACTACCAGGCTCACTATACATGTGCTAGATAGCAAAGAACAGGCACACTTCATCAGAATGTTTTCAGCTTTTAAAGAGAGATCTGGAAACTCCCTGGCATCATGGACTGAAGGACCAAGTGGGTGGCAGTGGCATCCTGAGGATCCAGGGTGAGTCCACCTTGATCTGTATGCCCTCAATGAGGTGAGCTCATTGCACGCTATCCATCCTGACTCTCCCATGAAGCCACCGGTAACTCGTTCAGAGATGCACCAGTCCAGGAATGCATCTCCAACTGCAGTTCAATAGCCCCTTGAACTACCAGAGCTGCCTCCTGCAGAATCCTTGGGTTTCTAGTTCAGCAAGGGAGGTGGGATGGTCTGTCAAAGTTTGGCTTGCCGAGAGAGATTTCTCAACATGACATCAAACTACTGTGAACACAAGAACTGGAAGGACAGACAAATGCATAGAAGTGCTCCATTAATCAGTGCTCAATGGGCCTTTGTGAGTAAGGCACCCACTCCTGTCTGTCTATGCTATGTGCTAATTATGTATGCCATGTATGAAGAAATGCTGCTATGCTGTTGATTTGTCTCCATGTAACTTATATGTGTATATATATGTAATATAGCTGTTTTGTTTTAAGTAAGCTCTGACTTTGCCTGATTCTGCTTCTGTCTAGGTAATTGCTCAATAAGTATTTGCTTCTGCTGGCGGAACAAATTGCAAAATACTCTGACAACTACAATTCCCAGAATCCTGCAGGATGGAACTGTGGTGTTCCAAGTGTTGTCAGCAGTAGAGATGGGCACGACCAGGAAAAATTACGTTTCGAGTTGTCGTGTGTCAGAGCTGGCCCGTTTCGGCTCATTTCCGTTTGTCGCGAAATTTTTCAAAAATTTGTCGTTTCGTTTGTCATTTTTTCGTCTGTTGTTAGTACTGGTTTTGGGGGGGGGAGCGGGCTCCTGGAGGCACCTCTCTGGGGTGGGTGCCTCCTCTGGCCCGCTATGAAGGGAAAGCGGGCTCCTGGAGGCACCTCTCTGGGGTGGGTGCCTCCTCTGGCCCACTACAAAATGGCATGCATAGCCAATTGGATATGCATACCAAGTTGCAGTGGCAGGCAGAGGCACCTCTCTTTCTTTTGGGTGCCTCTACTGTGACTCACTAAGCATACTGGCATACTGGTGTACGGTGCACTTGGGCTGGGGAAGTGAGAGAGGACCCCTATGGGCGCCCTCTGGCTCACTAAGAAGGGAAGTGTACTTGCGTGTAGTGCAATGCGAGTACACAGATCTGGCTTAGGGTTAGGGTTAGCGCAAGGCCTAGGCTTAGGGTTACGGGTACGGTTAAGGTGAGTTAGTGGGATGCACCTCTGGGTGCCTCTCTGACCCACTAAGAAGGACAGTGTACTGGCGTATGGGTTAGGGTTAGGGTTCGGGTTCGGGCTAGGGTTAGTGGGCTTTTTATGCCCGACTGGCACATCCCAGAAATCTTGGTCAAAACCTGGCCAAGTGGCCATGCAATTGGTGGAATGGCTCCAAAAATTTGCATGGTCCACTCCCATGGCCAGCCCATCATTGCGCAGGTGTAAAAAAATAAAAATAAAAATAAAATAAAATAAAATCAATGGAGACGTTTTATTGCAAGAAAAACCCACTGCTGCTACTGTAAAAATGCAGGCAGTTTTAAAATAGCTATTTTCGCATGTTTCTGTGGTGCTTTGGTGTTTATTTGGACCACGATTTCAAAATAAATATTGCGGTCGCCCCATTTTGGATCCCCCGCCCGCACCACATGGCATGGCGAGCGAGTTGGCGAGACGACGAGGATGCCCCCACCAGAGCAGCCCAGGAAAGGAGAGGGGGGAAGGCAGGGGACCCCCCCGAAACCACCCCTCTGGTAGGTGCCCTCACTCAGGCAGGCATATTTTCGCCTGCTTTTTTGGCCGGGAATCGGGTTTTTTTTTTATTTTTAAAACTTTTTTCCTGTGCCGCTTGGCATCGCGTGATCGCTGCGATGCCGCCAGGAACGACCACGACAAATCAGACCCAATTTTTCTTTAGTCGGTTCGAGTTCGAGTTCTGCCAGAGTAATTGTCGTTCTTCGTTTCGTTACGTAACGGAAACGAGGAACAGAAACGGAAACGAGGATTTCGCCGAGTCGTGCCCATGTCTAGTCAGCAGTAGAGAATAGAGCCAAGATAAGATGTGGGGAAAGAGGTCAGAGCAGGTCCACCCTTCTTGCTGTTCTGACATGGAAGCTTCTCCTCCCTCCAGGAAAATCAGGGCCTCCAGTCTCATGGAGAGGCTGGGTGGATTATGTTGACCTCTACGGAGGGCCCTTGTTCAAGTGAAGAGTGTCAGCAGAGAGATGTAGGGCCGATCTGCTCCCTTTCCATCACACTCATGTGAATGCTATCCTGAAAGAGGAAGAAAGGCTAAAACATTGGGGCTCTTTATTTATTTATTTATTTATTTATTTATTTATTTATATCCTGTACTTATATACCGCACCATTTCCTGGAGGACTCTGGGCGATTTACAAAAAAGAAAACCAATAAATACAATGATCAAAACATATGATAAAAACAATAGCGGAAGAGCAACGGTAGGGCACTAGTCAATAAAAGTCCTCAATAAAGACAGCGGGTGGGGGGGGACCCTAGGCAGAAGTATGGTCGCCATAAGCCTCCTTAAAGAGTAAGGTTTTTAGAGCCTTTTTGAAGGCAGGCAGGGACGATGCAAGGCGCAGCTCGCTCGGTAGCTGATTCCACAAAGAAGGGCCAACCACGGGTTGTTGATTTTTGCACCTCCCTTGGGGTGGCCACCCTGAGCGAGCACACCCGCAACATCCGAGTGGGCCTGGCCTCAGCTGATCTCTGAGAGATACGCTCCGCCAGGTAGTCAGGTCCCAAGCCGTGGAGGGTTTTGAAAACCAAAACCAGGACCTTGAACCTTATCCGGAGGGCAACGGGCAACCAATGCAGGTGGGCCAGAACTGGGGTGATGTGATCATACTTATGAGCATCCACCACCAGTCTGTCTGCCGCATTCTGTACCCGCTGCAACCTCCGGACAAGGTTCGAGGGCAACCCCACGTAGAGTGCGTTGCAGTAGTCAGTTATCGATATCACAAGGGCCTGCACGACTGTTCTCAGGGAGGACTTTAGTCTGGAAAAAAGGCATGTGAGGGGAGATATGATTGAGACGTACAAAATAATGCAGGGCATGAGTTAAGTGGATAGAGGGATGCTCTTCTCCCTCTTACAAAATACCAGAATTAGGGGACATCCACAAAAATTGAGGGCTGGGAGAATGAGAACAGACAAAATAATTTTTTTTACCCAGCATTAGTCTGTGGAACTCCCTGCCACAGGAGGTGGTGATGGCCTCTGGTCTGGATGCCTTCAAAAGAGGATTCTGTCATCTCCAGCCTTAAAACCAGGGTACTTCAAAGACCAGATGCAGGGGAATTGTATGAAGAGACAGATATCTAGGCTCGTGCGCTCCCAGAGGCATTTGGTGGGGCCGTTGTGAGATACAGGAAGCTGGACTAGGTGGGCCTCTGGCCTGATCCAGCAGGGCTCTTCTTAGGTTTGTATGTTCTTATGAGGGAGCCACACAAACTCCCTTGAAGATTCCCAATCACTGTGGATCACCTCTGTTCTTGGGCTGCAAAAACCTGCACATAAAAACACACCCATAACACTTGCACATACACACACACACACACACACACACACACACACACACACACACAGAGAGAGAGAGAGAGAGAGAGAGAGAGAGAGAGAGAGAGAGAGAGAGAGAGAGACTTCTTTTAGCTATTTTAGAAGAATGCCTTCATGAACGAAATGGATTGAAAGCATAATACGGCCGGGTTCCAAAGAAGAAAGATGAAGCAACCCATCCAAGCAGCTGCCAAGTGTCGTGGTGGCGTGGCTGGAGGGAGCAGTCTGCATCGTGGGAATGGGGAGATCTATCCGGTGAAGAAGAGACAGGAAGGTAAAACAGGAGGAGCCACCACCATGCGGAGCAACTGCAACGAGGACAGTAGAAAGCATGGAAAGAGCTTCCACAAAGCAGCTTTTAATGTAGGGACCATCACCATGGTAACCAGCATCCCATTAGACTTGCTGGATGGCCATAAGTTTTAAAGCAAGCAGAGAAGCTGGCATCATGGTTGGCTTAGTTATCTGGCTGCTTCGTTATTGATGCAGAATAAACCTAGAATCCTCATTCCAAAACATTTGTGGAGGCCAGATTCTGTCTTTGGGAAGCCTTAGCCTCCTGTCTGGGAGATGCAAAGTGTTGTCATCGCTCCACCTCCGACCAACTTCCAGAGGGGCCTGCCAGATAAGGTATGCAAAGTTCTTTGAACGGTGAAAGTGACACACCAAAAACCTGTATGACTTGCGAGTTGCCTGACAAACGGATTTTCCTTCTGAAGCCATGCGCAGCCTCTCAATGTACAGTCCATTTCTCTTCAGAAGCCCGTGGAGACTTCCTCAGCCCTGAGGGGATCCATGAGTCCCACTTTGTCAGAACTTTACCGGTAGAAAACTTATTTGGGAGGCTAAACTTTAGCACCTTGGAAAGCGCCTATAAAGTTCAGCATTTAATGTCCCCACTGAGTCAGAATCTGTTGTTTACATGTTAAACGGTCAGCTAACTAGGAGCTAACTAGGGAAGAGCGACTCTTTGGGAAACAATGCAATTTTACATTGACCTTGCTTTCAGAGTTATTTATTTATTTATTTATTTATTTATTTATTTATTTATTTATTTATTTATTTATATGCCGCCAGATTTTCCCAGACGGGAACTCAGGGCGGTCAACAAGGAATAGCAAACAACAAAACGTTGAGAAAAATAATAATCAGTTCCACAATGAGACATAAAGAATAAAAACAAACCCAACAACGATCAGTAGAACCAAAATTTTAAAAACTAAAAATACAAAACATTACTAAGGCAAGATGGCAAAAAAATGGGCAGACAAACAAACTCATAACTAGAGATGGGCACGACTTAGCGGTATTCCCGTTTCCATTTCCGTTACTCGGTTCCGTTACTCTACGGAAACGGTAACGGGAATTACTCCGCCAGAATTTGAGCTCGAACCGACGAACGAACAATTTTGGTCTGATTTGTTGTGCTCGTTCCTTGCATCGCGCGATCGCGCGATGCCACGCGGCACAGAAAAAAAGTTTTTAAAAGTTAAAAAAACCCGGTTCCCGGCCAAAAAGCAGGCGGAAAAATGCCTGCCGTGCCTCAGGGCACCTACCAGAGGGGTTGTTTCTGGAGGTCCCCGGCCTCCCCCCCATCCCCCGTCCTGGGCTGCTCTGGTGGGACTCGCCGCAGGCTCGCAGCCAGCAAAAAGCCCAGTCTCACCGCCGGCCGCTGCAATTAAAGCGCAAGCAAGCGGCACGGACGGCACAGGAAAAAACTTTTAAACTCTCCCCCCACCCATTCCCGGGCCAAAAAAGCAGGCGGAAAAATGCCTGCTTGACTAAGGGCGCAGCGCACCTACCGGAGGGGTGGTTTCTGGAGGGGGGGTCCCGCCTCCCCCCCGTCCTGGGCAGCCGGACTCGCCATGCCATGCGGTGCGGGCGGGGAATCCAAAATGGGGCGGCGAACGCAATATTGTTTTTGAAATCGTGGTCAAAAAACACACAAGCACAACAGAAACACACAAAAATTTATAAACTGCCAGATTTTTCACAGTAGCAGTGGGTTTTTTCTTGCAACAAAATAAGAACATAAACATAAACATAACATAAGAAGAGCCATGCTGGATCAGGCCAAAGGCCCATCTAGTCCAGCTTCCTGTATCACACAGCGCACCCCACCAGACGCATGAGACTAGATATCTTTCCTGATACCACTCCCCTGCAAACTGTACCCTGGTTTAAAGCCTAGAGATTACACATCTCCATCATGGTTTGTAACCCGTGATGGACTTTTCCTCTAGGAATCTGTCCAATCCCCTTTTGAAGGCATCCAGGCCAGATGCCATCACCACATCCTGTGGCAGGGAGTTCCATAGACTTACAACACGCTGGGTGAAAAAATATTTTCTTTTGTCAGTTCTTACTCTCTGTCCTTCATTGATTTTGTATTCCCTCTATCCACTTTACTCATACCCTGCATTATTTTGTATGTCTCAATCATATCCCCCCCTCAAGCGCCTTTTTTCCAGACTAAAGAGGCAATGATTTTTTTAGCCTTTCTTCATAAGGGAGGTGCCCCAGCCCAGTAAATCATTTTAGTCGCTCTCGACCTTTTCCAATTCCACTATGTCTTTCTTGAGATGCGGTGACCAGAATTGTACACAATACTCCAGGTGGGGCCTTACTATTGTTTTATATAACGGCATTATAATGTCTCTCCTCTCCTCCTCTGTCCTTCATTGATTTTATTTTATTTTATTTTATTTACACCTGCGCAATGATGGGCTGGCCGAGTGGCCAGCCATGTGGGAGTGGACGACCATGCAAATTTTTGGAGCCATCCCACCAATCGCATGGCCACTTGGCCATGGAGACTTCTGGGATGTGCCAAAAAGCCCCCTAAAACCTGCCCTAGCCCCCTAACCCTAACCCTAATCCTTGACTCCTTACCCATACATCACAGACTGTCTTCTTAGTGGGTCAAAGAGGCACCCAGAGGTGCAACCCACTAGCCCACCGTAACCTTACCCGTCACTAGCCTAACCCTAGCCCTTGCACTAACCCTAACCCTAACCCTAAGCCAGATCTACTTGCATTGCACTACACGCAAGTACGATTCCCTTCTTTGTGAGACATGGCGGTGCAAGAGCCTTAGGCATCACCCTATGGCTCTGGGTTCACTCACTGGTCTCACTGTCTGCAACTGGTATGCATATCCATATGGCTATGCATGCCATTTTGCAGCAGCAGGTGAGGAGGGGAGACCCCCATGTTGAGGGGTCTCTTGGAGCCTGCTTCCCCTTCCTAGTGGGTGAGGATAGGAGGCACCCACGGGTGCCTCCAGGAGCCCGCTTTCCCTTTATAGCGGGCCAGAGGAGGCACCCACCCCACAGAGGTGCCTCCAGGAGCCCGCTACCCCCCCCAAAAAAAAACCAGTACTAACGAAAACGAAAAAACAAAAAACAAACCGACTAATTTTTGCGAATTTTCGCGAAAAACGGAAACGACCCGAAATGGAACCGGCCCAACTAAAGACAACTCGAAAAAAAAATTTTTCAAGTCGTGCCCATCTCTACTCATAACACCTACTCATAAAAATAAATCATCCTCCTTGATGGCTGTAGAGCTGGCAGATTCTTTGCAGGGACTTTTAGGGAACGGCTGTTTGAGCCTCATTTTCATAAGCACGTTATAGATTTTCAGGGCTGCATTTTTTATAGTCCCTTTAATTATTTTAGCACTCTATATCTACAAAATGTCAAACCTTGGCAGGGCGGTACCAAGAATGTCATTAAACCACTTCTTCTTTCAGGATGTCCTGGGTGTAATTGCCTATCAAATAATTCAGCTGGAAATCTACAATGGCAGACTATATTTCATATAATTAAATTTGCTCTATGTGGTGTGTGATTGTGTTTATTTAGCTTAATGTAAATTTACTATGCACTTAACGCTTTTAAATTGTCTTAAATTCTTGTAAAACACCTGGAGTGGCGATATTGCTGGATGGGCAGTATGTATGTATGTATGTATGTATGTATGTATGTATGTATGTATGTATGTATGTATGTATGTATAAATAAATAAATAAATAAATAAATAAATAAATAAATAAATAAATAAATAAATAAAATAAAGCGGTTTTATTTCTCCTCTTGCTTCACAAGTCTAGACATAAAATCTCTCTTTCATGTGTTGCCTCACTTGCTTCTTTTGATCATGTAACTCTTCTGCCTTTCCTCTATGAACTCAAGGTAGCAAACACAGTTCTTCAGCCTTAGAACAAGATCAAGCTCAGATTGACTGGCTCATGGTCAACTCCTAGTCATATAAATGCAAACTAACTAGAAGTGGTTCTGGTAGATATCCATAGGGTTCACTTTGTTGAGTTGGGTTGTGTCCAACCAAGTCTTATCAAAAGTGTTAAAGCTTCCCCACTTTCTTTTAAATTTTAAAACGAGGTAGGCCAACGTCAGTCAACAGACTGGAAAGATCAACAAAAAATGAAACACCCCAGCACAAGCGCTCGGAATGCAGTCCCACCCTCTGGAACAAAATCAAGCACTGATTTCCCTTGGTTTACCTCATGCTGGGTGAAACTCCAACCAGGAAGCAGCCTCCGATGCATCCTCTTTCCCTCTCCCTGGTCCTGGCCAATCAGACATGGAGCAGGATGATGGAAGCTCCTGATTGGCCAGCACCAGGGAGAGGGAAAGATGATGCATCGGAGGCTGCTTCCTGGTTGGAGTTTCGCCCAGTGCTAACTACAGAAGGTAAGACAGTGGTTGGTTTTGTTCCAGAGGGTGGGACTGGATTCTGAGTGCCAGCTGTGCTAGCATGTTTCGTTTCAGAACCAGCCCCCTTCCGAAACGAAACACCCAACTCTACTTCCAAGTAAAAACTTTTAAAGCAAAGCAAAGCAAAGCAAAGTGTTCTGCTTATATACCGCCCCATACTACTACAAGTAGTCTCTGGGCGGTTTACAATTTTAATTACAGTGTGCAGGCTACACATTGCCCCCCCCCCAGCCAGCTGGGTACTCATTTTACCGACCTCGGAAGGATGGAAGGCTGAGTGAACCTTGAAGCCTGCTACCGGGGATTGAACCCAGGTCGTGAGCACAGTTTTACTTGCAGTACAGGCATTTAACCACTGCGCCACTTTAATACTGTTAAAAGATCTTCCAGTCTGTTGATTGATATTGATCTTCCTCTGTTTAAAATGTATCAGAAGTGGCTTCATCCTGTTCCCACCTGCCACTGGCCAAGCTGCTGTGATATCACAGAATGGATATGAATGGTGGAGGAGATGAAGCTGATTATGGAACCCTGAGTTCTGGAGGGAGGGAATACCCCCTCGCAAAACCTTGCCATTTGGGGGTCAGGGTAGCCAAGAGCCTACTTGAAATCTCAAATCAAATATGCATCACAGTCTTATCACCCATACATGAAGGATCTCCCCAATGTGTGGCATGAAGGTGTCTCCCCAATGTGTGGCAGCGGTGAAGAAGGCCAATTCCATGCTAGGGATTATCAAAAAGGGGATTGAAAATAAAACAGCCAACATTATAATGCCATTATACAAATCAATAGTAAGGCCCCACCTGGAGTATTGTGTAATGTGTACAATTCTGGTCACCGCATCTCAAGAAAGACATAGTGGAACTGGAAAAGGTGCAGAAGAGAGCGACTAAAATGATTACTGGGCTGGGGCATCTCCCTTATGAAGAAAGGCTAAAACAATTGGGCCTCTTTAGTCTGGAAAAAAGGCGCTTGAGGGGGGATATGATTGAGACATACAAAATAATGCAGGGTATGAGTAAAGTGGATAGAGGGAAGCTCTTCTCCCTCTCCCAAAATACCAGAACTAGGGGACATACACTCAAACTGAGGGCTGGGAGAGTAAGAACTGACAAAATAAAATATTTTTTCACCCAGCACGTTGTTAGTCTGTGGAACTCCCTGCCACAGGATGTGGTGATAGCATCTAGCCTGAATGCCTTCAAAAGGGGATTGGACAGATTCCTGGTGGAAAACTCCATCACAGGTTACAAACCATGATGGAGATGAGTACCTATCTTGCAAGGGGGGAGGGGGCAATGTGTAGCCTGCATTACTGTAATTAAACTGTAAACTGCCCAAAGACTACTTGAAGTGGTATGGGGCGGTCAATAAGCAGAACACTTTGCTTTGCTTTGTTGAGTGTTGAGTACTCTGGTCAGACAAGCAATGCCTATTCACCTTGAAACTTTTTCAGCTGAGGATGAATCTAGTCTAGCCTGATTTGTTCATAGGGAGCAGGTGAAAGAACTTCAGGTACGAGTCCAAAAGCGGAAGAGAGACAGCAAGGATATACCCCCCAAAAAATCCCACCAAGAACCCAAGTAGAGAAGGGGATGGTTACAAGAGTTTAGTGCTGCCGCCAACAGAACAAAGCGGCTTTGCTGCCGGATGGTCAATATATAAATAAACCCAATAAATAAATAAATATAAATAAATAAAAGGGGAGAAGGAGCCTGAAGAGACAGAAATGACTGCGAGATTCTCGGCAGAAGCCTGGGTGGTAGTTGTGTTTGTGTGTGTGTGTGTGTGTGTGTGTGTGTGTGCCAGCTCCATTTTTTGAAAGCATATGTTGCTTATCTCATCTGTCAATTCAATCGCTCCAGAAGCTGCAGGAGGCGGCTTCCCTTCTTCTCCCACTTCCTGTCATCCATAACCAGTGACGAGAACAAGGCGAACACCGAGTCTTGGGAGACAAGAGCCTGGCAGAGCCCAGGCTGTCAGTTAAAACACGCCATTGCCTTTGAAACGCCAGCATGTTTTGTCTGCAGAAAAGACAGCGCCGTCTGTGATGCCATCGGAAGCAAACAAACAAAGGCCCACATCAGGGGCAGCTTTCGGGGTGGGTGGGTGGCTGTCCCTCCCCAGTTTTGATCATTCTCAGCTTCAGAACAGCAACCAAGGAACCCCCTTCCTCATATCACAAAGAGAACCTTCTCCCTTCTCCTCCAGGAAGATGACAGAGATTGTTCCGGCCATTCTGAGGCCTCCGGGGCCTTTCACTCAGACGGAGGTCTGGAGCACCTTCCCAGCAAGGCTTCCGACCATTCTGCGCTCACCGGCATCCCTCGAGAAAGTCACTCTGACAACGGGAACCGCCACGGTCCTCTCCGAGACGGGTGGCACAGATGTTCCCAGCAGCCTCTTGTGCAGTCTTGAGATTTCGTCCCTGCGTCTGGAGGAGCTCAAGAGACTATGCCAAATGCAGAGGTCTTTCATTGTTACCCTTAGCACAATATCCAGTGAAGACATTACAATGCCAAAGTTGGCGGGTGGGAGACTAGGGTTCCAGTAGCGCCAAGAGACACACCAAATTTTCACAAGAACATAAAAAGATAAGAAGAGCCCTGCTGGATCAGGCCAAAGGCCCATCTAGTCCAGCTTCCTTTATCTCACAGTGGCCCCACCAGATGCGTCTGGGAGCGGACGAAACTAGATATCTGTCTCCCGATACCACTCCCTTGCATCTGGTCCTTGAAGTATCCCGGTTTTAAGCTTGGAGATGATACATCTCCCTTGTGGTTTGTCACCTGTGATGGACTTTTCCTCCAGGAATCTGTCCAATCTGTTCATCTCAGTTAATTTTATCCAATGTGGGATGATGCATGTCCTTGCACAGCTCCGTATTGGCCAGTGCCAGGGAGAGGGAAAGATGATGCATCAGAGGCTGCTTCCTGGTTGGAGTTTTGCCCAGCGCTAACTACAGCAAGACACTGGTTGATTTTGTTCCAGAGGGTGGGACTGGATTCTGAGTGCCAGCTGTGCTGGCGTGTTTCATTTCAGAACCAGTCCCCTTCCGAAATGATACGCCCATCTCTAATTGCATTTTATTATTGTCACATTAAAAACATGGAGTAAAATCCAGTTGTTAGTCTCAAACAGAACGGATTCCTCAGCCAGGTACCTAAATCATGGTGTGGACGTGGACTTCTAGCCAACTTCTTTTGTAGGTTTTGGCATTTTGTGTTTCATGGGACCCCGGAACAAATAATCTGAGTTTCCATTATTTCTTATGGGAAAATTTGCTTTCATATAAGAGTGTTTTGGTTTACAAGCATGTTTCTGGAACAAATTATACTCATAAACCAAAATGTTACTGTATTTCAATAGAATGCTTCCAGGAAGTTCACTCCTAACACTGACCTGTCATATCCTTCCTCTGAACTCTCAGCAATTATATCAGGGTGTGTGGTTTGTGTGTATTCTTACCAAAGAGCCTTTTGGCGCAGTGGTTAAATGCCTGTCCGTCAGCTAGAACTGTGCTCACGACCGGGGGTTCAATCTCAGGTAGCCAGCTCAAGGTTGACTCAGCCTTCCACCCTTCCGAGGTGGGTAAAATGAGTACCCAGATTATGTGATGAGTGGTAGGCAATGCATAGGCTGCATAACTAAGTTCTAAATCACTTGGGAAGCACATTATGAAGCATGCTTTGCTTTAAAAGAATGTCCCTTTAAAAATCACTGTATTATCAAAACCACCATGACTGGCCTTTGCTGGTAGATGTGCAATAAATAAATAAAATAAATAAATAAATAAAACAAGAGAAAGCTGATGAAAGACATTTACCAATCAAATGTATTTGGCTCCACAGGTGTGTAGGTGGAGATGGGGGTAGGGTGGCCACTTACATTCCAAAAATTGGAGGTTGTGTGTCACCCAAAAAGTCAGACAGATTTTTAAACGAGGCCTGTTGTCCCCAAAGGTGGACCAATGGTGGTGTGTAGAGGTGAGGATAAAATTTTAAAATGATGATTCATCATGATGTGTAATTCCTTAGAGCAGATGAATTGACAAATTGACAAATTTCCAATGACGAATCAATGAATCTACAAATCAATTCATCTCCAGTTTAAAAAGTTATAAAGTGCCCTCAAGGCACCTAGTTGTGTGAATACAGATTGACCCAGAATTGCTTGTGCATTTCCAGGTTTACTTGAGGTTAAAAAAGAAAGACTTGCTGGTCTCCCAGAGGGAGACCTCACCTCCATGGAACCCTTGTTCTCAACCCCATACATGATTATGCATTGTGATTAGAAAAAGGGGAAGACAAAGAAAAACTGAGGATGGTGGAGGGAAGTTGTCTTTGTGATTACAGATGGGGACAAATAAAAATGGCGATTCATCATGATGTGTAATTCCTTAGAGCAGATGAATTGACAAATTGACAAATTTCCAATGACGAATCAATGAATCTACAAATCAATTCATCTCCAGTTTAAAAAGTTATAAAGTGCCCTCAAGGCACCTAGTTGTGTGAATACAGATTGACCCAGAATTGGTTGTGCATTTCCAGGTTTACTTGAGGTTAAAAAAGAAAGACTTGCTGGTCTCCCAGAGGGAGACCTCACCTCCATGGAACCCTTGTTCTCAACCCCATACATGATTATGCATTGTGATTAGAAAAAGGGGAAGACAAAGAAAAACTGAGGATGGTGGAGGGAAGTTGTCTTTGTGATTACAGATGGGGACAAATAAAAATGGCGATTCATCATGGTTTGTGATTCATCAGGGCTGACAAATTGACAAATCGATGAACTGATGAATTTCAAGTGATGCATCTTTTCATCTCCAATTTAAAATGCTGTAAAATGTCCCCCGAGGCATCTAAAGGCAACAAATCTGGAGGGGAGCAGCCCCTAACACTCCTCTACAAGCCCTAAAAGTTTGGTGCGAACTGGGAGTCATACCTCTGAGCTATGTACCCCTAAATAGAGCACCCTGAAAAAAGTGCCCCCCAAGCACTTTCTGGTCTGACCTTCCATTTTTCAATGTTTTGATTCTCCGAAGCCTTGCCTTCAATGTGTTACAGAGCAAACTTTGAGGCATTTGTCTTTTAAAATCTCAGCACTGCATTGCTGCTAACCCCAAAGGGAATTTGCTGGCAAATGTCACTTTGCACTCCTGCCACTAGATGGCAACAAGCTACAATCAGCACTTGTTCCGTGACGAGGCTTACTTCACGGGCTCTCATCTCAGAACGAGAAGCGAGACGAGCAGATTCCCGAGGCCAGGGAGGAGAATCAGTCATCCCGCTTAAATCACAGTTCAGGGGGCATGGTTCAGATGAACTCCTGTCGTCACGCAATGGACATGTGTTAAGATTACTTCGTACCGGCACCAAGCGGGACCGTGAACCATGATGAAAAGGACATGAAGTAACGGCCCAAGTTTGTTGAAGATTGGGTTCCAGACATCTGAGTTATACCCCCACAAAGTGCTGCCCCCCCCGAAAAGTGCCCTTTAGCAAATTTACCAAACTTGGAGCGTTTGTAGAGGAGAGAGAGAGGAGAAGCTTCTCTGCACATTTGGAGTATCTAGGTATCTGCTGAGAACTTTCCTCAGGCAACCAACCCTATTTGCAATCAGAGATCAAATGTCCCATCTCCACCAAACTTGAAGGGATTGTGAAGGAGAGTGAGGGGAAGTTTCTCTTCAAATGTGGTGTCCCTAGATGTCTTAGGGGGGGACATTTTATAGCCCAACAAAATGACAAATCAAAAATTGCTAAAAAATTCATCAATTCATATTCGTCAGGGGAGTTTATGACATATACGAATTGGTGAATTTTGATGAATTGGCCAAATTTGTCAGAACACATGATTCATTTTCTAATTCATCTCTATCTCCACTGGTGTGTTTTTCCTGTTCCCTCTCCTCCTCCAGTGCCCTGTGTCCTGCCTGGGCTTCGCTCTGCCTGGGGCGGGGGGCAGGGGCTGGCTTTGCTTCTTCCTTTGGTTATTTACAGAGCAGAAAATTAAGTGGCTTTGAAGAGTAAGACAAAGGGACTCTGGCAGCAATGAATTGTCCCTCCTGGTCCCTTGATACCAGAAAAACAAATAGCTTTTCATTAATGTCTACTTCCCTGGAAAAAAGTGAGTAAAAGGCTGGAGCAAAGCAATAAAAGCAAGACGGAAGGCCACCCCAGCCACTGCATGTCCACATGTGGGCTTTGTTCCCCCAAAATGGCATCGTCTCTCTGTTGCCCTCTAATCAAATTATTAAAATGCACTGTGTATAAAACGGAGGTGCACGATGGCGCACTTGATCATGCCTCCTGGTCTGGCAGGCTGCCCAGGATAGAGAAAGGAATAAAAATCGAGCAGAAACCATGGCCACCCTGCCGAGTGGCTGAGGGGCTGCATGCAATGCACCACGAGAATGGCCACTGTTCTCCACATTCATATAAATACAGTAAATAAATAAATAAATAAAATAAAGGCCAATGCTCCTGAAACTCCAGGTAGAAGCTATTGGAGATGGCCAAGGGAAACCCCCAGAAAGCCACTCTCTGTCCATGTGAACGACAGCTGTGAATCTCACCGCAAATAACTGTCAGTGAAAAACAGGTCATGGAAGTCCCTCTTTTCTCCTTGCAGGAAGGTTTATCTGTAGAGAGCTCCCTGACACACACACACACACACACACACACACACACACACACACACACACACACACACACACACACACACACACACACCAGGAAATGTGGCAGGAAATCCGATGGGACTTCTTAGATCTTTCACAGCACCATTCATTCCTCCAGATGAAACACCCATCTGTAAAGAATTACAATTCCTCCCGAAAATGGCATCCTTACCGCTTAAAGGTCCCTGGAAAGTCCACGGAGCTTTGTAGAATCTGGCACTTTCCTGAGGAAAACGAGGGTTGGAAAACAAAGCAAACCAGAATAAATATAGAAGTAAATAAATAGAGAAATCAAAACACATATCCTTCTGAATCCCCCCCCCTTTTGATGGGAAATAAATGTCTGCAAAGAAAGAATTGCGACTGGAAACTTCCAGAAGCAACCTCTGACTGAAAGCAAGGCACAGCCCATTTTCCTGTGCCTGTACTCACAATCTGGAACCTTTGCTTTGTTGTTGTTTTTTCCACACAACTAAGAACAACAACAACAAAATTAATTTTTCTCCCCTCTAGGCAATGCCACTGGACCAGCCATCTCTTTTTCCCATTGTGACACTTCTTTGTGAACGTTTCAAAGAACTGTTGTTTGGAGGAGGAAACACCTTGTATTTTGTGCAAAAAAAAAAAAAACACCCTTCCATCGACCAATTTGTGGTTTGCTTTAAAAGCCCTGCATTTTGCACAAAATATAAGCTTGTTGGCAAAGTGCAAGACTGCTGTACGAAAAGCCCCCCATCGCATTTTCTGCTCATGCCGTTTTTCACAGGAACATGTTGTTGGTCTCTTGCTTGACACGCAGGAGTGGAAAATAGCACCGTCCGTTGCCTCCTCCTCCTCTCCCCCCCCCCCCGTGTATTGAAACATGCTTTTACACAAAGGACCTGTGAGCATTTGGTATATCTTTAACACTTACAAGCCTATGTTGTATTTTACCAGATATGGGCCAGATTCCTACTACATGTTTACACCTGAGGAGTGCAAGCAGAGTAACGTTTAGTTGCAAATTTGCTCCTATTTTGGAAGTCCATTTAGGGATCTGGTGTTGCGTACAGAGTAGTGATGGGCAGGAACCACAAAAAACGAACCAGAAAGTCTGTCCAAAAAAATCTCTGGTTCGTTGGTTTGGGTTGGGTTTCAGATTAGGGTTAGGGTTAGGGTTAGGGTTAGATATGACTAAAGAGCAGGGGAAAATGTAAACTGACACTCTGTGACATCACACTCAGGAAGTTGGGTTTAGGGTTAGGGTTAGGTTCATTCAAACCAATGAACCTTTTAAGCATTTTTCTGTTCATTTGCCCATTTCCTACCCCTTTGCCCCTGCCAGCCTGCTCCTGTCAACCAGAAACAGTAGACAACCCTGGGTGGCACACCTGAAGACTACTGGATTGGCAGGCCAGGCCACCACAGGCACAGCTCAAGGGCATCTGGGGGAGCCAATTGGTATAAGACCAATTCACAGGTGCCATTTTTCACCTTAACGTCCCTTCCATGCCTCAGAGCAACCCTCGTGCCTGCCTGACCATGCCAGCCACCGACCACAGCAGGTTTTTTTTTTTTTTTTTTTTTTTTGGCCACTTGGCCAACCAGGCCAGCTTAGATCTCGACGGGCACATTACTTCCCAGACCAGGCACTATGTTGTTGGGTTTTCCAACTAGGCTAGTCCTAGCTGATGACTGCTGGAGTCCCAGATACCCAATAAGAGAAATCCAACACAAGAGAGGTCCAAGGAAATTACCGGTTTATTGAGCCCAATAAAAACACGGTAAGGCGAAAAACCCACAACAAGGCAGTGCGAGGTGTTCGGCCCTGAAGACAAGGTCTACTCATGTTTTATACCCTCCTCCCCCTCCCATGAGGCGCATGCAACCCCTGGATCAGGTGAGGGAGTGGTCTTCGGGGACAGTTCAGGGGACCTCTCAGGGGAGGTCTCAAGGCATTCACAATGTCCTGAAACAGGATACCAGCTTAACTCGTCCATCCAGGTTTGGCTAGGCCATCCGTGTCCTTTAATGGGCTATCAGAGGTGAGATAATGGAAGGAAGGGGGACGGCATTGTCTGTGAGTCCGAGTCATTATCAAGTCAATAGTGGGGGCAGAAGGGTCAACAAAGGAGTCCTAAGCTGCCAGACATGTTCTCTGGTGGATGTGGAAAAGAGACAATGGAGTACCTCCTGGCTGAAGATAATCCTATTGTCCATGTGGAAGCTCTTGTCTTCTCCAGGAATCTTCTCTACTGATGGAGTTGGTTCTGGAAGATGCAGGCATTCTGAAGAGTCGCCATTTTCCTCCTTCTCTCCCCATGGTTCTTGTCCGAGATGGTGGTCCCAAGCATAGAGAACAGGGGGGGGGGGGTTCGAGTAAAAGCATACCCAGGGGAAGCATGGTGGGGTGAGAGGTTAAGAGGAGAGCAGGGGTGTGCCCTTCTAGAAGCTTGAGGTGGTGGGGAGGGGAAGGCAAGAGAGAGGGGGGGAGAAATCTAGTGGAGGGGGGAAAAGGAGAATCCAGGTGTGTATGGAGTTTTGTCCGTGGCTTAGGCTCTTCAGGGTCTATGGTGAATGATGTTGTTGTATTTCAATTAATCAAAGCCTCCTGGTTTAGCAACAGCACCGCTCAGGCTGGGAAAAGACTGCAGAGCGGCTTGCCTGTTATTTTCTATGGGAAAGTCCTGGTTTGTTTGGGGTTTTCGTGTGGTGCTTGTGCACGGTGTGAGGCACGTTTCGGGGATGTTGGGGATCCCAAAAGCATCTCGGAAAATATTTTATTTTATTTTTTTCTTAGTGACCCTACAATGTGTCTCCCACTTTTGCTGACTCCTCAACCACCTCAAGACCTCCGTTCGGACCTCCAGCGAGACACTGTCCACGGGGTTTGGGGGAAAGGGCATTTGTTCCTCCTGATTCTGCCTCCTGATGAGGAGCACAATGGATCCAGTTCCCTGGCATGATCCACCCAGGCTGGAATTTCACCCCTACTCCAGGTGCTCAAAGAGGGCCCTTCCTGGGGAGCAGGGGACCTGTTTAGAGGGAACATAATTCGGACATCCAAAATCTGAATTTCACCGAACTTGGAGGGGGCGTAGAGGAGAGTCATGGGAAGTGTCTCTGCAATGTTTGTGACTCTAGGTGGTTGGGGACCATTCTAGGGCTCCTGAACCTCTGAACCAAAATGAACCAATTTGTTGGGTCATTTTTTCCAAAAGTTGAGGGAACTTGTGGTTTGTGGACTTCTATAAACCACAATGAACTACAGTTTTGCTGGTGCAAGCCAAAATATTTTCAAAGCAGAATGGGAGACCAGAAGCTGGCTCTACCTGCTTCATCACCTTATGTGTGTCGATTCTTCTACATCAAGAATGAATGAATGAATTAATTAATTAATTTCATTTATATACCACCCAACTTTCCCAGAGGAACTCTGGGGGAAAAACACTTTGTCTCCAAATAGTTTATTATTTTCTAAAGTCTTGGTGCAGTAGTGGTGTGCTAATGCAGCTGGAGGCCAAAGGAATAAAAGATGAGTGTGTAGAGGATCAGAAGAGAGGAAGAAACTGGCAGCCAGCCATTGTTTGCAGCTTGTCTAGGCAGCTTTATGGTAACAGGCCCTCTTGCCAATCTGGAGAGCTACAGCTGAGCTGCTTTTTGAAATTTGGACTGGACATTTCCTCTGACCTCTCTACTGACTCCTGTGTGATCCTAAGCCTAAGCCTAAGCCTAAACCCAGCTTCCTGAGTGTGATGTCACAGCGTGTTAGTGTGTATTTCCCCTGCTGTTTAGTCTTATCTTTAGGCAACACATGATTCTGTCTTTTGATTGGATCCACATAAAGTAAAAAGGTAAAGGTGCTCATCTTTGTATTCAAACCAAAGAGCCAGTGTTGTGCAAGTCCCTGGCCATTGTGGCTGGCATGGCTGCAAGGAAACACTATTTTACCTTCCTGCTTTTTACAGTGGTACCGATTTATCTACTTGCATTTACATGCTTTCGAACTGCTAGGTTGGCAGGAGCTGGGGTTAACAGCGGGAGCTTGCTCCGCTGCATGGCACCCAGGATTCAAATCGCTGAGCTGCTGACTTTGCAGCCAATAGTTTTCGGAGCCTCAGTCCACTAAACCACCACATATTTCTTTTCATTTCCTCTTTAGGGCAGGGGAACAAAGGGAGAGTTTATCAGCATACATGAAAACTTGCATGAATTTTGGTACATTTCATGTTTGGATTTGAGAATAACGAAAGCTATCTGGACAAGGTTTCCAGCTGCCGAGTCTGACAGCTCAGTTCTCAAGGAAACTCTCTCGTTTCTTCCCATGAGCTGCAAAAGTACCATAGATGAGTAAATTGCTAAACACAGAGAGAGACTGTTACTTCACGTCCTTCCTTGTTCCGAGATTATGTTCGTTTCGTGATAATGTCGGTCACGTGGTCCTGTCCCAGTTCTGTCCCTGTTTCCATTTACCCATGAGTGTGATTGATGGTATCGTGACGACTGTTACTTCATGTACTTGTTTCGTGACAACATCTGTACTTCCCTGCATTCATTTTCCCCCACCCTTTTTTTGGCCCGGGCTTCCGTTTTTCGATATTTTGAATCTCTGCAACTTTGCCTTTCATGCGTTAAGCGGCAAAACTCCCAGTTCCATGCTTTCTTCCTTCTCTGCGATACATTGTTTACGCCCTTGGGATTGTACTGGAGAATGCAACTTCACACTCCTGACACTAGATGGAGAATGTGTACGTTGCGTAACGAGCCTTACTTCATGGGCACTTATCTCAAAACAGGAACCGAGACAAGAGAATTCCCGAGGTCAGGGAGAGGTATGGCTCATCACGCTTAAATCCCAGTTCAGGGGGCGTGGTCGGGACGAACTCCCGCCGTCATGCAATGGACGTGCAGTAACATTTTTCGTACCAGTCCCAAGCGGGACGGCGAACCGCAATGAGAGGAACGTGAAGTAACCTTCAGAGAAAGAGGGAGCAAATAATTACGAAAAAGAAATGGAGAGAAGTATGCTGGGTCTCAGCCTTTAGCTTTCTGCGGCAGAGAATCCTCTGGATTGCTCAAGTGCACAGTGGTTTGCATTTTAGCCAGCAGCATCCAGCAGGATACACACTCCCTCCCTATTTTTCCCCTTGCGGAGACTGGCAGCATCCTTTCTTCTGCCCAGAGGCAAGCTAGCAAACTCCTTGGAAAATGCTCCCAGAGCCTTGGGGAGGGTTCTTATTAAATTGTCAGGGATCTTGGGGATGAAGTCAGACTTTCCATAATTCATGCCTCCAGATCCTTTTGTGCATGCCTCCAGGAAGCAAAGGCGCCATAAATCAGAGGAGGAAAAAGAGAAGAACAGAGTTGACCGCATTGGATTTAACACCTGCTCTCTCATAAGCTCATCCTTCTGTTCCCGTCAGCAGCTCAGGAGAACATCCTTCTCGCTCTCCTCTGAACTTCTTCCAGTTTGTCAGCACCTTTCTTGAAGTGTGGTGTCCAGAACTGGACATAACATTCAGGGTGAGGCCTAACCAGTGCTGAATAGAGCGGGACGAGCTAATGCACGGGATTTGGAGACTGCACTTCTGTTAACACAGCCTGTTTCTATGCTTCTCAAAGCAAACATCAAAGTGTGCTGCTTATATACCATCCCATAGCACTTAAAACACTCTCTGGGCAGTTTACAAGCAATGATTCAGGCTACAGATTGCCCCACCACCACCACCACCAAGTGAGCTGGGTACAGTACTCCCCCATTATTATTATTATTATTATTATTATTATTATTATTATTATTATTATTATTATTATTATTATTATTATTATTATTATTAGAGATGGGCACGAATAAAAAAAATGGTGTTTCGTTTGTCGTTTGTCATTTAGGGGGTCCGTTTCGGTTCGTTTCCGTTTTTTGTGAATTTTTGCAAAAAATTTGTTTTCATTTTCGTTCGTTTCGTTACAGTTTTGTTACCGTTTATTTCAAATTTTTGTGATTTTTTTTAGCATTCAAACCAGTTCAATGTATTGCCGTAACGAAAACAAAACAGACGACAAAATTTCTGGTGTTTCTGTTCATTTCGTTTCATTTTAGAGATAAAATTCGTTCGTTGTTTCGTTGCGTAACGAAATGAAAAAACAGAAACTGAAACAAAAATTTGTTTGTTTCGTGCCCATCTATTATTATTATTATTATTATTATTATTATTATTATTATTATTATTATTATTATTGTTATGGACTTTTTGGGGAACTGCCTACCCGCTTTTATGTGGACGCCGGGGACTCCGTTCCTCCGTCTCTTCGTCTTTGGAGACGCCGGGGACGCCGGAGATGCCGAGATGTCGCCCTTCGGGTCTCCGCTGTAGGGAGGTACTCCCCTCGCATTTCGGGGCCGCCCGGGCGACCCTTTCCCTTCCCCCCTTCTTTCCATCTCATGGGGGGGTGACCGGGCTGCAGAGCTGTTGCGGCTCGGCGCTCGGGTATAGTTCGAGCTGGCCCCCGCGGTCTCCCCGCCCTTCCCCCCTCGCCTGCTGTTTTGGCCGTTGGTTCGAGCTGCCGGCGCCCTTTTCGCCGCTTTTCGCCGCTTGTGGGGGGGCTAGGAGCAGTTGGTTGTTCTGCCGCCCTAGTTCTGGTTTCTCCCACCCCCCAGTTGTTGTTCATATGTCTCGGAGAGGGCGGCGGGCCACCTGCGGGTTACAGGCGCCATGGCACCTTTGTGGTTGGCGGTTCCTGCTTCCGGGTCGGTGGCCCAGTTCTTTCTGTTACAGCTTGGCTGGGGGTGCTATTTGCTGGAGGAGGGTGGCGTGGTTCCGACTCCCGGTAGTATGCCGGTTGCCGGCACCTCTGTACTTGTGGGTTCCCTCCTTCGGACGGCAGCTCGGCCGTCGGTGTTGGGGGCGGCGTGGGCCCCAGGCTCCCGGGTGGCTGGCCGACCGCCGGAGTTACATCATGTACGTTGAGACCTGCTTCTGCGGGCGGCAGGGCGGCCGCCGGAGTAACATCTTCCCGGGTTGGGACCTGTTTTGCGGGCGGCAGGTTCGGCCGCCGGAGTTACATCGTCCCGGGTGGGGATCTGCTTTTGGCGGGCGGCAGGTCGGCCGCCGGAGTAACATCGTCCCGGGTTGGGACCTGTTTTGCGGGCGGCAGGTTCGACCGCCGGAGTTACATCGTCCCGGGTGGGGATCTGCTTTTGGCGGGCGGCAGGTCGGCCGCCGGAGTAACATCGTCCCGGGTGGGACCTGTTTTGCGGGCGGCAGGTTCGACCGCCGGAGTCACATCGTCCCGGGTGGGGATCTGCTTTTGGCGGGCGGCAGGTCGGCCGCCGGAGTAACATCGTCCCGGGTGGGACCTGTTTTGCGGGCGGCAGCCCGGCCGCCGGAGTAACATCGTTCCTGGAGGCCGTCCCCTCCCTCTCTTTCGATCTGTCGATTGTTCTTCAACCTGGTGGGGGAGGGGCTTTTGGCTCGCGGGCGGCATGCCGGCCGTCGGAGTGACATCGTCCCCGGTGGGACCCGACTTTGCGGGTGGCAGTTCGGCCTCCGGAGTAACATCCTTCTGGAGGCTGTCCCCCCCGAGTTTTCCACCAACTCGTGGATTGCTCCTTTGACCTGGTGGGGGAGAGGCCTTTGGCCATCGGGCGGCATGCCGGCCGTCGGCGTCTTCATGCCCCCTTTTGATCCGGTCTTGGTGGCAGCCTGACTGATTCCAACCTTGTGTCCTCACTGCCCCATGGAGAGAGAACTTGGTCTGCTGCCGCCACCTTTGGCTGTTCGGGAGGCCCGACAGCCTTTGTAGGCTGCGGATTATCCACTTTGATAGTCATTGTTGGCGGCTAAGACTCGCCCCCTCCCCTCCCCCGCTGTTTCCAGCTGTTGCCATTTGAGTGCTCTATATGTTAGTTCTTTTCTTGTTTGTTTTCCTTATTTTGTTTGTTTATTTTGTACCTTGTTTTTTCTTAAATTGTTAGTTGCCTTTGCATTTTGTGTTGCGATTGTATATTTTGATTGTGTATTTTATTTTATTGTACTTTATTTGTGGTTATTTTGCTTTGTAGCGTGTCCCTGATTCCTATAGACCTCATGGAACCCGCTGGGTGCCCCATTAGGGTGGTGTCGGGTCGTGGGAGGTACGCTTTGGTCCGGCGGGTCGATCGGATAAGGAGAACTCGGGACAGACAATTATTGCCTGTCCCCCGTTCTGACCCGCCGGCCCACCGCCAAATGGCCGGGATCCAATCTGCCTGTTCCCTCTCTGGCCTGTCCTGTCTGCTGATTAATGCCAGGTCGGTACATAATAAAATCCCTCTCATCCACGATTTAATCGTGGATGAGCGTGCCGACCTGGCTTTTCTCACGGAGACCTGGGTGGGTGAGGGGGGTGGGGCTTCTCTCACCCTCCTCTACCCCCAGGGCTACCGTGTGCAGCAGCTGGGCAGGTCAGAGGGGCGGGGGGTGGGGTGGCTATGATCTTTAGGGAATCTTTTTATGTCAGTAGATCCGCGACGTTGGTGAGTCCAGGCTTGGAATGTCTCCACCTTATGGTGGGCCAGAGGGACAGGTTTGGGGTAGTGCTGGTGTACCGTGCTCCCCGCGACCCTGCACTCTCCCTTCCAGAGCTCTCCGAGTTCATCTCGGCGGCACTGTTGAGGTCCCCTCGCCTATTGGTGGTAGGGGACGTCAACGTGCACGCCGAGGGTGGACTGTCGGGAGCAGCTCTGGAATTCATGGAGTCCATGGCCTCCATGAACCTGTCCCAATTAGTCATCGGACCTACTCATAAGGGTGGACACACGCTGGACCTGGTTTTTGCCTCCACTTCGCGGGGTTCGGATCTGGGGGTCGGGAGGTTGCTGACCCGGCCCGTGTCATGGTCAGATCATTATCTGCTGACCTTCTCTCTTGACGTAGCCACCCCGCCCCGCGGGGAGCTGGGCCCTTCCATCTGGGCCCGTCCCCGGGGGCTCCTTGACCCAGCGCGGTTTTCGGAGGCCCTCGGGGATGTTCCAGACGGGTTGGATGACGATCCGGCCGACTCCCTTGCCCAACGGTGGTTTGAGGAGGTGGCGGGGGTTGTCGATCGGATCGCCCCCAAGCGCCTGATCCGATGCCGAGCCCGCTCGTCTCCTTGGTTTACTGAGGAGCTGCGGGCGATGAAGCAAGAGCGGAGAAGGCTAGAGAGCAGATGGCGGAAGGCTCGGACGGCACAGAATTGGGCTGCGGTTAAGGCGTCGACCAGTCGCTATTCTCATGCGATAAGGGCTGCCAGGAGATCTTTTGCCGCCCTGAGAATTGGTGAGGCCTCGAATCGGCAAGCGGAGTTATTCCGTGTGGTTCGAGACCTCACCAATCCCGGTCCGCCGGGGCCTCCTCCTAGTGATTTCACTAGTGAGTCATTCGCAGCCTACTTTAAATCTAAGATAGAGGCCATCCGCTCCGAGCTGGACTCCGGTTGCTCTAGCCCAGCCTCTGTCGTGGCCAGCGTCGGGCCGCCTCGGTCACCTCAGTTTGTTGAGTTAGGGCCTGTTACAACTGTGGATGCCTCCAGGGCCCTGGGACATTGCAGGCCTGCGGCCTCTCCGTTCGACCCTTGCCCTTCCTGGTTGATTAAGAGCGCAGGGGGGAGCATGCCGAAATGGGCTTCACTGATTGCTTCGGCCTCCTTCAGAGACGGGATTTTTCCTAGTCTTCTGAAGGAGACGGTGGTGAAGCCCATTATTAAGAGACCCGGCTTGGCGGTGGACGATTTGTCCAACTATCGTCCTATAGCCAATGTTCCCTTTTTGGGCAAGGTGATTGAGCGAGTCGCCGCCCTGCGTCTCCAGTCGTTCCTGGAGGAGAACCATGTCCTGGATCCTTTCCAGTCCGGGTTCAGGCCGCATCATGGGACGGAGACGGCCCTGGTCGCGCTGCATGATGATCTGTTGAGGAGGGCCGACAGGGGTTGCTCCACCCTGCTGGTCCTTCTCAACCTGTCAGCGGCCTTCGATACCGTCGACCACGGTATCCTGCTGGAACGGCTTTCGGAGGTTGGGATCGGGGGCCAGGCCTTGGCCTGGTTCCGGTCCTTCCTTGGGGGCCGTACCCAGCGAGTGAGCTTGGGTGGTGAGTTGTCGGCTCCCTGGACACTCTCTTGTGGGGTGCCTCAGGGGTCGTCGCTCTCCCCAATGCTCTTTAACATCTATATGAAGCCGCTGGCTGAGATCATCCAGAGTTATGGAGTCTGCTGTCATCAGTACGCTGATGACACGCAGCTCTATCTCTCCTTTTCCACCGGTGCAGTGGAGGCCGTCCGTACCCTTGATTGTTGTCTGGCCGCGGTCTTGGATTGGACCAGGACCCACAGGCTCAGGCTCAACCCAGGCAAGACCGAGGTTATGTTCTTCGGGGGCTCGTCGGAGGGGTATTGTGGCCCTCTTCCCATTCTGGGTGGGTCCGCCCTCCAGCTGGCGCAAAGAGTGCGGAATCTGGGCGTCGTCCTGGACCCGGATCTGACCCTGGATTCTCAGGTGTCAGCCGTGGTCAGGTCGGCCTTTTACCATCTTAGGCTTATCGCCCAGATTCGCCCGTACCTCGATGAGGGCTCCTTGAGGACAGTGGTACAGGCGCTGGTTGTGTCGAGGCTGGACTATTGCAACGCTCTCTACATGGGGCTCCCCTTGAACCTTGTTCGGCGATTGCAGCGGGTCCAGAATACGGCGGCCAGGCTGGTGGTTGGTGCGCGTCGTTATGACCGCGCCACCCCCATCCTGGCTCGCCTACACTGGTTACCCGTTGCCTCCCGAATAAGGTTCAAGGTGTTGGTTTTGGTTTACAAAACCCTCCATGGCTTGGCCCCGGCTTATTTGGCGGAGCGTCTTCCCAGACAATTAGATCTGGCCCGACCCACCCGTGCCTCGGTGGCCCTTTCCCTGCGGACGGTCCCCCCGAGAGAAGCCCGAAAAGCGCGTACTCGCAGTCGGGCTTTCTCGGTGGTGGCACCGGCAATTTGGAACAAACTCCCAGGTGAACTACGGCTGGCTCCCTCGCTGGCGGCGTTTAAGAAGAGCCTTAAGACCATGCTCTTCCGAGAGGCCTATGGCGAGGGTTAGGGACTCTGCTCTTTTTTTTTTCTTTCCTCCCCGCCTTTTTAATCTTGGATCTAATTGTTTTTAGCAAATTTGTTGCTTATTGTTTGTGCCTGATTTTATCTGTTGTCTATTTCTATGTTGTTAACCGCCCTGAGTCCCCATCGTGGGAATAGGGTGGTATACAAGAGCTAAAAATAAATAAATAAATAAATAAATTATTATTATTATTATTATTAGCTTGTACACTATCCAGAGTGGCCTCTGGGCCAGATGGTATATACATCAAATAAATTATTAAATAAATAAATCAAACCCTGAGTTAGTTTAATCACAGGAAACCTCATCCAGAACCGTGTATATGACATGACACCCAGGCAGGCAGAGATCAGAGAGAGAAAGAGGGGAGGCGATTTATAATGTAAAGTACAGCGCAGTTAAATCATCTCGGGAGAATGACCCTTTCATCTCAGCAGGCCCTTGCACTTGTCTCATTAAGTGAGGAGTGTCCAGAACATATCAAGCAAGGGAAGGAGAGGGCCAAATGGTGGAAATGCAGAACAGGTATGCTGTGCATTTGATAATTACATTTCCAAAAGATGATTAACGACTGCAGGAAAAGCCTTTGGGGGAGAGGGGGGGAGAGACACTAATTCTTCCTGTCTGTCTATGCGTTTTCATTCAAGATGGTTTTGACAAACTACTGTGAGTTTCATTGCCAATAACAGATCCCGTGGATGCCATTAATATCTGTTTGTTTGTTTGTTTATTTATGTTATTTTCTTGTTCATTCCTTTCTTTTTCCTGTGACTTTTAGAACTACATCTGTGAATTGCCATATTGCTGAAATGTATTCTCATGTGGGGTCTGTTGGGGTCTTAAATTTTAATCCATAAACCACCCAGAGCAGTGCTCACACTAAAAGCCTGGTATAGCAATCAGATAAATAAATAATAAATAATTAAAGCATGCCGGGTACAGATAGTAAGGTTTCTTTGAATTCTAGCCAACTGGGTGGCTGAAGAAACCAGCCAATTTTTCCCTCTGGAAAATAGGGAGTTTAAGAGGATTCCCTCTTCAGCATGCAAGTGGACGCTTTTAACAAACTACGTTGAATATGTTGCTCTACCTTTTTGAATAGTGTTTTGAACTGCCTCGAAATGCATCAGGCAAGAGGCCATGACTGACTCATGTCTGTTTCTGTGAAAATTCTCAGTCATCCAGGTGAGTTTATCTGGAAGTTGAGTCATGGCTACTGGACTTCTTTTTTGAGAGAGAGAAACGTTTCGCTGTTCATCCAAACAGCTTCATCGGTCTGAATACAGCTAGTGCAAGTCCTCCATGTCTGTTGTCCTTCCAGAAACAGGCAAAGACCTTCCGCTTCAGGCAAACTTTCCCTGAATGATGGTCAACCTGTTATGTGTCTTTTATATGAATCTATAGGTTCACAATCACATAGACGTTGTGTTTATAACCGCTTATAGCCTTGTAGTGTTAATGCAATGTTGTCTATTAATGCTGTAAGTTGTCCCTCAATTCCTTGTTCTCAATACTTGAACATGTCTTAATTGTACTGGACTGTATATTATCCCTCTTTACTGTAAGCCACCTTGGATCCTTTTCCAAGGAGAAAGGCGGGGTAAAAATATTCTGAAATAAAATAAATTAATAAAACTCACCCAAAGGCATCCTCTGGGAGTTGAATCATAGCAACTGGATCTTTTTTCTTGAGAGATTGAAACGTTTTGCTGCTCATTCAAACAGCTTCGTCAGTCTGAGGTAAGTTAGTGGTGAGTCCTCCAGTTTAGAGTTCACCTTGGTTTCACATCTGCCTGGTCTGAAATGGGCTCATAAGCTGAACAATGGCTTGAATAGGCTCGGTAGGTGGACAAAAGTCTCAATAGGCTCATTAGGTGGACCATGATCTGAATAGGCTCACTAGGTGGACAATGGACTAAGGTGCATGAAAGTCCTACCTTTACAACCTTCCCAACACCAATAAAGTATGAGTCATTAATATGGCCTTGTTGATGGAGGTGTGAAGCATTTTTGATTTGTCTGGGGATTGATGAAAGAGCATCAGGATAAGTGGCAGTCAGATTGTGCCTGAGCCCCCCACCTCTGTTGACAGATGGGTTTTCCATGCTCACATGAATGGCTTCTCTGACTCCTCTCTCAAACCACCTCTCTTCTCTGTCTAATAGAGATGGGCACGAATAAAAAAAATGGTGTTTCATTTGCTGTTTGTCGTTTAGGGGGTCCGTTTTGGTTCGTTTCCGTTTTTCGTGAATTTTTGCAAAAAAAAATCGTTTTCGTTTTCGTTCATTTCATTACCGTTTCGTTACCATTTATTTCAATTTTTTGTGATTTTTTTTTAGCTTTTAAAGCAGTTCAATGTATTCCCGTAACGAAAACGAAACAGATGACAAAATTTCTGGTGTTTCTGTTCGTTTCATTTCATTTTAGAGATAAAATTCATTTGTCGTTTCGTTGCATAACGAAATGAAAAACAGAAACTGAAACGAAAAATTGTTCGTTTCGTGCCCATCTCTACTGTCTAATATGTGTACATCCTCATCTTTGAATGAGTGCTTTTTGTCTTTCAAGTGGAGGTATCAATCAACGAGGCCAAGGTTAATGACTCATACTTAATGGGTGTTGGGAAGTGTTGCATAGGTGGGATTTTTCATGCACTTTATGCCAGTGTCCACCTAATGAGCCTGCTGAGACTATTGTCTACCTAACGAGCCTATTCAGGCCATTGTTCATCTTATGAGCCTATTTCAGACCAGCGTGACAAGACGTCAAAGTGAACTATAAAATGGGGGACTCACAACTAGGTTTCCTTGGACTGATGAACCTGCTTGGATGAGTAGCGAAAGATTTCAATCTCTCAAGGAAAAGAAGTCCAGTTGCCATGACTCAGCTTCCAGTTAAGGCCTGGTTGTTCTCCCAAGCCTTAGTCTACCCCAAACTAAGTAATTTTATATATCCCTCTTGGACTGCTTGCTATGAACTTTTTGTGGTCTCCTTTGGCTATTGTGCCCTTGAAACTTTTTTGTTGTTGCTTCTTGTTGGTTTCAGTCCTCTGATCATCCTTGTTGTGATCCTCCGAACTTGCTCCAGTTTGTTGTCATTCTTCTTAAAAGTGCCTTGTTCTAGAACTGGGCACAGTCATCTAGATGAGGCCTAACCAGTACGGAGTAGAGGGGAACAAGCACCTCGCAGGATTTTGAGACTGTCCTTCTGCGAATTCATCCTACAATGCCATTGTTCTTTTTTGCAGCTGTGAAATTTGATAGTGAAATTTGGTAGGCATTACCTATAGCTTCTCATCTAAATCCTTGACAAAGAAATGTTTAAGCGCACTGGTCCCAGGACTGAGACTCATGGAACCCCACTTGGTGCCTCCTTCCAGTTGGAGAAGGAGCGTTGTCAGAAGCTTTCCTAAAGTCAAGTTACATTATGTCTACAGCATTCCCACCATTAAGCAGGAAGGTTAGCCAAACCCTCTGTCAGGGTTTGTTCTTGAAAAATCCATGATGGCTCTTAATTACTACTGCATTGTTTTCTAAGAGCTGGGTCCCACGTCCCTTTAAAAGCAGTTTAAATTACTAGATAAACCGTGTCCAAAAATGCCTTCCCCACAGCCACCAGGCTTTTTGGAAAAAAAAAACGGTAATGCCCCTTTAAGCGAGGTTTCTTTGACTCACCCAAGAGGTAGGGAATTTTTTGCCTCACTTGAAAAATCCACCTTTTAAGGAGGCAGACATCGTGGGACCATGCAGATGATCCGGATTTCTTCTTTTTTCTCTCTCACAGCATCAACCGGGTGTTCCTGGGGCCGATCGGCGCTGTTTTTTTTTATTTCTCTGCCCCTTCGGAGTAACAGGAAGCTCCATCGGTGCTCTAAGTTTTAATTTCCCCCAGCCAAGTGGTCCATTTTTTTTCAAATGCTAGCACCACCTGCTGGCCAAGGGGGTCTGAACTGCACTTTAAAATAAAAAAACCAGCTTTGGACGTGGGAACTCCTGTCCCACATATTCAATCACGTGATGGGATGAAGAGGAAAAGCCGGACCTTCAGAAGATCAGGATCAAAACCCAGGTGAGATAGCAGCCTAGGTGTTTCAGAGTGACCACTGTGTAATCAGCTCCAGATTTTTTCCTGTGACTGATGTCAGGCTGACCAGTTCCTTCTTTTTGCCTTTATTGAAGATTGGGACAACCTTAGCACTCTTCCAGTCATCTAGCACTTCACCCATCTTCCATGATTTCCAGAAAAGAAAAAGATAGTGACTCCATTTCATCAAGTCCAGGAGATCTGAACTCAGAGTAATAAGGTATCCTTTGACTATATGTTTATGGCTCTCAGATTGCTGTCCTGTCCCGTCTAATTGAACTTCATATTTGCCATGAGGGTCATGGACTCTCTCGTGGGAGAAAATGGAGATTAATTGAGTATCGAGCACTTCTGCCTTTTGTTTGTCATCTGTTATCATTCTGCCATCCCTAAAAGAGTTGTTGGAGGAATGTCAACATCAGGTCGCCAGGAGATCAATCAAGCAGGAAACCAACAAGGCAAGAGCTCATGAAAAATCAGAGGTCCAGGGCAGGTCATTCACATTGACTCAAAAGAGGCGGAAGATTCACAAAGCAGACCAGGGTTTGACGCATACTGGGCGCTAGCAGATATTCTGTGTAGTTTCTTCAGCCATCATCTGAGTCCCTTGTGGATCAGCTGAACTCAATTGCAGACCATCTTGCTTCAAGTCTTACCAGGAAAAGGGAGACACCCCCCTTACTCGTGAGAAATCCCTTAATCCCTAGGAGGCCTCAGAGCTGGGCACAGAACCAGGTTGCCTCCTGCCTGATCCTTGCAGTTGTACTTGAATTACAGCCCAGGCTTTATTTATTTATTTATTATTTATTTATTAAACTTGTATACCACCTGTCTTCCCGGAGGAACTCCGGGTGGTTCACAACAAAAAATATAAACAAAATCAAAACAATTAAATAAAACAATTAAAACACTAATGATCAATCAATCAGTAGACCAAAAACAACAGCAGATAACAGATGGTGGAAAAATAATAATAATAAATAATTTAGTCACCAAACGCCTCTCGGAAGAGTCAGGGTTTTAATGCTTTCCGAAAGGCTGGCAGGGACTGTGCAAGGCGCACTTCGCTGGGGAGGTCGTTCCACAGGGCAGAGCCAGCCATAGAGAAGGCTCGAGAGCGAGTGGATGTTTTTCGGGCCTCCCTGGGCGTGGCCACCCGCAGCATGTGCGCCCGCGACAATCTAGTCGGTCAGGCCAATGTTGACTGCTGGTCGTTCCGCTCTGCCAGGTAGTCAGGTCCCAGGCCATGGAGGGTTTTATGAACTAAAACCAACACCTTGAATCTGATTCGGGACGCAATGGGCAACCAATGCAGACGAGCCCAAACTGGGATGATGTGGTCGAACCAGCGCACACCCACCATCAGTCTGGCCGTCGCATTCTGTACAACACGGAGAGGGGGTGGGGGGGCAAGATGGAAAGGCTCCACATCCCCAGACCCTTCACAGTCCTCCACGATTGGGGCAGGTATTCCAGGAGCTACACGTCCCCAATCTCTCCCAGTTCTCCATAGTCTCCAAGATGGAGGGGGGGCAGGAGGAAACTCCACACCCCCAGGTCTTCCACGGCGACCTAGGGTGGGAGCGGACAGCAATGGCAACGGCCTCCTCCTCGAACCGCGGCAGAAACGGATGGATGGGGACAGGCGAACCGCAGGGGACAGGCGATGACACATGGCAGGCTGCAGAAAGAGCAGGCGGCGGCAAGCAGTGGCAGTTCCCAGGCGGGCCAACCCTGGTGGCAACGGGCAGCGGGCCGCAGGAGGGGCGAACGGCAGGAGCGGCGGCGGCCTCCAAGGCGACAACGGGCAGCGGCCTGAGGCAACAATGGGCAGCAGCCCGCAGCAGGAGCGAGAGGCAGCAAGCGGCAGAGGCCTTCCAGCTGGCCGATCCCGGCGATAACGGGCAGCAAGCCGCCAGAGAAGCAAGCAGCAGCAAACGGTGGCAGACTCCGAGCGGGCCGACCGAAACGGTGGCAGGCGGTGGCCCGCAGGAGGAGCAGGTGGTGGCAGACTGTGGCGGCCTCCAAAGCCTCCAAGGCAGGTCGATCCGAGCGGTGGCAAGCAGCGGCTCACAAGGAGAGCAGGGGTGGCAAACGGCGGCGGCCTCCATGGCAGGCCGAACAGCTTCCGGAAAGCCGCCGCAACTGGAGCGCGGTCGAAGGGGCCAGGCGCCCACCGACGCGGATGCCAGCCGGCAACCCTCAACGAACTCTCGGCTGAGAGTAGAGATGGGCACGACTTGAAAAATTTTTTTTCCAAGTTGTTTGTCGGGCCGGTTCCGTTTCGGGTCGTTTCCGTTTTTTGCAAAAATTCGCAAAAATTAGTCGGTTCGTTTTTTCATTTTTTCATTTTCGTTAGTACTGTTTTTTTTTGGGGGGTAGCGGGCTCCTGGAGGCACCTCTGTGGGGTGGGTGCCTCCTCTGGCCCGCTATAAAGGGAAAGCGGGCTCCTGGAGGCACCCGTGGGTGCCTCCTATCCTCACCCACTAGGAAGGGGAAGCAGGCTCCAAGAGACCCCTCAACATGGGGGTGTCCCCTCCTCACCTGCTGCTGCAAAATGGGATGCATAGCCATATGGATATGCATACCAGTTGCAGACAGTGAGACCAGTGAGTGAACCCAGAGCCATAGGGTGATGCCTAAGGCTCTCACACCGCCATGTCTCACAAAGAAGGGAATCGTACTTGCGTGTAGTGCAATGCAAGTAGATCTGGCTTAGGGTTAAGGTGGGTTAGTGCAAGGGCTAGGGTTAGGCTAGTGACGGATAAGGTTACGGTGGGCTAGTGGGTTGCACCTCTGGGTGCCTCTCTGACCCACTAAGAAGACAGTCTGTGACGTATGGGTAAGGAGTCAAGGATTAGGGTTAGGGTTAGGGGGCTAGGGCAGGTTTTAGGGGGCTTTTTGGCACATCCCAGAAGTCTCCATGGCCAAGTGGCCATGCGATTGGTGGGATGGCTCCAAAAATTTGCATGGTCGTCCACTCCAACATGGCTGGCCACTCGGCCAGCCCATCATTGCGCAGGTGTAAAAAAATAAAAAATAAAATCAATGGAGGACAGAGGAGGAGAGGAGAGACATTTTGTTGCAAGAAAAAACCCACTGCTACTGTGAAGAATCTGGCAGTTTATAATTTTTTGCGTGTTTCTGTTGTGCTTGTGTGTTTTTGGACCACGATTTCAAAAACAATATTGCGTTCGCCACCCCATTTTGGATCCCCCGCCCGCACCGCATGGCATGGCGAGTCCGGCTGCCCAGGACGGGGGGGAGGCGGGACCCCCCCCCTCCAGAAACCACCCCTCCGGTAGGTGCCCTGCGCCCTTAGTCAAGCAGGCATTTTTCCACCTGCTTTTTTGGCCTGGGAATGGGCGGGGGGAGAGTTTAAAAGTTTTTTCCTGTGCCGTCCGTGCTGCTTGCTTGCGCTTTAATTGCGGCGGGCGGCGGCGAGACTGGGCTTTTTGCTGGCTGTGAGCCTGCGGCGAGTCCCACCAGAGCAGCCCAGGACGGGGGATGGGGGGGAGGCCAGGGACCTCCAGAAACAACCCCTCTGGTAGGTGCCCTGAGGCACGGCATGCATTTTTCCGCCTGCTTTTTGGCCGAGAACCGGGTTTTTTTAACTTTCAAAAACTTTTTTTCTGTGCTGCGTGGCATCGCGCGATCGCGCGATGCAAGGAACGAGCACGACAAATCAGACCAAAATTGTTCGTTCGTCAGTTTGAGCTCGAAGTCTGGCGGAGTAATTCCCGTTACCGTTTCCGTAGAGTAATGGAACCGAGTAATGGAAACGGAAACGGGAATACCGCTAAGTCGTGCCCATCTCTAGCTGAGAGGTAGGGAGAGGTGGAGACAAATGGAGAACAAGCGGAGGGTAGGAAGTTGGAAACAAGTCCTACGAAACCGAAGATGGAGGGGTGAAGGGGGAGGGACACTCATACCCATTTCAGCTTCAAAGTCTATAATGTCCTCCCATCGTAGATCTTCGGGTGAGCCTCTTTAGACCCCCCCCTCCATGGCCCTCGCAGGCCCAAAGGAATTAAACATAAAAATAAAAATAAAAACTGGACAGCATGTTTACAGATTGTAAAAAAGCACAGAGGCTCAGCCATGATAAACGGCTGCTGATGCCTTCCGCCATCTACCTCCAGTTCTACCTAGCAGGGCTGCAGCGTCCGAAGCTTTGGCTGGCTGATGGAGTCACAGCAAGTGCTGGTAGGTGGCTTAAAAAGCCCCAGGATGAACATCCTGAGCCCAGCTCCTCCCCACAGCAGCAGGTGGCCAACTGCTCCGGTGACTCTCTTACAGGTGAGGTGTGGGTCTTGGCTCTGCTTCTTGAAGAAATGGGAAGCAGTGTGCTGGTAGGAGGCAAGTAAAACTGAACATGAGTCAGCAGTGTGATGCAGAGGTCAAGAAAGCCAACGCGATTCTCGGTTGCATCAACAGAAGCATAATGTCTAGATAGATCAAGGGAAGTGATAGTCCCACTCTATTCTGCTCTGGTCAGGCCCCACCTGGCGTCCTGTGTCCAGTTCTGTGCGCCTCAATTTAAAAAGGATGTTGACAATCTTGAACGGATCCAGAGGAGGGCGACCAGGATGATTGAGGGTGTGGAAGAAATGTCTTACAAGGAGTGGCTTAGGGAGCTGGGAATGTTTAGCCTTATAAAAAAGAAGGCTGAGAGGGGATATGATAGCTATGTTTAAATATTTGAAAGCATGTGATATTGAAGAGGGAACAGGTTTGTTTTCCATGGCTTCAGAGATTAGGACTCGGGGCAATGGTCTCAAACTACAGGAAAAGAGAGTCCATTTGAACATGAGGAAGAACTTCATGAGGGTGATGGAGTCTCCTTCTTTGGAGGTTTTCAAGCAGAGGTTGAATGGCCATCCATTGGGAGTCCTGTGATGGGGGTTCCTGCATGGCAGGGGTTTGGACTGGATAGCCCTTGAGGTCTCTTCCAATTTCATGATTCTATGAAAAGGACTCATGTGGGCCGTGGGACTTTGGTCCCAAGACTTGAGACTTGGAACTTGGGACTTGGATAGGTAGACTTCCGTTGGATAGGTAGACAACGGGATAGCTAGCATCCCTGGAACTCTCTCTCTCTCTCTCTCTCTTGAATGCACTTCACACTTTGTAGCATATAAAGGAGTCTCCCATTTGTTCAGTCTCGTGCAAGTGTTTAGGTGTCCTCCAATGTACTACGTAGTCCCTTTAGGTCTTGCATCAGTGTTCTGTGCCATGGTATTTGAGGGCACCCTCATTGTTGTTTGATGCCAGAGAAGTCTAACTCAATGCTACCTTAGGAAGGCGCTTGTTCCCCATACAAAAAATGTGGCCAGCCAATTGGAGTCTCCTCATTTGGTGACACGATCAACATATTGTGGGAGGATCCTGAAGAAAGAAGACTTGAGTCCAGTTATCCGACCAGCGGAGCGATCACGCCCCTTGCCATTGGCACATTTTATTACATATGGTTTACATGCAAGCGTATGCACATCAGTGATTGGTTACAAAAGTTACAGAAGTAAGGGTGGCACATGCTGGTTGGGTGGACTGTAGGTAATGTCTCATGAACAGAGCATGCTTTGCACAGTTATTGATTACAATAACACATGTCCTTGCTGTTTACAGACGGAAGGTGAGTAAATGAGCAGTAGACAGGAAGAGATAAAGGGAAATGAAAAGTAAACGGAATTAGCCCAGTAACCAAGAGTAAATAAATGAAAGATGAAGAGAGTCAAGTCAGAGTGAATAGACAAGCTGAGTAAATGAAAGGTAAATGAGGCTTGAGCGAAATAGTAAATAATAGGTAAACGAAATTTACCTAAGCTGGTTTAGAGGGATTACAAGGTCTGCAACATGTGGATTGAGCCAGAGTTCATCAGAAGGGTTTTCCCTCTCGTGAAATGTCCCCTAGGCCTCATCCCAACTGTCTGAATCAGACTCCATCAACATATCAGATCTTTGAAATTCAGAGGGGTCACCTCCCTTAGAAGATATCAAGCCTTTGAAAAATGGCCATCACCTTCCCAGTGTGGTCCTTATTGTCCCTTCCTGCATCTCCATTCTGGGGGGATCACACTTCCTAGGTGAGGGAACCTCTCTTTTTCTCACTGCTGGTGTTGAACACAAGTAACATAAGAACCTAAGAAGAGCCCTGCTGGATCAGGCCAAAGGCCCATCTAGTGCAGCTTCCTGTATCCCACAGTGGCCCCACGAAATGCCTCTGG
Organism: Phrynocephalus guinanensis; assembly: GCA_037367245.1. Lineage (NCBI taxonomy): Eukaryota > Metazoa > Chordata > Lepidosauria > Squamata > Agamidae > Phrynocephalus > Phrynocephalus guinanensis. The sequence continues at coordinate 208,860,323 of CM074732.1, read as the reverse complement.
GAGCACATGAGACTAGATATCTGTCTCCTGATACCACTCCCCTGCATCTGGCCCTTGAAGTACCCCGGTTTTAAGCCTGGAGATTACAAATCCCCATCATGGTTTGTAACCTGTGATGGATTTTCCTCCAGAAATCTGTCCAATCCCCTTTTGAAGGCACCCAGGCCAGATGCCATCATCACATCCTGTGGCAGGGAGTTCCATAGACTAACAATGCGCTTGATGAAAAAATATTTTCTTTTGTCTGTTCTTACTCCCCCAGCCCTCAATTTGAGTGTATGTCCCCTAGTTCTGGTATTTTGTGAGAGGGAAAAGAGTGTCCCTCTATCCACTTTACTCATGCCCTGCATTATTTTGTACGTCTCAATCATATCCCCCCTCAGGTGCCTTTTTTCCAGACTAAAGAGCCCCAAATGTTTTAGCCTTTCCTCATAAGGGAGGTGCCCCAGCCCATTAATCATTTTAGTCGCTCTCTTCTGCACCTTTTCCAGTTCCACTATGTCTTTTTTGAGAGGCAGGGGCCAGAATTGTACACAATATGCCAGGTGTGACCTTACTATCATTTTGTATAATGGCATTATAATGTTGGCTGTTTTATTTTCAATCCCCTTTTTGATAATCCCTAGTATGGAATTGGCCTTATTCACCGCTGCCAAGCATTGGGTAGACACCTTCATGGAGCTGTCCACCAACACACCAATATCTCTTTCCTGATCTGTCACGGATAACTCAGAGCCCATGAGTTGATAGATAATTTTTTTTGCCCCAATATGCATTAGTAGAGATGGGCACGACTTGAAAAAAATTTTTTTCGAGTTGTCGTTAGTCGGGCCGGTCCCGTTTCGGGTCGTTTCCGGTTTTCGCGAAAATTCGCAAAAATTAGTCGGTTCGTTTCGTTTTTTGTTGTCGTTAGTACTGGTTTTGGGGGGGGAGCAGGCTCCTGGAGGCACCTCTGTGGGGTGGGTGCCTCCTCTGGCCCGCTATAAAGGGAAAGTGGGCTCCTGGAGGCACCCGTGGGTGCCTCCTATCCCACTAGGAAAGGGAAGCAGGCTCGGGGAGACCCCTCAACATGGGGGTCTCCCCTCTTCACCTGCTGCTGCTGCTGCAAAATGCTATGCAATAGCCATATGGATATTGCATAACATAATGTGCAGACAGTGAGACCAGTGAGAGTGACTGATAGCGTCATGCCCGCCCTTCACAAGGCTCTCGCACCACCATGTCTCACACAGAAGGGAAGTGTACTTGCTGCGTGTAGTGCAATGCAAGCAAGCAGATCTGGCTTTAAGGTGGCTTAGTGCAACGGCTAGGGTAAGGCTAGTGACGGGTAAGGTTACGGTGGGCTAGTGGGTTGCACCTCTGGGTGCCTCTCTGACCCACTAAGAAGACAGTCTGTGACGTATGGGTACGGAGTCAAGGGTTAGGGTTAGGGCTAGGGCAGGTTTTAGGGGGCTTTTTGGCACATCCCAGAAGTCTCCATGGCCAAGTGGCCATGCGACTGGTGGGATGGCTCCAAAAATTTGCATGGTTGTCCACTCCCACATGGCTGGCCACTCGGCCAGCCCATCATTGCGCAGGTGTAAAAAATAAAAAATAAAATAAAATCAATGGAGGACAGAGGAGGAGAGGAGAGACATTTTGTTGCAAGAAAAAACCCACTGCTACTGTGAAAAATCTGGCAGTTTATAAATTTTCGCGTGTTTCTGTTGTGCTTGTGTTTTTGGACCACGATTTCACAAACAATATTGCGTTCGCCGCCCCATTTTGGATCCCCCGTCCGCACCGCATGGCATGGCGACTCGAGTCCGGCTGCCCAGGACGGGGGGGAGGCGGGACCCCCCCTCCAGAAACCACCCCTCTGGTAGGTGCCCTGCGCCCTTAGTCAAGCAGGCATTTTTCCGCCTGCTTTTTTGGCCCGGGAATGGGTGGGGGGAGAGTTTAAAAGTTTTTTCCTGTGGCGTCCGTGCCGCATGCTTGCGTTTTAATTGCGGGCGGGCGGCGGCGAGACTGGGCTTTTTGCTGGCTGCGAGCCTGCGGCGAGTCCCACCAGAGCAGCCCAGGACGGGGGATGAGGGGGGAGGCCGGGGACCTCCAGAAACAACCCCTCTGGTAGGTGCCCTGAGGCACGGCAGGCATTTTTCCGCCTGCTTTTCAGCCGGGAACTGGGTTTTTTTAACTTTTAAAAACTTTTTTTCTGTGCCGCGTGGCATCGCGCAATCGCGCGATGCAAGGAACGAGCACGACAAATCAGACCAAAATTGTTCGTTCGTCGGTTCGAGCTCGAAGTCTGGCGGAGTAATTCCCGTTACCGTTTCCGTAGAGTAACGGATACGAGTAACGGAAACGGAAACGGGAATACCGCTAAGTCGTGCCCATCTCTATGCATTAGTATACAAGCTGGGACTGTGCCACTCCTGTGTGCGGTTTTCGGTTCCCTGGAACTCAGATGCTAGAATTCAGAAGGTGCAAGAATGTGTCCTCTCAGAAGGAGGGAAGTGTCTGCCCAAAAGCAGATTGACAGCCACTGCTGCCCCTGCAGAAGGAAACAGATGGGATCAACGCAGAGCAAATATTGTCACCCAAGCAGAGCCAACAGGGGCACCAACCTCCCCTGTTCTCTCTCTGGAAGTCACGGAAGAGTTTTTCCTCACCGACCCTGCGTTCCTTTGATCCTAAATTCATCACAAGAAAGTAAGGATGCATTTATCTTTCATCATTTAATCTGCCAGGAGGCATAAACCTGTCAGCAGCACAGGGGAGGTTTTAAGTGACACCTTAATGAGGAGAGTGGAAGACAAGAGTGGGGCCCCTTTGGAAGGGAGTTGGATGCAGCACGAATAAAATGGGTCCGACTTGCTCAAGGTTTGACTGCCGTGTCGTCTTCAGACACGACTGTCTCTGCCAACATCCATTTGATTTCATAGAATCATAGAATCCTAGAGTTGGAAGAGACCTCAAGGGCCATCCAGTCCAACCCCCTGCCATGCAGGAACCCCCCATCACAGGACTCCTGACAGATGGCCATCCAGCCTCTGCTTAAAAACCTCCACAGAAGGAGACTCATCCACCACCCTCCTTTGGGGCAGCATCTTCCACTGCTGAACAGCTCTAACCGTCATGAAGTTCTTCCTAATGTTCAAATGGAATCTCCTTTCCTGTAGTTTGAAACCATTGCCCCGAGTCCTAGTCTCTGAAGCCATGGAAAACAAACCTGTTCCCTCTTCAATATGACATCCTTTCAAATATTTAAACATAGCTATCATATCCCCCCTCAGCCTTCTTTTAGAGAGGCTAAACATTCCCAGCTCCCTAAACCGTTCCTCAGAAGACATTTCCTCCAGACCCTCAACCATCCTGGTCGCCCTCCTCTGCACCCGCTCGAGGTTGTCAACATCCTTTTTAAACTGAGGCGCACAGAACTGGACACAGGACTCCAGGTGGGGTCTGACAAGAGCGGAATAGAGTAGTACTATCACTTCCCTTGATCTAGACCAGGGGTGCCCAAACTTTTTGTAAGGAGGGCCAGATTTGGCGGCTGAGAATGTGTCAGGGGCCGGTTGCTCCCCGACCCTGCCACCCCACTGCAGGCCCCACCCACTGACCCATAAGGCCCACCTACGGACCCCTTGCAACCCCACCCGCAGGAAGGAAGGCGAGGACCAAGGGAGGGAGGGAGGGAGGTGGAAACCAAGAGAGGAAGGAAGGAAGGAAGGTGGGGAACAAGGAAGGGAGGGAGGAAAGAAGGAAGGTGGAGACCAAGGGAGGGAGGAAGGAAGGAAGATGGGGACCAAAGGAAGCACAGGGAGCCGTGGCCACAGGTCGCCCCTTGGAAGAGGCGATCTCTGCAACCTTGCACCCCCCCAGCTCCCAAGCCGTGGCGACGGCTCGCCCGCCAGCCCACCCCAAAGCTCCTTGGCAGTGGCGGAGGCCCGCTGGCCTGCCCACCCCCACACTTTCCCCTGCGGTGCCAGTGGCAGCAGACCGCCCATCCGCCCAAGCCTCCCAGCGGTGCCGGTGGCGCGGCCTGCCCGATCACTGCCCCACGCATGCGCCCAACCTCACAAGGTTCCCGGTGATGCCGGTGGCAGCGGCCCACCCGCGCGCCACCCCCCCCATGTGTGCCCAGCCCCACAAGCTTCCCGGCAGTGGTGGTGGTGGTGGCCCGCCCCTTGCCTGCCCACCCAGCCCCACAAGCTTCCCGGCTTTGTCAGTGTTGGCAGAAGATTTTTTTAAACAAACAAACAAACAAACATGGGGCGAAGGAGGGGGAGGGAGGGGCAGGCCAGCCAGCCACGGGCCACTTAGTATGGCCTGACGGGCCGGATTTCCCCCCCCCCTCCGGGCCGGACTTTGGGCAGGCCTGATCTAGACACTATGGTTCTGTTGATGCAACCAAGAATCACATTGGCTTTCTTGGCCGCCGCATCACACTGCTGACTCATGTTCAATTTGTGGTCCACTAAGACTCCCAGATCCCTTTCACAGGTACTCTTTTCCAGCCAGGTATCTCCCATCCTATATCTGTGCAATTCATTCTTTTTATCTGGATGCAGCACCCTACCTCTGGTCAATTTACTGCTGAGCGTAATGGAAAATTAATGTTGTTGTTGCTTTTTATTTCTCTCTCGCTTTCTCTCTTTTTTGCAGACATTTCTCATTAAATGAAGACTAATACCATTACGGAGTTCAAACCCCCCCCCCCCCGAAAAAAAAGCTTGAGGCAGCTATAGAGACATTTGAAAGGCCAGTTAGCATTTTTGCAAAAATAAAAAACAAACAAACCACCAACAAACCCAAAACAAAACAAAAGCAGCCTCTAAATAAAGCTGCTATTGTAATTTTAAATGTGTCCAGCTTGCCTAGGTCCTTCCTCAACCCACCAGCAAGCAAAGACCTTTCTCTTCAGTTATGCTTTTCCTTAATGACTCGTGGTCTGAATTTTAATACACTGCTGTGCTCCACTTTTTAAAAAACATTAATATTGATTTTATCCACCACTTTTAAAATAAAACCTGCTTAATTCTTTTTAATGATCTGTATACTTTCTGTTTTAGCTTTTAAATGTTGTGCTTTTCATGGTGTGAGCCACCTTGGGTCTTCCTTTCAAAGGCGGGATAAGAATATTGTAAATAAATCAACAGCACTACAAGAAAAAGAAAAATCTACCATTTGTGGGGATGTGTAATAAAGGCAGCAATAAAATTAAATTTCAGATTTATTCACACCACCATCCTCATCATCTTCATAAGAACATAAGAACAGCCTTGCTGGAACAAGCCACTCCCCATCCAGTCCAGCATTCTGTCTCACACAGTGGCTCACCGTTTGCTTCAGGGTATTCCCAAGCAGATGCCTTCCCCTGCTTACGATTCCCCACAAATGGCACTGAGAGCTATCCTGCCTCTCTCTCCAACCCGTACGTTGACCTTCGGCATCCATCATGATAGCCATGGACACCCTTGTTCTCCATGAACTTGTCCAACCCTTTCTTATAGCGGTCAAGACTGACAGCTGTCACCACTTCTTCTGGCAGGGAGTTCCACAGACCAGTGATCCTCTGGGCGAAAAAGGACTTTCCCTTTTCTGTTTGACATCTAGCACCCCAACGTTTCTAGTGTTGTGTGATAGTTCCTGCAGTTCATCTGCAGGAAACGACGGAAAGGAAATGGGGAGAAATCCCTCGAATAAAAAGCTAAAAAAGCATGGCAATACAAAAATATGAAATATAAAAGAAATCCATACCTTTCATTAACCATTGTTTTAGAAACCCATGGGATTTTGTATTTCAGAGTCTGTATATCACAAAGCCATGAAAGACATTGAAACTGAAAGAAGGGGCCCGTGTCTTGTTTTTCCCATTCAGGTTAACGAAGAGCCTCGTGGCGCAGTGGTTAAATGCCTGTCCTGCAGGTAAAACTGTGCTCACGACCTGGGGGTTCAATCCCAGGTAGCAGGCTCAAGGTTCACTCAGCCTTCCATCCTTCCGAGGTCGGTAAAATGAGTACCCAGCTTGCTGGGGGGGGCAATGTGTAGCCTGCACACTGTAATTAAAATTGTAAACCGCCCAGAGACGACTTGTAGTGGTATGGGGCGGTATATAAGCAGAACACTTTGCTTTAACCTAAACATTCCATCCCTAGTCAGTCACAAATACAGTCAGGTTGGAACTGGACAGGCATTTGTCCCACAGTTTGGTCCAGGTTGGGGACAGACTGGTTCCCAGCATCCATACAACGTATGTGCCATCATGAACCAGCCCGTCCCTCAATGATGCTTATCTGAACCTTTCTGGGTCCTTGTCAGGGCTACTGGTTTGGTTCCATTCCAGTGTATGCAGTCACTAGGAGTGGACCAAAGCAGATGGCTTGAGCTGTCCCATTGTTGAAGCTGTTAAAGGATGATGAGAAATGAAGAGCTTCCTCCCTCCTCCCCTGCGGAGGCGATGGGAGAGGAAGTTTTCTACTTCTTTTAAATTGTGGCTATTGCCTCCCTCCACCATATCATTAAGCAGCTGGAAATCATGGGAGAAGAGAAAGGAGGAGGATCTGTTTTGTTTTATGTCATTTTTCTTTTCTTTCCTGTAAAATCAGATTGTGCCAAATGGGGTAAAAAAAAAAAGCAAAGTGTTCTGCTTATATACCACTCCATACCACTTCAAGTAGCCTCTGGGCAGTTCACAGTTTAATTACGGTATGCAGGCTACACATTGCCCCCCCCCAGCAACCTGGGTACTCATTTTACTGACCTCAGAAGGATGAAGGCTGAGTCAACCATGAGCCGGCTACCTGGGATTGAACCCCAGGTCGTGAGCACAGCTTTAACTGCAGTACAGGTGTTGAGTCCACAGTAGGCTATTCCTACTGTACGCTGCTGAATTTCCCAAGGCCCAATGAAAGAAATCCAACACAGAGAGGTCCAGGAAAAATTACCAGTTTATTAGGCCTAATAAAGGACGGTAAGGCCAACTACCCTACGGCAAGGCAGTGCAGGATGGTCGGCCCCCAAAACAGGCAAGACATAATATTTTATTCCCTTCCCCCTCCCTCCCACAGGGTGCGCGCCTCCCTGGGGTGGGCAAATGGGTGGTCTTCAACAGTGTCCAATGGGAACAGTCTGGGGGCCTGCCCAAGGGAGGTCCTGGGTGTTCCTGTTATCCTGGAACAAGATCCCTGCCCAGGTGTGGTTGGGCCATATCTGTTCTTTAATGAGCCATCATGAAGGTTATAATAGAAAGGAAGAGACTAGGCATTGTCCAAGGGTTTGGGTAATCTTTGGGTAATTAGCAGGTCAATGGGGGAGCTGGAAAGTCAATAGGGGGAGTCCCAACTGCCAGACACAGTTCCTGGTAAATGTGGAAGTGGAACAATAGAAAGCCTCCGGGTTAGAATTAATCCATGATACATTCTGGAGTGAGACGTGCTGAAGTCCTTGTAGACAAATGGAGTCTATTTCGGAGATGTAGCCTTCTCACAGAGTCGCCATGTTGTAGTCTTCCCTGCCATGAGCCTCGCACGAGATGAAAGTCCAGAAGGGATGTAGGACAGCGTAGGAACACGTTTAAGCAGACCCAGGGAAAGGGGGTTGGAGAGAGAGAAAGAAAGAGAGAGACAGACAGACAGACAGAGAGACAGACAGACAGACAGAGAGAGAGAGCAGGGGGGAAGGGGGGATGAGGCCCCGGGGGCCTGCTTTGGCATGAAAACCATAACTATGCCCTAGACGTGGAGGGTGTCTCTGAGTGTAAAGATGGCCGTCCATGAGTGTCATCCCATGAGTTTATGAACACAGAAGATACAGACTGTGACCCAAGGGGAGTTATACCTAGGGCATGTAACCGGCCATTTTTAAATGTCTGGAAAATGAATATTTGTCTGGCCAGATAAGGGTTGACCCAGTCCGAATTGTCAGAGACCTGGTCATGCTGCAGTGAGAGCGAAAAGTGAACTTACAGAGGCTTTTTTTTCTTGACAGCGGAGCCATCTGGCTGCAAAGCAAGCCACGAGGGTGTTTTTTCTAATATCTCCAGAACGGAATGGTCTTTTTGGATCGGGTTTCTTGTGTTCTACTTATGATAGTGTAGGGCGATCATCGGTGGCCTCGGGGAGCCCCGGAACCAGTCCAATTTTATAATTCTATGTTTTTCATTTCCACTTGGACTCATCACAGGCATTCAACCACTACACCACGGGGCTTCATCAGCCATGAGGCCTCATCCTTCAATATAGATGCAGGGATCGCCTCCCCCAAAGAACATACGGGATCTCCAGCTGACCCTGTTTAGCATAATCTAAACCATGGAGACCCAACCTTGAGTCCCCATAGGTTCTTGGACAAAACTCCCATAAATCCTGCCCAGTACAGCAAATTGTGATGACTTCAGGGAGTTTTAGTCTGAGCACATCTTGGGGAGGGGGGGGGCCTAAGGCTAGGAACCACTGATGGGCCAGGATAACTGAACCACCTAGTCACACCCTATGAATAGAGATGGGCACGAAATGAACAATTTTTCGTTTCCGTTTTCGTTTTTTCATTTGTTACGTAACAAAACGACAAACAAATTTTGTCTCTAAATGAAATGAAACGAACAGAAACACCAGAAATTTTGTCATGCGTTTCATTTCCGTTACTGCAATATGAGTGAATTGCTTAAAATCCTAAAAAAAAAAAATCACAAAAAATGAAATAAATGGTAACGAAATGGTAACAAAATGAACGAAAACAAAAATGAATTTTTTTGCAAAAATTCACGAAAAACGAAAACAAACCAAAACGGACCCCCCAAACGACAAACGACAAACGAAATGCCATTTTTTTTATTCGTGCCCATCTCTACCTACGAATGTTAGTAGCTGTAATTTTTTTAAAATTTATTTTTTTAAGCTTTGCAGGGAAATATCTGCTGGCATGTTCTTGGAAGCATTCGTAATCCCACTAAAATGAATAGGTTCCGCTCCTTCCAATCCTACTTGAATTCCAAGTAAGCCATAAGAAAGAAAGAGAGAGAGAGAGAGAGAGAGAGAGAGAGAGAGAGAGAGAGAGAGAGAGAGAGAGAGAGAGAGACTGTAGCACTTGGAACATCCCAGACAAAGCCTTAGGCATTTCTTCCAAGGGAAGGTGAGGATTGTCTCCCTGGGTTTGGTCGCAGTGTGGGAGAGAACACTCTCAGGATGCTGATAGGAAGTTTATTAAAAGTTTATTAAAACAGCCCAACGCGTTTCGGCCCAAATGGCCTTCTTCAGGGACTTTTTCACTGTGCTCAAAGAAACTCTGGAGACGGTTTAATGTCTAGCTTCTCAGTCATTAAACCGTCTCCAGAGTTTCTTTGAGCACAGTGAAAAAGTCCCTGAAGAAGGCCATTTGGGCCGAAACGCGTTGGGCTATTTTAATAAACTTTTAATAAACTTCCTATCAGCATCCTGAGAGTGTTCTCTCCCACACTGCGATTGTCTGTGGATGCTCCAGTTCTTTCTCCCTGGGTTTGGTGCCAGCCGGCCATTTTGCTTTCTGTGAAGCTGCCAGTATGTAATCCCCCCCGCTGCTCATTTGCATTCCTAAAATATTTATATTCCTTCCCGCCAGCAGAAGTTTTCAAGGTGCTTCAGAAAGATATTGATGAATAAATACACAATAGGATAGAGCAGGCTTGCAGCTAAATTGCACACCCTTCTTTTCACAGTCTTCACTTCTGCCTACTGCTGGGGAAGAGGTTAGAGCAGGCATGCCCAGACTTTGGCCCTCCAGATGTTTTGGACCACAACTCCCACAGTCCTTTGTCATTGGCAACCTAAGCTTAGAATTCTGGGAGTTGTGGTCCAAAACATCAGGACGGCCAAAGTTTGGACATGCCTGGGTTAGAGCTAACTTAGAGGTGTAAGCCTGAAGAGGAGGCAGGATGAAGGAACTGGCCAGTAGGTGGTGCTAGCAGAGTAGCACGGTGGGAGGGGGTTTTGAAAAAAAGCCTTCCTTGGCCCCCTCGCTCCCAAGGCACAGGTCTTGGCTCCCAGCCATCCCTCACTGGAGAGGCAAGCTTCTCCCATCTGCATCTAGTTTAGGAAATCCAGTTGGGCTGGAAACCTTGATCTCTCTCTCTCTCTCTCTCTCTCTCTCTCTCTCTCTCTCTCTCTCTCTCTCTCTCTCTCTCTCTCTCTCTCTCTCTCTGACCAAATTAGTGAAATATTGGATTCCCATGCCTGCCACGTGACCTGAGGGGAGCAAAGCCCCTTCTCCCTCTCCCTGTCCAATTAAAGAAATAATTCACAGTCTCTTGGAGCCATCTGGAAGTTGAGTCATGTCTACTGGACTTCTTTTTTGAGAGATAGAAACGTTTCGCTGTTCATTTCTATCTCTCAAAAAAGAAGTCCAGTGACCATGACTCAACTTCCAGATAAACTCACCTGGATGACTGAGAATCTTCACAGACATATCTCTTGGAGCCAATGGGAAGAATCAGTTTAATGATGGTTCTGGGTTGGATCCTTAACTAGGAAGGCAACATGAACCGCTGGATAGCTCAGTGGCTGGGGACTCTGGCTGTTGGTTGCCAACTGTGAAGCCAGAAATTGGGGGTTCAAATCCCCACTTAGCCTCCTTCACAGGGGCTAGGCTGGATGACACCTTAGGATCCCTTACAGCTCTGCAGTTGTAAGATGGCAGTGGTGGTGGTGCTAATGGTTGTGATAGATGCCCCCACCGGGCCTCCTGGACAGGAGCTAGACTGGATGATCTATTGATCCCTTTCAGCTGTGCCATTGTAGGATGATTATTAGTGCATTCCTACATGCCCTGAGCACATCCGATCTCGCCTGATTTCAGAAGCTAAGCAGGGTCAGGCCTGGCTAGTACTTGGATGGGAGACCACCAGGGAATACCAGGTGCTGTAGGTGCCTGGAATAGGAACTGGCAAGCCACTCCTGCTAAGAAAACTCCATGGACATTGAGTCACAAAGAGGCAGTCACGACTATAATGACACAACACACGCACACACACGTCAGGTAACAACATATTCCTTAGTCATAGAATCATAGAATCATAGAATCATAGAGTTGGAAGAGACCTCGAGGGCCACCCAGTCCAACCCCCTGCCATGCAGGAACCCCCATCTAAGTGCTCCCGACCGATGGCCACCCAGCCTCTGCTTAAAAAACCTCCAAAGAAGGAGACTCCACCATCCTCCTTTGTGGCAGCATCTTCCACTGCCGAACAGCTCTAACCGTCATGAAGTTCTTCCTAACGTTCAAATGGAATCTCTTTTCCTGTAGTTTGAGACCATTGCCCCGAGTCATAGAATCATAGAATCATAGAGCGGAAGAGACCTTGAGGGCCACCCAGTCCAACCCCCTGCCATGCAGGAACCCCCATCACAGTATTTCCAACAGATGGCCACCCAGCCTCTGCTTAAAAAACCTCCAAAGAAGGAGACTCCACCACCCTCCTTTGGGGCAGCATCTTCCACTGCCGAACAGCTCTAACTGTCATGAAGTTCTTCCTAATGTTCAAATGGAATCTCTTTTCCTGTAGTTTGAGACCATTGCCCCGAGTCATAGACTCATAGAATCATAGAGCGGAAGAGACCTTGAGGGCCACCCAGTCCAACCACCTGCCATGCAGGAACCCCCATCACAGTATTTCCAACAGATGGCCACCCAGCCTCTGCTTAAAAAACCTCCAAAGAAGGAGACTCCACCATCCTCCTTTGGGGCAGCATCTTCCACTGCCAAACAGCTCTAACCGTCATTAAGTTCTTCCTAATGTTCAAATGGAATCTCTTTTCCTGTAGTTTGAAACCATTGCCCTGAGTAGATTGGCGGCAAGATGGCTTAGAACAGCACACATCTAGCCCAGCTCTGGAACTCAGCACTAGGCACAACAGCCCCGAAGCCTGAACCAAGCAGAAAAGAAGCACTGTTGCTTCCCTTGATCATATAGGGCATCTGTCTTGAGTTTGTCTTGCAGCAATCTGACACAGATGAAACAGGAGGTCCTCGTTTAAGCTTCATTTAAGAGGAAAACAAAGATTTTATTTTTATTTATTTATTATTATGAGATTTCTATCCCTCCAATCTTCCCATAGGAACTCTGGGTGGCTAACAGTGGGCCGAAATGATTCAGCCAAAAAACAAACAACATAGACACACTCCACAATAATTTAAGAACAAAATGCGCACTCCTGGCGTAAAACATCTTAAACTGATCTTAAACTTAAACAGATTGCTACACAACTTCAACTCTATATTGTTCACTCAACCTTCCAGCCGGTTTGCAGCTTAATAAGGGCATTTCTTCATTTCTCAGATCCGTTTCAGGGACAGCTTGGTCTCACCTTTCTGCAGCGCCATGGGATCGGCTCGCTGACTCCTCGTGACCTTGGAGCTGAAACGATCACCTGGAATCCCATCTCACTGCCTGGCCTCCAGTAACAACCACAAGACAGGACATGTTGACCACCAAAATCCCAGAGCCACTTGCTGAGTGGAAAACAGTCAGTTTTCTTCGGAAGGAAAACAAAGTGTTCTGCTTATATACCACCCCACAGCACTTAAAGCTCTCTCTGGCCAGTTTCCAATTTAATTCTGCAGGCTACACAGTGCCCTCCATCCCCTGAGTACTCAGTCTGCCAACTTCATAAGGATGGAAGGCTGAGTCAACCTTGAGCCAGCTACCTAAGCCCAGGACTGAACTCAGGTCATCAGCTGAGTCTGCACTGCAGTGCTGCATTTGACCACAGTGCTGCAAGGCTTCTTGCAATACTAATTCAGAGGACAACTGTTTATGGTCCAGGAGAAGCATTATGAAATCACCCTCTCCATACTGAGGCAAAACTTCCCCGCCTATTTAGAGATAAACCACTTGCTTCTGTCAGAGTTCATAAAACCATCTGGCTTCACCAAGTTCAACTGGCCCTAGGTGGACTGGAGGATTTGAAAGGTTGTGGCCCAGAGGAAGAAATGGTTCCAAACTCTGGTCCTTAGCAAGCTCACTTGATGGACAGACAGAACGGCAACAAGAAAACACGAGCACCAGGCAAGAGAAAGAAAGAAGGAAAGAGTAGAAGCTGGCTCTAGGATATGATGAGAAGAGTGCACTCATAAAACAATAGAGTTCAAAGGTGCCTGTAAGGTACACTAACCGTAACCGTAACCCTAACCTGACCCTAACCCTAACCCTAACCCTAAACCCTAAACTAAACCATAACCATAACCATAACCATAACCATAACCATAACCATAGCCCTAAACATAACCCTAATCCTAATCATTAACACTAAACACTAACACTAACACTAACACTAATCCTAGCCTGACCCTAACCGTAACCGTAACCCTAATCTGACCCTAAATGTAACCATAACCGTAACCGTAACCATAACCGTAACTGTAATCCTAACACTAATCCTAATCCTAACCTTAACCCTAACACTAACACTAACCATAACCGTAACCGTAACCATAACCCTAAACATAACCCTAATCCTAATCCTAACCTTAACCCTAACCCTAACACTAACACTAAGCCTAATCCTAACACTAAGCCTAGCCTGACCCTAACCATAACACTAACCATAACCATAACCATAACCATAACCCTAACTCTAACCTGACCCTAAATGTAACCCTACCCCTACCCCTAACCCTAACCCTAACCATACTCCTAACCATAACCCAATATGAACCCCCCTTCTCAATGCAGAAATCCAAATCAAAGCATACCTGACAGATGGAAGTCCAGTTTCTTTCACCATTGGAGCGCTCACCACCTCTGGAGGTCATGGGTTCCATTGCCATACTGCTCTAACCATTAGGAAGTTTTTCCCAGTATTCAGTATGAGGGACATCTGACAGGCAAGAAACAACCCAGATGGGTATCTTCATTTTTAGTTGTTTTAGTTTTATTTTTGAATATTTTTACCCCACCTTTTTCCTTGGAAAAGGGCCCAAGGTGACTTACAGTAATGAGGGACAATATACAGTCAAGTACAGTTAAGACATATTCAAGTTGAGAACAGGGAATTGAGGGGTATCTTACAGCATTAAAAGGCAACATTAAATTCAGACTAATCTCCTGGTAGATGAAGCCTTAGCAGTCTAGTATGAAAAGCCTTGCACTGACAATTGCAGTGGACTGGAAACAGAAATGAAGGCAAAAATGGTCACCAGAAGACCACCCATGGAAACTTGAAGAGCAAAGAGAGTGGCGACTGAGGTGGGGTGGGGAGCCAACAGGCCTGGTCGGCAGTAAAAAAAACCACAATAAAAATAAAATAAAATAAAAAATAAAAGGAGTGCTGACAGGGTCCAGGGGTGGTCTGGTCAGCACCCTAAAATCTTTTTAAAAATAATTAAAAAACCCAGCACTGATGGGGCCCCAGGGGTCACGCGGTCATCTCTGAAAGTAAATAAAAAACAAAAAAAGCCCCGCGCTAAAGCTGTAGCGCTGGGCCAGGAAACCCGAAAGTAAAAGAAGTGCCCACCCCGCCCCAGGGGCCGCTTGAAAAAATAAAAATAATTAAAAAGGGGCACTGATGGGGCCCCAGGGGTGCACTGGTCGGCACCCTAAAATCATTTAAAAAAATTAAAAATCCCAAGTGCCAACGGGGCCCCAACAGCCGAGCAGTCTGCACTTTAAAAAAAAATGCCCACGCTACAGCCGTAGCGCGGGCCAGGAACCCGGAAGTAAACAGGTCATCAGGAGGGGGAAAGAGAAGTTACTGGGGATACGGGATGCAAGGAAGCCAGTACAGAGCATCTGAGAGGTGCTGGCTTGGGGCCAGCACCTCTCAGCTGTGAAGGGGGGGAAAGCCCCATGTTTAAACATTTTCCCCCTGCTCACCGCTGTCATCAGGAGGGGGGAAGATAAGTTTAAAGAGCCCACTCTTCCCCCCACCCCATGGGGAGGGGGGAAGAGGGGCACTTTAAATTAATCTTCCCCCCTCCTATGGGAAACTTATCTTCCCCACCCCACCTCTGAGCTGCTCCTCACTGGCTTCCTGCACCTCGTTTCCTGGGGAAACAGGATGCAGGGAAGCCAGTGGAGCACCTGAGAGGTGCTTGCTGGGGGAGCTCTTTCCTGCACCCCACAGTGGCTGGGGGAAAGATTAAGCCTGCTCTTTCCCCCAGTCACAGTTGCACAAGCACCACACACACACACACACACACACACACACACACACACACCACAAAACGAATAATGAATCAACAAACCAACGAAACATTTTTTTCTAAAAAATGAGTTTAAAACGGAATGAAACAAAACGAACCTTAAAACGAACTGAACGAAAACGAATTGCCATTTTTTCAGTTCGTGCCCATCTCTATCAGACACTAATTGGGGCTCAGCTGAAACGTACCTGGTGCTTTCATAAGAACATAAGAAGAGCCATGCTGGATCAGGCCAAAGGCCCATCTAGTCCAACTTCCTATATCTCACAGTGGCCCCACCAAATACCCTGGGAGCACACTAGACTAGATCTCTGTCTCCTGATACCACTCCCCTGCATCTGGCCCTTGAAGGACCCTTTTTTTAAGCCTGGAGATGACACATCTCCATCCTGATTTGTCACCTGTGATGGACATTTCCTCCAGGAATCTGTCCAATCCCCTTTTGAAGGCATCCAGGCCAGATGCCATCACCACCTCCTGTGGCAGGGAGTTCCACAGACTAACAACATGCTGGGTGAAAAAAAAAATCTTTTGTCTTCTTACTCTCCCAGCCCACAATTTGAGTGCATGTCCCCTAGTTCTGGTATTTTGTGAGAGGGAGAAGAGCATCCCTCTATCCACTTTACTCATGCCCTGCATTATTTTGTACCCCTCAATCATATCCCCCCCCTCAGGTGCCTTTTCCTCTCCCATCACTAGAAAGAGAAAGGAATGATGAGACTGACAGCAATAGGAAAGATAAAAACCATAATTCTTCTTGCTGCAAGATCAGAGAGGCCGGGAGAAAGATGGGCTGGGATTCCCGGAGCTGGCTCCTGCAGCTAAAATGAATCGTAGTGAAATTTCAAGCTGCTGGAAGATGGAGCCATTAATCACCCACTGACAACTATTCTTGAGTTGCCTCCAACAGTCCAAGAGTGATTCTTCTCCTTCCCTGGGCTAATTCATGGGGGACAGGGTGGCAGTATAAAGGGGGGGAATCCCACCCTACCCCACCCTCGTCTCACTTCAGATCCCCTCTGGAGTTGGATGGATACCCATCAACAAGGCTTCCACTCCTACCCAGAGGAAGGAAGTCAACATGGCCGCGCTGCACCTGAAGTTCACGGGGGTAGGGGCATTGCCATTGCAGTGTTCTTGTTCAGATTTGCTTGCTTTAAGGGAAAGGGGGGAGAAAAAGCAAAGAGTAAGGACCAGAGGGAAAGAAACAGATGTTGGAAAGATGTTGGAATATTTGGCAAGATTTACATTTCAGCCATTACAGGGTTAATGTGGATGTAGAGTATTATGGGCTGGATTTAATGTGAAGAGCAAGGCCGATTGGTTGTTGAGATCACACCATTTGGAATGTTCTGGTAGAAGTCTAGTTTGTGTGTGTGCCTTATATTCTTAGAGAAAGAAGTGAAGCATGTTCCTAGCTTAACAAGATGGCTGTTAGAATGGTTATAGTTAGAAACCTCCCGTGTACCCTTCCCTTTTAATTAAACAAATAATTTTCATTTAGTAACTCAAGAGGTATCTCTCTCATTAAAGCAACCAAAAATCATCTGCACCCACCGATCCAACAAAGATCTCCAACAAAAGAAACTGCAGGTGAATTCACACACGTAACGCTGAACATCATCTTAGTTTGCCAGAGTTGCACAAAAGAGATTTTCCACCTGTGCATTATAGCTTCGCGAGAGTGCAGCAATGATCTTGTGCTGGCAGAGCAAACTGACATTCTAAAAACGGAGGCAGACTAAACAAAAAAAATTTATAGCTTTGAAACTGGACTTCAGATTCACACTGGATTCAGCATAGATAGACTGGACAGAAAATGAGGAAAGTCTTGACAAACCGGGACTTATCTATCAGACTTCGCACTTGAATATAGGTACTTTGATCCTATGTATTCAGTATACTTCTCTATGGTGTTGAAACTTGGACCCTTAGAGACACATTATGCAGGAAGCTGGAAGCATTCTAAATGTGGACGTACATATGAATTCTGAAGATGCTTTGGACAGCCAGAGTCACTAATACGGCTGTATTACAGTGCATGAATAAAAAGCTAGAAATCCTCAGTACTCTAGTGTCAAACATATCGTACAAACAATGGGTGTCCCATCTTGGGTGAGGAGCTTAGACAGAGGACCAAAGAAGGGGAGATGGAGCCTAAGGAAGTGGCTTGGGGTATGTGCAAAGGATTTCCCTAAACTATTTGTTATACAAATGAATGACACCTGTTTACAGGAAGGAGGAGGGGAGACAAAGGGTTTTGCAAGCGGGAGATATTATGGAGATGCCCTTAGGGCATGGCTGGTGCAAGCTGGACAATTCCCTTCCAGCTGCTGGTGAATGAGTCATCATTTTAAACATGGCTAAGACACTGCTTCTAATGGTGGCTTGATTCTGTGGGTGAATCTGTGGATGCAAATGGCAGACCTTCCCATGGTCCAGAGGCAGATGAAGGGATTTGATGATGTCCAGGTGCTTGAGCTGGAAGCTGGAGGGCTAAGCAGGAAAAAAAAGGTGCCCCATAGAGCCCATGTGCAGCTGGACCCATCAGTACCTGGACAGAACTCTTGAGCAGCAGCAGCAGCAGTAAAAGGACTAGAGGTGGAAGAACAACATGGGAAGGCAGAGGAGGAGAACGCTGAGAAAAGGGTAAACATCCTGGAGGAAGCACCATGGAAAAGAGTCACAGGAGCAAAAGAGGAACACGCTCTTTACCAATGGGAGAGTGAGAACAGACAAAATAATTTTTTTTTTACCCAGCGTGTTGTTAGCCTGTGGAACTCCCTGCCACAGCAGGTGATGATGGCCTCTGGCCTGGATGCCTTCCAAAGGGGATTAGACAGATTCCTGGAGGAAAAGTCCATCACAGGTGACAAACCATGATGGAGATGTGTCATCTCCAGGCTTAAAACTTCAACAAGGGCCAGATGCAGGGGAGTGGGATCAGGAGACAGAGATCTAGACTCGTGCGCTCCCAGAGGCATCTGGTGGGGCCACTGTGAGATCCTGTTGTGAGAGGCCAGCTGGCGGGGATGCATGACAGGCTGGTAGGAGAAGAGGGATGCGGACTGCTCAAAATTTGAAAAATGAAGCTGGACTAGATGGGTCTTTGGCTTGATCCAGCAGGGCTCCTCTTATGTTCTTATGTTCTTAACTACACAACCACTTCCCGGTTTTTGATGAGGAGTCTGTCAGACAGCAAGCAGGCAGAGTCAATGAGGAGACCTCGCCGGGGCCTATGAGAGGACTGGAACTCAACCAAGCAGAGGCAGGGAGCCCACTCTCTACAAAAATATGTAAAGAAGAGTAGATAGGAGACTCCCTACCGCATGGAACTGAAACTCAAGAATGCCAAGAAGATCCATGGCCCTGTCAGGCACGCTGTCTCCTTGGAGCACCAAACAAGGATGCAACAGGAGGACTGTCATCATTCATGCAACCCATATGGACACCTGCCCCTTCCTTCTCGCCCATGTGGGGACAAATATAGCCGAGACTAACTCTGAAGAGATTGCATCCGATTTTGAAGCTCTGGGAAGGAAACTCAAAGACTTTGGGGGCCCCAGATAGTTTTCTCATCCATTCTACCAGAATTCGGAAGAGGAATAAGAAAGGAAAAACATTAAGGAAAACCCTAATTCCTGTGTCTATGTAGGTGGTGCTGGGGTGAAGGGTTTGGGTTTTCCCCTCTGTTCAGCACTGGAACCCCACCTCAAGAAGGGAGACGACAAATTGGAGCAAGTTCAGGGGAGGGCGACAAGGATGACAAGGAGCTACAAAACAAGTCCTATGAGGAAAAATGGAAAGAAATGGGCCTTGAGACCCAGGGGAGATGTGATAGCACTGTTCAAATCCTTAAAAGGCTGCCATACAGAAGAGGGCCACAGTTTGTTCTCAATCCATCCAGAGTGCAGGACATGCAATGATGGGATCAAGTTACAAGAAGCTAGATTTCTGCTGAAGGTGAGGAGAAGCCTCCTAGTGGTTAGAGCAGTACGGCAATGGAACCAGTTACTTTGGCTGCTACCGCACTTCCTTGAGCAGCTGCTTTTTATTTTTCATCGCCTTATCTCCTCCCGTGGTCACGTGGTGGCTACAGCGGTTCAGCAGTCCACACTTCAGCAGTGGCTTAGCAATCGGCTCCCCCGTTCACACTTGGCTGAACCACTTTAAACTACGACAGGGAAACGGCAGAAACAGGGGAGAAACCGAAAAAGGTGGCATAGTATGTCCGCAAATACAACCAAATTGCTTTAAAAGGGGGTGCAGGGACCGATTTAAAAAAACACCTTCCCCCAGTGGTCATCACAAGAAAAACTGACACAGTGGTCAAAAATGGGCATGGCCAAGGGGTCTCTTCAGAAAAAGCAATTTGGAAAGCGGACAGTGATTTTTAAGGCAATTTGTCTTTAAGGAAAAGGCATTTCAAATCTAAAGTGTTGCAAACCTGGAGGCATTCAAGAGAAATTTAAACAACCATCTGGCCAATCGCCTTTGATTGTATTCCTGCATCGAGGAAGGGGGTAGACTCAGTGCCCTTAAAGCCCCCTTCCAACTCCATGATTCCAAGATTCTCCAAGGTCCAGGCAGGTTCCATTCCAAAGCCTCCGTCCTGGAATCTCCTTCTGGAAAGCGTTGCCAGTATTATGAAATCTGCCGCTGGAGTAGAATGGCCAGTGATGTCACAGATATTTGCGGCCATCTTTGGAATCCTCTCTAGACCAACATGGAAGTAACCACATGAGGGCCAGCAGACAGTGAGCAGTTGGACTCCACAGCATCTAAAGTGCTGTCGTTCTTATAAGGGTCATGCTCCTCAGTCCTCAGGTGTGAGGAACAATGGGACAAAGAGAACTTGAACCCTTTTGGGTCAGGGCATGACCTGTGCTGAAGATTCAGACCTAGGGAGGTGCCAAAGAGGTGGGTTGAGCTCACTCTCAGGTTGTTCCTAAGTTCTTCTTCCCTTTACGGTTCCTATGACAGAAGTCCTCCGAGGGGGGTAAAAACAGAAGCAGGGCCTTGGCCAGGGTGCCAGGCAACCATAGACCATGGACATCTGTCCCGGTTCCATCAAAGACTGAACCGTTTCCAGCTGTGTGCAGTTGAAAAGAAAATGGACGGCACTGTGTTCACAGCTGATCCAGGCATTCTTAGGTGTCGTAAAACAAGCAAAGACCTGAAAGGACAGAAATGTCATTCTGAAATCGCTGAAGGAAGGCAGGAGATGAATGGCCACCAGGAGAGTGGTGATGGTGGGCCAGCCCTGGGGAGGAAAAGCATTCCACTTAGAAAGGGGCCAAAACAAGCCTTTGAGGAAGACTCTGGTGCAAGCAGCTTCACGCAAAGAGAAAAGATGGATAGAAGCCCACGGACCTTTGCGTCAGAGAGTGTGCAGAACAGCACACCTCTACGAAAGCCACCCTTTCCAAACAGCCCGCTTCTCCTGGGTCACGATCCTTACCCACCCACCCAGCAGTTTGTCAGCCCACACCTTCAAGCGACTTCTCAAGTGGACCACATGGACGAAGCGGGTGCCAAGGAGGATATGACTTGGGTCCACCCAAAAACGGGGAAAGTCATGAAATCCAGGGGTCAGCAGACACGTCAGATTCCGGAGCTGAAGCCCCTGCTCCCTCCTCCAAGTCAAAATGCCCAGATAAGCCAAGATCCAAAGGAAAATGAACAGCGGCAATTAGAAGCAAGGTCTGCTTTTTCAGAAGGGTCAAAGAGAGGGCAGCATGCCCTGCAGGAATCCTGCTGCAGGGACCAGCAGCAACCCAGACAGCAGGAATTACAAAATGGTGAACAGCCAGGAACAAAACTCCTCTCTTTTGAGGAAAGACATCCAGAGGACAACCAAGACCTTGGTCAGTGGCCAAAGGAACAAAAGCTATGGAATCAAAGTGAAAAGCCAACTGGTCCAGAATTGGCCAAGCCCTCCAAGTCTTCCTGGGGGCAGCCTACAGAAGGAGCATATGCCGAGGGGAACCCAGCACTGATCAGCAAAAAAACTGGCTTAGAAATGAAGTGCAAGAGTCAACAGACAAGCAGGATCTGGGAATTTAAGCCCCTTTCGGCAATCTTGCATCCATCCATTCCCCAGTCCCAGGAAAGCTCAGATTTAAAGAGAGGATTGGAGAGCGGGCCAGAGGGCCAGATTATTCTCCCCGGGAAAACAAAGATGGGACACCCTGCAGCGCACGAATCTTCCCGTAGGATCTCACCGTTACAAGAGGAAAAACTGCCAAGCAGTACACATCCCGAAGAACCGCCAAAGCAGTTGGAAAACCCAGAGTCGCTCCCAATCGAGTCCATAAATGAAGCTGTCGTCAGCAGAGAAGGGACGTGGACCAGCCTTAAAAGTGGACTGGAAATGAAGTGTCAAAGCACACAAACAGGCTCCATGTGGGAAGCAAAACCGCTGGCAGACATTCTCCGGGCAGCTGGCCAGGAGTCTCAGCAAGGCAAGAAGGTAAGTGAGATGGGAGATGAGCTGGCTCAATACCTACTGGACCGTGGCAGTAAAACAAACAGAGAGATGACCAGGTCCTACACGGAAGGCGAGCCTGACGTGCAGCAGACATACAGCCTCATCTCCCAGGAAGAAGGGATGATGTTCAACAACGAAACCCACAAGATACTCCTCAGTCGCGGCCAGCAGACAAATGAGGCTCTGTTTCCAAGCCCCGGTGGGATGGCACGGAGTGACGACGAAGAGGCAAGAGAAGGATGTGAAGGGCAGGAGAAGGGAGAGCTTAGCGTTGAAGGGGAACAGCCCAATCATCAACATAGCCAAGAGGAAAAGGACATCCCCGGAGAAGTGGGCACGAGCCAACAGCTGCTTCAGGCCAAGAAGAAAGACCTGAAGTCTGGAGATGGAGATACTGAGAACATCCCAAACGGGCCGCACTTGAGTGATGAGGTCCTTTTCCATGTAGAGTCATCGTTTGTAATTGCACCCGTGGATGAGGACGTCCCACCTATTTACGAAGAAGAAGAGGGTGCCAAGGAAGGGAGCTTTCTCAACACGCAAACAGGCAAGCTGCTAGAATCTCATTGTCTACAGACCGACACGCTTCCCTTCCAGAATGCTGAAGGAGAGGCAAACGCCTTCTGATGCTCCGACCACCCCAACAGGAGGGGTGTGCCTCTGCCAAACAGAGAGGACACGGAGTGTGTGCAGCGGCTACCACAGAAACAACACCCACACGGACAACGATACACCAGATCTAGAAATGGGGATCCAGTTTAGGGAGCTGAGATATGTAGACAGCGTTGGCATCTCTAGTTGGCCTCATGGATGGAGGCTGGCAAGAGAGAACTACACCTTTACAAATAACAGTTGGGACTGGCACAATTAAAAACACAGAGAGACACAAAGGGGAATGTGTAGAATGTACTTCCTTTGGTGTAGATTTTAATTTGTGATTTATGTCAGAGCTTGGTCAAATTTTTCCCCCTAAACTGTAACACAGTGAGATATTTTCTGTCCTTCTTTATCCAGCTTTTTTACACCTGTACCAATTATTCTCAGTGTAAACCATGCTGATACAACCCTGTCCTTCCTATGCTGGCTCTGGGTGTGTGCTCATTCAGTGTCTCAAGGGGGGGGACCCACTCATTTTGCAAAAAAAGTATGTATTTAAAGGACTTTCCAGCCCCATAATTCAGAGGGAATTCTGTAGAACAAATTTGAAATAGAAACTTCCAGCAGCATGAGACAGAACGGCCCCTCCACTTGCATTTGTTTGCTTGCTTCATATTATTTAAAATATTTTACCTCACGTTATTCACCTTGAGAAGTGGGGAAAGAGGGCAAAGAACAATCAAAGAAAAAAGGATGACCCCCATACCTTAGAAACGAACCTCCATTGCCCCCCCCCGCGCTACTAGAGCTGCTATCTCACCTGGGTTTCGATCCTGATCTTCTGAACGTCCAGCTTTTCCTCTTCATCCCATCACATGATTGAATATGTGGGACAGGAGTTCCCACGTCCAAAACTGTTTTTTTATTATTATTATTATTATTATTATTATTGATTATTAAAACTTAGAGGACCCAATTTCCTTTGCTTATTATTTTTACCAATCAGCCCCAGGAACAGCCGGTCGGTGCTATGAGAAAAAAAGAAAAAGAAACCCGGATATTATGGTTATTATTTAATTATTTTTATTATTATTTAAGTTTGCTTAAAGGGTTAGTTTTTCAAAAAGCCCCCTTGACCAGCAGGCTGGGACGTGCTAGCATTTAAAAAAAAGCCACAGACCACTTGGCTGGGAGAAATTAAAACTTAGAGGACCCGATGGAGCTTCCTGTTACTCACTCACTCACTCCCCTGCTCTGATGGTGCAGAGGAAATTTAAAAAAAACAGCACCAATCGGCCCCAGGAATTCAGTCTGTGACCTGGCCTTGCAGTGCTATGGGGAAAAAAATGAAAAAACCGAAACCCGGATTAAAAGGGTCCAGTGTAGGTTGGATGGTCCCTTTAGCACGGCATCTGCCTCCTCATAATAATATTGTAGGATTTTCAAAGCAAGGGCAGAAAATTTGCTACCGGAGCTCGGGTAAGTCAAAGAAACCTTGCTTAAAGGGGAATTACTGGTTTACTCTTTTATTTTCTTTTGCCTCCTCTCAAAAAAGCCGGTGGCCGTGGGGGTGCAGCATTTTTGAAGGGACACGGTTTATCTGGTAATTTAAACTGCTTTTAAAGGGACGTGGGACTGGGCCCCAAGTTCCAGCTTAAAACACCCAAGTCTTGAAGCCACAGAACCTCTAATTCCAGATCCTGGGAAAAGGAAGACGGGGACAGAGATAAGAGATAGGGACAATGTCGAGAACGGCAGGGTCTCTGCATTGCCCTTTTAAGAAGGAATTGAAGGTTAGCATGCTCATTTCCCATTTAAAGTTACTCACTCACTCCCCTGCGGCTGCCTAAGGATATTGATGTGAGGCTTCTCCTGGCAACAAGAAAAAAAATAAAAAGGGAAATAAAAATGAAAAAATAAACGTTTTGTTGCAGAGCACCCAACCCTAATAATAGCACCAGTGCCCTTCGATCTTTTCTGTACCATTCAGTCTGTGACCTGGCCTTGCAATTTGGATGGATAGGGGCCTTCCTGATGACACACAAATGCCATCACAAACCGAAAGAAGCACTGGGGGACAAAGTGCCATCCAAAAGGGTCCAGTGTAGGTTGGACCCAATCCCTGGATCCTTTAGCTGGGAACGAGCCAGTCGAGGTGCCTTGACACATTCATACACAATATTGTAGGAATATACAAGGATCATCTATCCCAGCTCCCAAAAATTTTGGGGAAATCCATAGCTTAAGCACCCATGAAAGATAACCAGGCCATTAAAAACATACCACAAGGGAAAGCCCATCACCTTCTGAAGGAGTCCATTCCTCTGTCAAGCACCTCTGTCTGTCAAGATGTCTTCCTAATACATTTAATAAGGACCTCCTTGTTATTTGAATCCTCTGGTTCAGGTCCTGCACATTTTAATGGCCTTACAGGCACTGAGAAGAAAGGACTTCAGAGTTCCCCAAACACTCATCTGCACCTGCACCGTATCAGAGCTGGTGGGCTAAGTGTCTTCCAAGAGAAGCTTCTCAATTAGGACTCACATTCTTCTTCGGAAACTTCTGATAAGTTGAGTCGGAACTGGAAGCCTCCTCTCCAGTTCTCCTCCTCTGCAGAATTCCACCGTTCTGGCTGGTGAGGATGACAAAATGTCTGGACCACTAAATTATAAGTCCCTGCATCTTGAAGCCTTGTTGGGTCTGGGGTGGAGCCTGGAGGATTCTGGTGGACACTCAGCAGACAGCGAAAACCTTCCGTTTCTGCTTGTTTAGAAGAACTTAGGCTTTCTGGACGGTGCTAAATGAAGGGACTGCATGGGCAGGTTGGTGCGAAAGATTCATTCACAGACTCCACAGCCAAGCCAACACGGCCTTTGCTTTCTGCAATCACAGCCCTTCCTGCCTGCCTTGGCTAAGGGACCTGCGGAAGATGCACGCTCAGATTTCCCAGGGTCTGACAGGCAGGATCTCCTGAAATGGTGGGCCACAACCAGCATTAGATTTCTGGATCCTAAAGTTCCCACCACTCCCAAATTGCATTTTCTGGCCTTTATTTTATTTTATTTTATTTCTGAAATTTGAAAGTAAACAGAATTTTTTGGGGTTTCAAAGAAAATGACCAGAATTTTTTTCCCTACTTTTTGCAAAAGTTCTGTGGCTTTCTCTAGAGGAGATCCACTGCATAGGAGACTTCCAGAACTGACAACTTCTTCTTCCTTCCTTTTCCTTCCTTCCTTCCTTCCTTCCTTCCTTCCTTCCTTCCTTCCTTCCTTCCTTCCTTCCTTCTTTTGTTTTTTGGGTTTTTTATTTGTTTATTTTGTTTTGCACACACACAAATACTGGGAAGAGGTTTCCACAGATTAATGCCAATTGCATGAAGTGAAATTTGGCAGAGCTGAATTTCATTCCACTTAAAAGTCAGCCCAGCCATCACAAATTCTAGCACGGGCGCAAACAGAAACATTGCACTTGACTGCAAAGTATAAGAACCCAAACGGCTGGGCCATGTTCGTTACTTGCTGGCTAGCTGGTACCCCTACAACAATGTGATCTGGCGTGAAACAATTTTCAAATGCACCTGCCACCCCAATAAAGGGACTGTAAGCCAGTTTCAGCTCCAATTTTCTTCTGAGCCCAATAGGACTTGACAAGGGAACTTAAATCCTCACCTCCAGAGAGGGTTCAGCCAGTGAGATTGAGCTCCAAACGACTGCAGCTAAAATCACAGCCTTGACCTGATGGGAAGGTGATCCAAAAGCTTCTGTCTCTTAATGATTCCATCAGGACTATTGATCAAATAGTTTTGCCATCTCTCTCTCTCTCTCTCTCTCTCTCTCTCTCTCTCTCTCTCTCTCTCTCTCAGTGAGAGAGTGAGTGAGAGAGAGAGTGAGGTGTGAGAGAGTGTCTTTTACACCATACCTGTCAAGTTTCCCGTATTGCCCAGGAAACTCCCATTTTCACCCTTTTCCCCGCCATCTTCCCGGATCAATTATGTTCCCGGAAATGCCCCGTATTCCCCACCCACCCTCTCCACTCTGAGATCAAGCAAGCAAGCAAGCAGCTGTGTACTGCTTCTCCTTCACCCAAGCGGGGAAAGTTCAAAGTGGGAGGGCCGCAGCATGGTCCTCCGCCACCCCACCCACCCACCACCCAGATGATGGGTGTGCCAGCTGCATGCTTTGCCCATCTGCTGGCCTGGGCCAGAGGGAAACAAGGGAAACAAGGGAAACAAGGCTGGGGAAGAGGAGGCTAGTTGGTGTGGCAGCAGGAAACAGGAGGGCTGTGGTGATCCCCGTCCCATCCACCCACCCACTGCCTGCCCCACTGCTCAGAGGTCCTAGCACCAGACGAGATGGCTGTAGAGTGGGCCTCCCAGCTTCTTGCCATCTCTCCCCACCACCACCACCACCACCACCTGACTGCATGCTGCTTATAAGGCCGGAGAGCCTGAGGCTTCCCCTCATGCCAGAGGGATGTTGGCTGGATGGCTGGATGGCTGGATGGATGCCCCCCTCCTCCACCTCCTCCACCTCCTTGAGTGTCAAAGAATTCCCCTTATGTTCAAATCCAAAACTTGACAGGTATGGTTTACACTGTGCTACAAGAAACAGCTGCCTTTCCTCCCCAACCACCATCCACAAACTCCTTCGGGGTCAAGCATCTTGATTAACGTTCCTTTCCAGTATTAGTGCCCATAACGCCATTTGTCTTCTCTCAACAAGGATGTGACAAAACTAGAAAATGTAGAGAAAAGGAAAGTTGCTATAACCATGGACTCTCTTCACCCCACACCCACCCCAACACAAAGTACAGGCATGATTTGGGCTGGGGAAAGATATGCAGAGAGATTAACACCTCCTCCATAACTCATAATTGTGATTAGAGATGGGCACGAAATGAGCAATTTTTCATTTTCGTTTTCATTTTTTCGTTTCATTACGTAACAAAACGAAAAACAAATTTTGTCTCCAAAATGAAACGAAACAAACCGAAACAACAGAAATTTTGTCGTGCGTTTCATTTTTGTTGCGGCAAATACATTGAACTGTAATGAATGCTAACAAAACAGCAATTTTTTGTTTTCGTTTTCATTTTTTCGTTTCATTACGTAACGAAACGAAAATGAATTTTTTTGCAAAAAATTCACGGAAAATGAAAACAAACCGAAACGGACCCCCTAAACGACAAACGACAAACAAAACACCATTTTTTGAGTCGTGCCCATCTCTAATTGTGATGCACGAAATGTGGGGGTTACCCAAGAAAATGTATGGGGTGATCAAGGCTTTTGTTTATTTATTTTTTCTTGTCACCAAAGCACAAGAGGATTTTCACAATCAACTTAAAGAATCCATTGCCCCAGCTTGGGCTGCTTTTAGAAAAAGTAATTAGGCAGACTAAGGGGAAAATACATCTATCAGACAGATCTATTGGGATCATAGCGAGTGGCAAATAAAGCATAGCTCTTGTCCAAGCAGAGTGTCTGGGGATGTTTCTCCAAGAAACAATATATTGCTCAAGAAAGGTAACCAAAGCCTTCCTTATGCATGCAGTCTAAAGCAAAGCAAAAGCAAAGTGTTCTGCTTATCTACCGCCCCATCCCACTTCAAGTAGACTCTGGGCGGTTTACAGTTTAATTACAGTATACAGGCTACACACTCCCCCCACCCCACCCCGCACAAGCTAGGTACTCATAGAATCATAGAGTTACAGTTTAATTATGCAGGCTACACATTGCCCCACCCCACCCCCAGCAAGTTGTCTCAGCAAGGGACCCTCAAACTCACAAAATCTCCTGCTACCAGGCAACAGTAAGAGAAAGGGCTCCTTTTTTTATCAGAGCTCCAATTTGCACTGACTTTCCCTCCACAAAAGTTTGTTTGTTTGTTTGTTTATAAACCACCAGATTTTCCCAAAAGGGAACTCAAAGTGGTTAAAAGTTGTGGGGGGGGAGGGGTCTCATTGAGCAACAAAGCGGATAATAATCATGTACCGTCAAGTGAATTCCAATGCACGGGGATCCTTTCCAGGGTTTTCTAGAGAACCCATAGGAGTATTTACTATTATATATTTCAAATATTTTTACCCTGCCTTTCTCCTTCAAAAGGATCCAAGGAAGCTACATCATTAAAAGACAATATTTAAAGCTGCAAAGAGTGAGTATACAAGGGTGGTTTCATCATTAAAAGACAATATTTAAAGTTAAGAACAA
Source organism: Phrynocephalus guinanensis (assembly GCA_037367245.1). Lineage (NCBI taxonomy): Eukaryota > Metazoa > Chordata > Lepidosauria > Squamata > Agamidae > Phrynocephalus > Phrynocephalus guinanensis. Next base: position 208,831,869 of record CM074732.1, on the reverse strand, counting down.
TGAATATAAAGTGGTAGCTGACATAATTAAAAGACAACATTAAAGCCGAATCAATAAGCATGCAAAAATTAAACGGAGCAAACACCACACTGAGAGACGGCAAGGACAGTTAGTACTTAGGACCCCTCAGAGCAGTAATGCATAACAAACAACCTTAGAGTCTCTCATCTAGAAAGGCATCAAAGCCCACCAGAAGAGGATGGCCTTTGCCTGCTAGTGGAAAGACTGCAAAGATGGGGCCAGGCTGGCCTCCAGTGGGAGGGAGTTCCAGAGTTTGGGAGCAGCAAGAGAGAAGACCTTCTCCTGTGTCCCCATCAAGCATACCTGTGCAGGTGGTGGGACCAAAAGAAAGGCCTCCCCTGATGATCTCAACACCTGACTCGAGACACCATCCCTCAGATATGTCTGTGAAGATTCTCACCCAGGTGAGGCTACCCGGAAGCTGAGCCATGGCCACTGGACTTCTTTTCTTGTGAGTTCGAAATGTTTTGCTGCTCATCCAAGCAGCTTCGTCAGTCTGAAGAAGATCAGTACAAGACCTCCTATTTATCCTCCAACTTGGTTCAATTTCCCCTGGTCTGAATAGGCTCCTAAGATGGACAATAGACAGGGGCATGTGAAAGTCATCCCTCTGCGGCCCTTCCCAACACCCATTAAGCTTTGGGCCATGAGCAGTGGCCTTCCTGGTGGAGGAGTGAAGTGGTCCTGTTTTTTTTTTTCTGAGGAGAGAGATGGAAGGGCTAGATCCAAGAGGCAGCTTGGACCCCCTGTACTTCTGGGACTGTGAGACTTATCCAAGACCCCCCCCCCAGGCTGCTTCTTCTCCAAGGAGGTCCAGTGGGGAATCAATCAGATATCCAGCCAGGTTTGAGCAACAAAAGATGAGGCAGGGGAGGAGTAGAAAGAGAAAGAGAAAAAGCACCAGTGCAGAATATCTGCCTGAGCCTTCAAACTCACTTAGAACCTCTCAAATATCTGGAAGTGGAGTCATGGCAACTGGACTTCTTTTCTTGTTCAATCTCACAAGAAAAGAAGTCCAGTTGCCATTAGAGATGGCCACAAACTGAAAAAAATGGTGATTCATTTTGGTTCAGTTCATTTTAGGGTTTTTTTTTCATTTCGTTTCGTTTTTAACTATTTTTTGGAAAATTTGTTTTGTTGGTTCATTGATTCGTTATTCGTTTTCCCTGCTTTGCACAATTTAATCCATTTGACAGCGCAAAGGGGGGAAAACATTCAAAAACAAAAATAAAAAACTGACATTGACCAACAACTCACACACTGGACTGGCATCCTCCTCAGCATCCTCATCCTCATCATCATCGTCGTCGTCGTCGTCGTCGTCGTCGTCGTCATCATCATCATCATCATCATCATCATCATCATCATCATCCTTACTGGGTGGCAGTGGTGACGGGAGCAGTGGCGGGGTGATCCTGGCCCCTGTGGCAGGGGCTTTTTGTTTACGTAACAAAATGAATAACGAATAATGAAATGAACTAAAAGTTCGTTTCGTGCCCATCTCTAGTTGCCATTATTCTCCTCACCTGGATGACTGAGAATCTTCACAGACAACCTCTCAAATGCTTCCCCTCCTAAGGAGTTTATGTCACAGCCCAGTGGTAGTTCTCTCTCTCTCTTTTTCCTCCCATAACAGTGCAACATTCACTCTTGCAAGTTCTTGCTGGATACGGTGGTGGTTCTTTACTGCTCCGGAAAACAAAGTGAGCTCAGCGTTCACTCTGAACTAACAAAGTTCCTTATACCTCTGATGGAAAACATAACAACACACTGCCAGCATCCAGATGGGTGTGGGTAATCAAAAGTAGAAGATGATGCCAACATATAGGTAGAAGCGTGGGAGGGGGTGGAGGGGGCCCCTGACATCTGGAAAGTTATTTCTTTCTGCAAGGCAATCTGTGGTGCCCCTATCCCTCCAATTGGCTTTTGAAACCTGGTTTGGCTTGGCATTCACATAAAACTCAAGATGGGCCATTTGGTTTATGGCTAATTCCGCCTCATAACAAAACATATCTCTCTCTCTCTCTCTCTCTCTCTCTCTCTCTCTCTCTCTCTCTCTCTCTCTCTCTCTCTCTCTCTCTCTCTCTCTCTCTCTCTGCCAGCCTACAAATTTCAAACATGTTCTGATTCTGATCTTGGAGGCCTGCTCATTTTGACTGGGTTTTTTCTCCCCCAGAAGAATCTGTCAACCGTTGCTTTTAAAAACAAACCCCTGAACTGTGTGTTGTCATCTCTTTTGTTCTGTGCTGATCTGTTTCAGAATGAACAGCTCCCTCTTTCACACAGTAGGCGCTTTGTTGTCACACAAACTGACCCCGACTTGGATGGTTAAGATCAGTAATGAAGATGTACCATCCAATATAGTCTCATAGTTACAAACTGCACAGCTGGGATAACCCAGAGGAACCCAGAGAGAGAGAGAGAGAAATGATCTTAAAGGATGGGAGATATTTTGCTCATACAGCTTAAAAATCTGCCCGCTTGCCTTCAGGTGAAAGAGAAAGTGAAGTGTTGACAAAGGAGGAAAATGGGAGAGAACCTAAGACTGTTAAAGTATATAACCCTGTTATGGAGATAGGGATTTGTTAGTTTCAAGGAAATATATAAACTACTATCGAGATTAGCAGCGTTGTGGAAGAAGAAGTGCACTTAGGGCGCTTTTACACGACCCCTAAGATCCGCTTTTCACTTAAATTCGGACCAGAGATCTTAGGGGTTTGTCGCTCTTCGTGCGTCTCCTGGCTGCTGGCTGCATGAGGGGAGGGAGAAAAAAAGGGACAAAAGAATAAAGGCTTACCTCCCGGTGCCGGTGGAAGCTGCCGGGAGCCCCGTCACTTCCTGGTTCCTTCTCTTAAAGGGGCGGGAGGCAAAAAACAACAACAAAAAGAAGCGAGGAGAGCCCGGCACATCCACATCAAGATTTTTCACCCTTGGAGAGCAGCTACAAGAAAAGTGTGCTGGGACCCGCTTAGGTGGGCATGGTCGCACTTAATTTTCAGTAAACTCCGGAGCTGGTGGGTAAACAATTTTAAGCTCCGGAGCTGGGAGCCATTTGCGGCGGAGTTTAGGGGTCATGTAAAAAGGCACTTAGTGATTATGGAGCTAGGAGACAAATGAACAAGGCAATAGAACTTAGTTCAAAACTTATATTCCATATGTACACATGACAAAGAGTAATATACAATAACAATATACAAAGCACAGCATATAGAGAAGGTACAACAGAGCATGGGGAAAGCTGCCTCTCACCTTAGGCAGTCCCAATTTTAACATTGGTTTGCCTGCTACTTTTATACATACAGCCACCTGCTGTAGCCCAATCAGATCCTTGATGAAGTGAGGTGACCAAACTATTCCACTCAGCACTAATCATCCTAACTTTACAGGATCATTATTCTTTGCACCTGTGTCCTAGACCTAATAGACATTCTTGTCTAGCTCATGACATGGCACAATTTACAGAATCCATTTTGTAATCTGTTGAATATATATTACAGACATTTTGTCAAAACGATAATCCTTGACACCCCTCCTATTTAACAGATTGCAACACCTAGCTTTTCCCTTAAACATACATGTTTTTATTTAAGTAAAGCTTTTGTAAATAGGTCAGCACAATTACAATTACTGGTACAATATTCCAATACAGCGAATTGTTGATCTACACAGTCTTTGACATTCTGGTACCATATCCCAATACGCTTGCTTCTGGATCCGACCTTCTGACTTTGTGCTAACTGGATACATGAATCCATTTTGTAATCTGTTAAATATATATTACAGACATTTTGTCAAAACTATAATCCTTGACAAAGACCACCTGTTCGTCTGATTCAACATTCTCTTGAAGAACTGAAAGCTTCCCCCCCCCCCCAACATCCTGCTAGAATCTCTAGATTGGAAGAGGACCGCCATTCTGACCCACCCATGCCCTTAAGGCCTCAACGTTGTGAATGGCATTCTCTGTTTCCAAAGCAGGGGAGATCCTCTGGTGGAGGGGGTTGAAAAAAGTAATACTTGAGTCGTTAAAAGTTTCCTCTTACTTTTTTATTTACGTGTGTGTGTGTGTGTGTGTGTGTGTGTGTGTGTGTGTGTGTGTGTGTGTGTGTGTGTGTGTGTGTGTGTGTGTGTGTGTGTGTGTGTGTGTGTGTGTGTGTGTTCATAGGGTCATAGAATAGTGAAGAGGGAAGGGGCCTCTAAGGCCATGGAGTCCAACCTCCTGCTCCATACAGGAATAGAAATCAAAGGAGATCTGCCAGGTGGTTGTCCAGATTTCTCTTGAATGCCTCCATAGTGCTGGAGCACTCACCACCTCTTCAGGCAATTGCTGTACTGCTCTAACAATTCCTGTTGTACTGTTGTACTGCTCTAACAATTCTAACCTTCCATTGCTGTACTCATCACTCATCAGCCACACACCATGATTCTGAACCAGTTACAATCATTGAACCGTCTACAAAGGCTGCCCCACGTAAAGCGCATTGTAGTGATCAATACGGGATGTTACCAGTGCATGTGTCACTGTCATAAGTCTTCATTCATCCAGGTAGGGGTGCCGCTGGTGTATTTTCCGCAGCTGGAGAAAGGCACCTCGGGCCACTGAGTCCACCTGGGCTTACAGAGTTAGACCAGGGTCTGGGAGCAGCCATAAGCTATGGACCCTAATCCTGACCCTAACCCTAACCCTAACCCTAACCCTAACCCTAACCCTAACCCTAACACGTTTATTTGTTTTTTCTGCCTGCTGGCAGTCTTCTCAGTTTTCCAGGGGTAAAGGAATCCATCATTCCCTTACAACATCATCCATGGTCTTGCCCCCAACATTTGATGTTTACCTGGCTTTGGCAGTACTGTCGCTTTCCTTGGCAAAGGTTCTAGTTCAGTAGTCCTGGATGCTTTCATGGTGTTTCATTAATGGATGCTAGTGTTCCGTTAATGTTCCATCATGTTTCTCAAAAAGAGGTGGGTGGAAGAACCACATGAATCTGGGTGCTCCAAACTCAGAGTCACCTCCACTCTCTATGAAGCCCCAGAGTTCATATCCACGGTTGGCCATGAAGGTCGCTAGGTGATCTAGGACCAATACGCTCATCCTGGCCTACCGCTCAGAGTGATGGTGAAGGTTATTGTGGAGAGAAGGAGAGACACCTACACTGTCTTGAGCTCACTGGAGAAACAGTTGCGTGTACGAAGAAACAAATAGGGAGATATCTGGGGCTCCAGGCAACCCCAATGTCCAAGAAAGGCACTCCATCCCCTAAATTTCCACCCTTGGCAGCCTAAACTAGCCCTACCGCACTTAGGTTTTGAATCGCCTTTTGCTTAAAATCAAATTGCCTACCGCATTTCCAATCACTTTTTCTGTGGAGCCCCCTTGGCCACGCCCCTTTTCGGCCGCTGTGTCGGTTTTTCTTGCGACGGCCACCAGGGGTGGTGTTTTTTTAAACCGATTTCTAGACCGCTTTTTAAAGTGATTTGGCTGAAACTGCAGACACCATGCACCATTTTTTCCGGGTTTCACCCTCTGTATGCCTTATCCTGCCATCAGAAAAGCGGGAAATTAGCTACATTACTTAGAATGGAAGAACAACGGAATGACGTTACCCTAAAAAAAATTCCGAAATAGATGCAGATGATGGGGAAATGACGGACAAAATCAGAACAAAACGCGGTTTAGCAAAGTCCGGACGGAGAAACCGGTTCATGAGAAAATGCTCAAGTGTGGAATGCTGAATCGCTTCGTTGACCACGTGACCAGGGGAGGGCAGAAGGCGATTCAAAACAAAAAGTGGTTGCTGTTTGAAGTGCGGTAGCGACTTAGAAATGGATTAGTTCAGTACCAGGCACCCAACCAACAAACCTGGGTAACTTTAGATGGTTCGATTGTAAATCCACACACAGACACAGGCAGACAGACAAACAGACAGACAGACAGATACACACATACACACACACACACACACACACACACACACACACACACACACACACACACACACACACACACGTATGCACAGCTTGACTTCCTCCCTCTCCTTAGAATGGTAATTTCTCCTTCTATTTCTATATGATAATTTCTCCTAAACTTTCATCTCCGTGCTTGATCTTGTGCAGAGTGGCTTTTGAGAGCTCGTCAAAGGTTCAGGACTGACGTGCGGCATCCATTAAGGCTCAAGTCTCCTGCTTTGAAATGCCTCTGCTGCGTGGGAATGGGAGAACGAGCCTTCTTCCCATGCACCCAACCCCTTCTCCATTTCTCTCTCTCTCTCTCTCTCTCTCTCTCTCTCTCTCTCTCTCTCTCTCTCTCTCTCTCTCTCTCTCTCTCTCTCTCTCTCTCTCTCTCTGTTATTCTCTCTGTGCAAGCTGTGATCCATTTCAAGAGAACAATGGCACTCTTTAGTAGGCACCATGGTTTGATTCCCTGAGTCTATGCATCCTTTTTAACAATCAGGAGGGGGATGAAATTGAGTGGGGAGTGGGTGTGGGGGAACTTTCATTTTTAAAAAAAATCCAAACTATTATTACAGATCTCCAAACATGTGGAAAAATCATTCTCAGCAAGGCCTGTTTTTATTTTTAAAAATATGGATGTGCATTAGGAGTAAGAAAACTCCAAAATTCCAATTATTATTGTTGTAAATTAGCTAAATAAACTCTTCAAGTTAGGAATATTGAAGAGGAGAAATGGACAGCGTTATTTTTGAGGGACTCCCAGAGTACCTGAGCCAACAGGGCATCCTGGGACTTGTAGTCTGTCCCCAAACAGTTTTTCCCATTTCCGTTGAAAGCACATGCCGGCACCACACCCTTCCTCCGTGCAGCTGATGGGTGGTGGGCCTAATTCTTGCCAGCCCCTATCTTCTGCTCTTGAAGATAGTGTTAACACCCCATTTCATCCTCCTCCTGATCATCCAGGGAAAGTTGGTTGCTTATAGCACAGAAAAACATGCAAAGAAAGACCACCCCATAGCACTTTAAAGCAGTCTCTGAGCAGCATACAAGTTGCTTATGCAGGCTACACATTGCCCCCTGTGGGGATCTAACTCCTATGCTTTGCCAGCCTAGCACTGAGAAGCCTCAGACAATCAGTATATACGTCACAACAATAACAATCTCTGACTGGGTAATAGGCTGGCAAATAGGAGCTGAGGACAGATCATTCTAAAGATGGCGACGAAGGGAGCGTGGGGGGGTGATGCTTAGAGAATGAGACAATGCTATGCAAGGTGCGCATGACCAGGAAATACAAGCTGTATAATCATTGGATGGTTCTCTGCTGACGTGTCTGTGATTTGTGAGAGGTAATAAAAAGAGCCTGCGAGGGGGAAGGAGAGAGGAGTTACAGACTTGACTCTCCCTGATCAATCCGAAGCACGGCACAAAAAAGAATCTCTGTGTGTGAGGCCTCTTCATTCCTATCGCCGCTAATTCCTTCAGCTGGTCTGGAGGATTAGCATTTCAAGGGCTTTCAGGCGAAGGAATCCCTACACACACACACCCATCCCAGAAAACTGGACACTCCATTTACCAACCCCAGAAGGATGGATGGCCGAGTCAACCTCCAGCCAGTTACCTAGGTTAATCCCGGGTCGTAAGCAGAATTCTGGCTACAGCAATGCAGTTTAATCACTGCACCAGGAGGCTCAGGATTCAGTTTTCACCCTGGTTGACCAGCTGTCCTGTCCACAACCATGGCATGGCCACCATTGCACCACCTTCCTCCACTATGTGTGATCAGAAATACACCGTCTCAGCAATTCAAACTAGTGAGGCCACCCAACCTTCCCCATGTAGACCAGGAGTGAACACTCTAGTAACCCTCTCATCCATTCCTTGCCCACCTCCCCAATGCTCTTTGTCCATTTCCGTGAAGGCCCCATACCTGAAAATGGGGAAACAGAAATAACAAGCTGGCACTATATAAATTGAACAGCACAGAAGGACAGAAGGGGACCACCACTGGTCCATAGACCCCTGGCTGGTTGTTGTTGTTGTTGTTGTTGTTGTTGTTGTTGTTGTTGTTGTTGTTGTTGTTGTTGTTCTTGTTGTTGTTGTTGTCCCCATCCATCCCTTTCCCCCTCCCCAGTTTCCAATTTTACTTATTTTTTTAAATTATTTGAAATATTTTTTCTCCTGCCTTTCTCCTTTAAAAAGACCCAAGGTAGGATAAAAAGAAAAAAATCATCAGTATCCTAAAGCAGTGACTGGGAAGGGAGTGAGAAAGAGAGACTTTAAGAGGACAATGGTCGCAGTCCTCATTGATAGCCCAAAATATCATTGGGGTCCAGCTACCAACCCTGGATGATATGTTTGCATCTCGCTGTTTGAGGAAGTCATTCAACATTCTCAAAGACTCTTCCCATTGTTGCCTTCTGGCAAACGATTCAGAAAAATCAAAACTCGGACCACATGCTTTTGGGACAGTTTTTATTCCAGGGCTATAATAGCACTTAACAATGAACTTAAGAACCGCCAACTGTGAGTTGATAAATTGATTACTTGGTTTGTGTGTGGATGTCTGTGTTTTGAGGGGGCATATTTTGCTAGGTATTTTGGCAGGTAGGGTGTGTTTTTAGAGACTGCTATAAAGAATGTGTTTCAACCTGGTCTCTGGGTGCTTTTGCGAATTTCATTGCATGGGTAAACTGTGTATATATGTACAAACAATGACAAAAATAAATTAGAGGGACGGGCACAAAGGCAAAACAAAATGCTGTTTCGTCATTTCATTGCATCATAAAACAAAATGAAATGAAATGAAAAGATGAAGCACCATTTCGTTACAGACAAAACGAAATGGACAATTTTTCCCATTAAATGAACTCTTAAAACAGCTCACTGACACGGGTTTAAAAAAAAAGCGCTGACTACCCACAGGCCAGCTGATCAGTGGGAGATTTTTTTTTAAGCGCCAACCCAGCCCACGGATGAGATGGTCAGTGGGAGATAAGAAAAATAAACAAATAAAAATGCACTGACCTGGACACAGGCCAGCTAGTCGGTGCAAGAAAAATAAATAAATTGAAAATTGAAAAACGTGCTGACCCGGCCCATGGGCCAGCTGGTCGGCACAAGAAAAAAAATTAAAAATTGTGCTGACCTGGCCCGCTGGCCAGCTTGTCGGCAAGAGAAAAAATAAATTTAAAAAAACACAAAACAAAACAAAACAAAATATGAAATGAATTTTTTGAAAAAATATTGTTTCATAATAAACAAAACAAAATGTGGGGGAGAAATGAAAAAGAAATGAAATGCCATTTTGGCATTTCATGCCCATCCCTAATAAATTATTATCAAATTATCACACAGCAGACAAGATAACTACACTGGATTTTGTATCACAAGTCACTAGTTGAACGCTTCCCAAGCATTTAGGACTACGTGATGTATCGGCGATTTATGCAAGCAGATCCCAGTAAAGTGGCCTTATGCAGCTGACTGATGGGGACTTTGTCAACTCCCATTAATTGTAAATACAGTGGTACCTTGTATAAAGGAATTAATTTGTTCCAAATGAAATTATGTTAAGCAAATTTTCCTTTATACAAATTTCCCATAGGAATGCATTGAAAACAAGTAATCCCTAATCGCGACCATTTTTATGTTGAACAGATTTGCCCCGTAGGCGATTCTGTTAAGCAAATTTCCCCTAACTCTGGAATTTTTTATGTTGTACAGATTTTACGTTATACAAAGGGTTTGTTATACGAGGGTTGACTGTACTTGCTTCGCTCTTTAGGCACCGCACCCAACATGCCGATTATCACTGGGACCCCCTGTACCGGTTTATGCCAGAGTCTCTGAAGTTGAATTTTCAGATCCTGATATCAGGTGGTGGTGGTGGTGGTGGTGGTGGTGGTGGTTGTAAACTGCCCAGAGAGTGCTTGAACTCAGCAAGACAGATACAGAGGCTTGCTTGCATAAGGTATGGTTTTCATCTCGGAGGATCTGATGTCAGTCCACCTGCCCACCCAGTGTCCACTGATGTTCCCCACCACTGGGACAAACAAAGGAAAATCTTGCATCCCCGGCATAGGGCCAGCTCCCGGCTGTGTGAGTGGGCCAAGGAAGAGTTGAGATGGAATGTCCACCTCTGCTGTTTAAGGAGGTGAGGACGGAGATGGCTTCGCACATGGCAGTCAATTCAGCATGTATGAAATCGAGCAGAAGAGGCAGGAACCATACAATGACACCTTTGAAAATTTATTCTCAGAGTACCAAGCTTTTTGGACGTCTACGTCCCTGGAAGAGAGAGAACTGACACATTGGGAGGTGGTGTGAACTGAACACGAGGTCCTTTATTTGCCCCAGTGGGCGAAAGATGTAACCAGAGATGATCTGAAACTATCCACAGGTGCCATTCATTTGAGGATTTATTTAAATCACAGCAGAGAAACAGAGCATACGATCCATGAAATGAAGGCACAATGTAAAAGAGACCAGAGAGAAATCAATGAATGTCTAACAAAAGACAATGCAGCGGTGAAATGAACAGTAGAAAGCAGAACAATCTGGATTCAAGTATCAGATGAAATTATAGTCGTGCAAAAATAGCCACCCTTAGTCCGTGATAAAACACTGCACTTGTCTCAAATCTTCTACCCATCCTCTGTTTGAAGCTCACTATATCCCAGTTGTTTGAGATTGAGAAAGAAAGACATAGAACTATGTACTCTTGTGTACAGGTTCCCAAAGAGTCAGAAGAATTGATCCAGGAGAATTGAGATGGGGGGGATCAGGAGGAAATATGAAACATAAAGTAGTGAAGTCACTGGGGTGTGTGTTGGATATAAGGAATACTGTACATAAAAGAAAACAATAAGGGAGGCGTAGAATTTCCTAGAAGGGGTAATCCACCAATTTTTTTTAAAAAAACTGACATTTCTTGAATAATAAGGTCAAACTAAGGGTGCTTTTACACAACCTCTAAAATCCGCTGGCAACTTAAATTCGGACCAGAGCTCATGCAGATTTGTTCTGCTTCCTGTGTTCCCACCCTTCCGCACTCCATTGCTCCTGTCTGTGGTGAGGGGAGGGAGAAAAAAAGGGAGAAAACGAATGCAGGCTCACCTCCGCTCACCTCCGTCTGCCGTCAGAGCAGTCCCGTAGGGATTCCAGGCTGTTAAAGGGGCGGCGGGGACAAAAATACAAACAGAAGGCGAGGAGAGCCGGCATCCACAGCTTCATAATCTGCATCGGAAAATTTTTTTACCTCCAGAGACCAGGTACTTGTAAAATGTGCTGGGGCGTGCTTAGGTGGGTGTGGCCGTACTTAATTTTTTTTAAGTCTGCAGCTGGTGGGAAAACAATTTTAAAGTCTGCATCTGGGAGCCCTTTGCTTCGGATTTTAGGGGTCATGTAAAAGCAGCCTAAGACCTAAGGGACTCAGAGTAGTCAACATCTGCAAAAGGAAAAAAAGAGAAAAAAGTGAACGGAGAAGCTTCTGAAAGTGAGTGCGAATGAATGGGACTTGGAGTGTGTGTCTCCTTGGCTCAGTCAACCATTGCTTTTTGCTCCATTGGCACCCCTGCTTTCTCTGCCTTTGGGTTTGCCTTCCTTGCCTTCAACCCTCAAATTCAATCCTGTTATTGAGAGAGGGCAAGCCAGAAGGTAAAGAAAACCGAACCACTTTTCTTTGTTCCCCGAATCTTTTTCTCATCCCGTCATGCAAAAGACCAGGCTGGGAGGAATTCTCAACAGGGATGGACACAAAAAATAATGCTGTTTCGTCGTGTTGTTACGTAACGAAATGAAACGATATGAAACGACATGAGGGAGCAGCATTCCGTTACAGACGAAACAAAATGGTGGGGTTTTTTTTTGTTTTTTTTTTTTTTTTTTTTGTTTTTGTTGAAATGAACCATTTCGTTCCATCTGTAAGCCACTTTGAGGAGGGGAAAAGGTTTTTTTAAAAAAGCTACAGGCTTTTTTTTTTTAAAAAAAAAACCTTTTTTCCCTCCTCCAAGCCCCCCCACACACACACACACACAAAAACACCAGCAGATAGGCCCTAGGGTGAATTGGAGCTTGGGGAGGGAAATTTTATTTTAAAAACAGTCCAAGGCTTTTTTTAAAAAAAAACTTTTTCCTTCCCCCAAGTGGTTTTAGGGGAAAGGAGGACTGCTGGGCAGCGGAAGGATACATGGCTTATTCCTGCTGCTCCCCCTCCAGGTGCCCCCAGATTGCTGCACAGGGGTCAGATGTACCCTTTTGCCCCTCCCTACATACACCCCTGTGTGTGCCTCAGATGTCTGAAACCTAATCTCTGCCAATCTTTGGGGGCTTGTAGAGGAGACTAATGGAAAACTTATCTGCTATTGTAGTACCTCTAGATGCTGGGGGAGGGGAATTTAAGGGGTTATAAAGGCAAAAATGAATCAACAGATCAATTCATTGATTTGCCAGGAAAAAATTGTAAATTCATTATTTATGATTTGTCAACCTCGCTGAATCACCAACTGAAACAAATTGCTATTTTTTTTCTGATTTGTGCCCCTCTCTCATTATACATATGAGGAGATACAACACACACAAGGGCATTTTAACAGCATTCAGCTCATCAACATAATGAGGTGTCATGCAATGCCTTACACATCAGACAGCAACGACAGTCATGGTGAGTTTTCCTCCATGGAGGCAAATTGGCGTAAGGCGAATTGGGTTGGGTGATAACATTATTTAGAGTTTTGTGGTGTGTGTTCTTATTATTTGTAGAGGTTAAGTAGATCGCCAGCAAAAGAGATTATGTTCCTACTTCTGTACAGGTCTAATCTGTGTGGGCCTGAAGGAGAATTTCAAGACCAGTGTCCTATGCATGGGTACATTATTTAATCAGAATGCCCTGGTCAGAGCCCCATTACTTACTACAGTGCTACCATATTTGCAACAACAACAAAGTGTAGTAGTAAAGTGCTCCTGGTTAGGAAGTTAATGCTTGCATTTCAGTGTTTGCCTGGGGGACTTCCCTTATGAGGAAAGGCTAAAACATGTGGGGCTCTTTAGTCTGGAAAAAAGGCACCTGAGGGGGAATGATTGAGATGTACAAAATAATCCAGGGCATGAGTCAAGTGGATAGAGGGACGCTCTTCTCCCTCTCACAAAATACCAGAACTAGGGGACATACACTCAGATTGAGGGCTGGGAGAGTAAGAACAGACAAAAGAAAAAAAATTACCCAGCGTGCTGTTAGTCTTTGGAACTCCCTGCCACAGGAGGTGGTGATGGCATCTGGCCTGGATGCCTTCAAAAGAGGATTTGACAGATTCCTGGAGGAGAAGTCCATCACAGGTTACAAACCATGATAGAGATGTGTAATCTCCAGGCTTAAAACCAGGGTACTTCAAGGGCCAGATGCAGGGAAGTGGTATCAGGAGACAGATATCTAGTCTCATGTGCTTCCATAGGCATTTGGTGGGGCCGTTGTGAGATAAAGGAAGCTGGACTTGGTGGACCTTTGGCCTGATCCAGCAGGGCTCTTCTGATGTTCTTATGTTCTTATGTTCTTTTGAAGTCAAGGAAGGCACACATTGATTCCTTCATTGGCAGCAGTTCACCATTGCAATTTACTACCCTTTGCTGACGCATGTGAGTAATTTGCTTTTGGCCAATTTTTATATTTATTTGATCCCAAAAAGATTTATAATACAACTTTATACATTTGTTTCATCCAAGAACAGTATCAGATATGGTATATTTGCTTGGCTTATTTGATTTGCACTGCTGGGAGCAAGGCATTCAAAAGCTCACCTACCTGCAAGGTGCAACTCTCAGAGCTTTGGTAAATGTTTCACATTTCAGGACTTGTTTGTTAGAGATCTGCTAAACAGAGGTTTTGTAGAAAGGCTTGTATTTTATATCTACTTATTTATATTTGTGCTTATTGACCACCCGACTTTCCTGCGGGAACTCTGGGTGGGTTACAACAAATTATAACAAAAGAAACTATCCAGAAAGGAAACCAGACAACACTAAGAACTAGAGATGGGCACAAAACAGAAAAATGGCGTTTTGGTTTTTCGTTTGTCGTTGAGAGGTCTGTTTCGGTTCGTTTCCGTTTGTCGGGAATGTTTTGAAAAATTTTGTTACCGCTTTTTGTTTTTTCATTTGTCGTTTCTACCCGCTTTTTGCACAATTTTTAAAGCATTTCCGTGCGCAGACATCCTCCAATGCCCCAGACCAGAGGGAAAACAATAAAAAATTGGATGCTGGCAGAGACACAGTATAGACTAGGTATGCAGGGAGGCTGCAAAGGCAGCGGCGAGCGTTGCCCAGGGTGCAAGGCAGCTGCAGAGTGACTGCACTGCGGGGCAGGGGAGGGTACTCACCGAGAGGTACGCAGCACGCACGCACACAGGGAGGCTGCAGGACTGAAGCTAGAGTCGCAGAGACAGCAATCCCACCCTAACTCCCACCAGAGACTGCAAGGAGGACGAGGGCTGCCAGAGCTTTTTATGCCCTCTGTGGCTGCCAGACCTGCCTGCCCAGTCTGCAACCTGGGCATGCTATTGGTTGAACATGATCCCATCACATGGCTTGCCTCCATTTTGTGGCTGGTGGCGACATCCATTTTAAAGGGAAAAGAAAAATACATCGCGATGGGAGAAGACAAAAACAAATGTTTTAAGGACCCCAACCCCCCTGGTAGGTATTATCAGACAATATAAATTATTATCGCTGCATTTTTACGGATGTCCAGGGCGTTTTTTTACATTTAAAACAGCTCATTTCATTGCACGTCGCCATTAATGGAAACAGAACGTAACGGCCACAATTTTCGTGGTTCTGTTCGTTTTGTTGCATTTTCATCACAATTTTCATTTGTCGTTTCGTTACGTAATGTTTTGTTGCATTTTCATCACAATTTTCGTTTGTCGTTTCGTTACGCAACGGAAACGACAAACGGTAACGGAAACGAAAAAATGTTTGTTCCATGCCCATCTCTACTAAGAACCAATAAGGTAACAACAAAGATAACGATAAAACAGACAACCGCATCCACACCACAAACATAAAGACAAATTCCGGTAAGAAAAGGCTGGGAAAACAATACAAACAAAGTAACAACAAACCGTGGGTGCGGTCTGGAGCCGAAGCTTTCCCTAAAGAGTCTTTCGTGCTCTCCTGAAGGCCGGCAGAGACTCCGCCAGTTTCTTTTGGGCAGTTTCTTTTGGGCAACCTACAAAAATGCAATCACAAAGCTTTTGTGCAACCCCCCACCACCACCCTTCCATTTCACATAAAACACCCAAGTGTGTTTCTGATTTACCCAACACTGCTGTTGACAGAGATGACACACTGGTCCCTTTGTCCTTGTGAAAGGCTTGGGAAGGAGGGGTTTTGGAATCACAGTAGTTCACTGTGCATTTCAATCTGCCTCGAAACATTGTATGTCAACACATCAAGCCACCCTTTCTCACCATGGCTGAGAAATATTACACATATATATTATTTCCTGTATATTGCAAAATATTACACATATATATTATTTCCTGTTTATTGCAAACTATTGGAAAACGTGTGCAGAACTCCTCCTGGTGTTGAAGGTGGCCCGCTCTGAAGAGCATCCTTGAGACTAAGTCCCATTGACATGATGGAGCAAGGGGGGCGGGGGTTGTCTTCTGAATAAACATACTTAATTTCATAACACTTGTCAGTTACGGAAGTTCTGGGGGGTGTTTTTTCAGACTCCTTTGGTTCTCATCTCATGGTCAATCCGATTATGCTTATGAGTAGCATTTCAAGGAACCAGGATGCAATTAAAATTCAAGGAGCTTTATGAGAGCTCCCATATTCATATTCAAGCTATGTTAATTCCCCGCCAGTCCTGATTACTAGATTTCCATCAGGAAGGCACACCAAAACGGAAGGACCCAAAGAAAAAACTGAGCAGAAATTGTGGGTGGGTTTTGCTCCAGCCTCCCGACATCTTCTCAGCATTGTTCTCTGATAAGCAGTTATGAAAAGATTCCCAAGATATTAATCAAAACAGAACAGAAAGACGGCAATGTTTTTTGTGAGCTGCCGCTGAAAGGTTGTGGAAAGGGGAGGGGGGAAGGAGGCGTTATTTTTTTGTTCATTAGGACAGGATGAATTGAATAGATAGCGGGAAATGAAAGACGAATCCCATTTTCGTGAGCGTTATCACCTGCCTTGGATGGGATCTCTTTCTTTTGTCTCCATCAGCAAGGTTGGGGGGGGGCATTCAGATGTTGCACGCCTCCTCCTCTGCACCTCTCCCTCCTTCTTCAGTGCTTTCCCCTCCTTGCCCCCTCTCCAAACTCATTGTATCCAAAGGGGTGCACGAAGGGCAGACAGGTGTCCGTCTGCTTTTGGCCAGTGATCAGCTGCTTCCCCCTGGGGCACCATGCATGGCTTCCATCTTGCTCTCTCTTTCTCTGCCTCAGCTACCTACCCTTCCCAGTTGCACCTGGACCCACTCACTCCTCACCTCTCTCCGAAACTCCTGTTTCACACAGATGTGCCACTTCAGGATACTGGAGAGAGGGTCCCTTCAGGTCCAAAGGCCATTTGGAGCTAAGGGTAGCACCAAACGACATTTGGCTCCTCCCTGAGACCTCAACTAACCATATTTAAATGGCACCAAAAGGAATGGTCTGGACATGTCCTAAGTGGGCCATAAAAGGTAAAAGTAAAGGTTTCCCCCTTCACATGTGTTAAGAAGGCCCAACAGAGATTATATTTTCTTGGAATTCTCACAAGGGAACAACTGTCTGAGAATCTGTTGGTAACTTCTACCGGGTCTTTATAGAAAGCACTATCACTTACTGCCTCTGTGTGTGGATCGCCAGTTGCACAGTGGCAGATAGAAGGGCGCTCCAGAGGGTTATGAACACTGCCCAGAGGATAGTGGGCTGTCCTCTTCCTCCTTTGGAAGAACTATACAACTCCAGATGCTTAAGGAAGACATCTAGAATTCTGAGAGACCCTTCGCATCCTGGCCACCCATTTCTGAATTGTTGCCGTCTGGCAGGAGATATAGGACTCTTAGGTCAAGGATAAATAGACTAAAGAACAGTTTTTATCCCAGAGCGGTATCTAAGTTAAATGTGATGGTTTTAGCATCGTCCTAAGCAGTTTTCAAGTAGTCTTTTAAATTTTGTAACTGGTTTTAAGAGTTTTTAATATCTTGTATGGTGTTTTTTGTGTTTTGTATGGTGCCTTGTTGTTTTGAGTGTGCAGTGGACCAGCACTCTAATTTCATTCTGCATATCTTGCATATGCATAATGACAATAAACCTCTATTCTCTATTCTTAGTCATGTCTGACTCTAGGGGCAGTGCTCATCTGTGTTTCCAAGCCAAAGAGCCAGTGTTGTGCAAGACCGAGGCCATGTGGCTGGAATGTCCAAACATATTTCTGCGCATGCAGCATTGTTTACCTTCCTACTTTTTTATGGCGGTACCTATTTATCTACTTGCATTTACATGCTTTTGAACTGCTAAGTTAGCAGGAGCTGGGGTTAGCAGTGGGAGCTCACTCCTCTGCGTGGCACCTGGGATTCGAACCGCCGAGCTGCCGACTCTGCAGTTGACAGTTTCAGTGCTTTAGCCCCCTGAGCCACCACGCCCCTCCTAAGTGGGCCACAGAAGGGATGAAATTAGGGATGGGCACAAAATGGGGAAACGGTGTTTCGTTTCATTCCGTGTCATCCCCCCGCATTTTGTTTTGTTTCGTTTCATATGAATTTTTACCAAAAAAAAAATATTGTGCGAAATGAAACGTAAAGAAATGCTTTGTTACCTTTTGGGGTCTGGTGGCGGCTCCGGCAGTGGGCCAGTAGGCCAGCCTGCCTGCCGGGCCGACTCTCGCCCTCTCCTTTCCGGCGGTGGCTGTGGCAAGGCCTTCCGCTGGGCCCGCTCACCCTCTTGTCTTTAGTGGTGGCGGCATCCGCGCGGTGGGAAGGCCTCCAGATGGGCCCACTCGCCTTCTCCTCTCCAGCGGTGGCCGTGGTTCTTCCGTGGTGGCAGCAACGGAGGCAACAGGGCCTCCAAGACCAGCAACCAAGGGAGCCATTTTACAGAGGAACGAAATGGTTTGTTTTGACGGGGGGGGGGAGAATGACTGTTTTTTTTCATCTGTAACAAATTCCTCGTTTCGTTTCATTTTTCATTTTGTGCTCATCCCTAGATGAAATTCTAAACCTTTTAGAATTTTTTGAAAAGGTCAACAGACACGTGGATTTGGGTGAACCGGTGGATATAGTCTATCTGGATTTTCAAAAGGCTTTTGACACAGTCCCTCACCAAAGGCTGCTGAGAAAATTGCATAGTCAGGGGATAAGAGGGCAGGTCCTCTTATGGATTGAGAACTGGTTGAGATCCCGGAAACAAAGAGTAGGTGTCAATGGGAAATTTTCACAATGGAGAGAAGTGAAAAGCGGTGTGCCCCAGGGCTCAGTCCTGGGACCGGTGCTTTTCAATCTGTTCATAAATGACCTGGAGACAGGGATAAACAGTGAGGTGGCCAAGTTTGCAGATGACACAAAACTTTTCCATGTGGTAAAAACCAGAGAAGATTGTGAAGAGCTCCAGAAGGATCTCTTCAAACTGGGGGAGTGGGCTGAGAAATGGCAAATGCGTTTTAATGTAACCAAATGTAAAGTAATGCATATTGGGGCAAAAAATCCAAACTTCATCTATCAACTCATGGGCTCTGAGTTATCCGTGACGGATCAGGAAAGAGATCTTGGTGTGTTGGTGGACAGCTCCATGAAGGTGTCTCCCCAATGTGTGGCAGCAGTGAAGAAGGCCAATTCCATGCTAGGGATTATCAAAAAGGGGATTGAAAATAAAACAGCCGACATTATAATGCCGTTATATAAAACAATAGTAAGGCCCCACCTGGAGTATTGTGTACAATTCTGGTCACCGCATCTCAAGAAAGACATAGTGGAACTGGAAAAGGTGCAGAAGAGAGCGACTAAAATGATTACTGGGCTGGGGCACCTCCCTTATGAAGAAAGGCTAAAACATTTGGGCCTCTTTAGTCTGGAAAAAAGGCGCTTGAGGGGGGATATGATTGAGACATACAAAATAATGCAGGGTATGAGTAAAGTGGATAGAGGGAAGCTCTTCTCCCTCTCTCAAAATACCAGAACTAGGGGACATACACTCAAATTGAGTGCTGGGAGAGTAAGAACTGACAAAAGAAAATATTTTTTCACCCAGCGTGTTGTAAGTCTATGGAACTCCCTGCCACAGGATGTGGTGATGGCATCTGGCCTGGATGCCTTCAAAAGGGGATTGGACAGATTCCTAGAGGAAAAGTCCATCACGGGTTACAAACCATGATGGAGATGTGTAATCTCTAGGCTTTAAACCAGGGTACTTCAAGGGCCAGATGCAGGGGAGTGGTATCAGGAGACAGATATCTAGTCTCATGCGCTCCCAAACGCATCTGGTGGGGCCGCTGTGAGATACAGGAAGCTGGACTAGATGGGCCTTTGGCCTGATCCAGCATGGCTCTTCTTATGTTCTTATGTTCTTAAATCCTTATTCCACCCACTGCATCTTACACACACCCCTCTCCAATCAGCAGGAGCATTGGAAACTGCATTTTCATTAACCGAACGGCCACTTGGGGAACAATAACTGACAAACGCAGAGAATGGAAACAGCTGACACGAGTACTTTATACTAGTTAGCACCAAAATAGCTACTGCATTCTCGGGAGATGGTAGGAAAGGAGGTGCAAATACAAACTGTGTGCAGGACAGCGTTGTTGGATGAGCCTTGGGATTTTAACTAGACAGAATGAGAGGACTTTGGCAGGAAGTCTAAGGCTTGGAGTGCCTTCCGTCTTGTGTTATAAAGGTAAAGGTAACCCCGACTCTAGGGACGGTGCTCATCTCCGTATTCAAGCCAAAGAGCCAATGTTGTGCAATTCCATGGCCACATGGCTGGCATGGCTGCAAAGAAACACTGTTTTACCTTCCCACTTTTTACGGCAGTACCTATTTATGTACTTGCATTTACATGCTTTAGAACTGCTAGGTTGGCAGGAGCTGGGGTTATCAGCGGGAGCTCGCTCTGCTGCGTTGCACCCGGGATTTGAATTGCTGAGCTGCCGACTTTGCAGCCGACAGTTTTCGTAGCCTTAGTCCACTGAGACGCCACGCCCCTATATCTTGTGTTATAGGTAGAAGCAAAACAAATAGAAATAAAAAGTTTAAAAAGATAAGACTCAGTGGCACCTTAAAGATTTACTTTATATATATTTTATATGTAAAAGACACAAATAACCCATCCACTGCTTACGACTCTGACCATGAGAGAAGATGGCAGCCTATATAGGGTGGCCCCTTGTGCAAAGAGTGCAATTAGCACATAAATCATTCTTGCCATTGCAAGAATTGCCACCAATAATGCCCCATCTTTCCTTGGTAATGAGGAGAATAAAGGTGTGCTAAATAAAGCCAAGGTTCAAGCTGTAGAATGAGACACAACTTCTCATTTGAAATGCAGTCTCTCTCACAGAGGGACACGCACAAAGAGAGAGGCACAGAAACACAAACACACACACACATACACACACATACCTTCCATGCTTATGTTTTAATTATTATGATGATTTTTACCATTTTATTGTTTAATTTGCTAAGATCATCAGGGAGGCCTTTCTCACAGACCCACCATCCTCATTGGCTTGATTGGTGGGACACAGGAGAGGGCCTTCTCTGTGGCTGCTCCCAGACTGTGGAACTCCCTCCCACTAGAGGGCTGACTGGCTCCACCTTTGCTCCCCTTCCTAAGCAGACCAAGACCTTTCTCTTCAGACTGGCTTTCTTTTAATGACTGGTTGAGTGGAAGGATTTTTTAATTGGGGTTATCATATTCTTCTGCTTTACTTTGTGCCTTTAATATTGCTCTTACAATTTTTAATATGCTATTTGTTTAATTGTTCTCAATTCTGTAAAGTTTCTGTTTTTAACCTTTCAAAATTGTTTCCTCTAATACTGTAAGGCACTTTGGATCCTTTTAGGAGAGGGGTGTTTGCTGGACACTTTGGGTGGTTCTCTGCTGATTTTTAGTGGAAAGGCAAGATAAAAAGGTTTAATATTCAATGCAAATCAATATATTTAAGGTGACTTCAACCACACTCACAGTAGACGACCATCCAGGAGAAGCAAAAATATATTAAGAGGGAAGTCTAGGGTTGTTGTTGTTGTTCAGTCGTTCAGTCGTGTCCGACTCTTCGTGACCCCATGGACCAGAGCTCGCCAGGCCTTCCTATCCTCCACTGCCTCCCGGAGTTTTGTCAAATTCATTTTGGTTGCATCGATGACACTGTCCAACCATCTCATTCTCTGTCGTCCTCTTTTCCTTTTGCCTTCGATTTTTCCCAGCATCAGGGTCTTTTCCAGGGAGTCCTCTCTTCTCATGAGGTGGCCAAAGTACTGGAGCCTCAACTTCAAAATCTGTCCTTCCAGTGAGCATTCAGGGTTGATTTCTTTCAGAATGGATAGGTTTGATCTCCTTGCAGTCCAGGGGACTCTCAAGACTCTCCTCCAGCACCACAGCTCAAAAGCATCGATTCTGCGGCGATCAGCCTTCTTTATAGTCCAGCTCTCACTTCCATACATCACTACTGGAAAAACCATAGCTTTAACCATCCTGACCTTAGTTGGCAAAGTGATGTCTCTGCTCTTTAGGATGCTATCTAGGTTTGCCATTGCTTTCCTCCCAAGAAGCAGGCGTCTTTTTATTTCGTTGCTGCAGTCGCCATCTGCAGTGATCAAGGAGCCCAAGAAAATAAACTCTGTCATTGCCTCCATTTCTTCCCCTTCTATTTGCCAGGAGGTGATGGGACCAGTGGCCATGATCTTAGTTTTTTTGATGTTGAGCTTCAGCCCGTTTTTTTCACTCTCCTCTTTCACCCTCATTAAGAGGTTCTTTAATTCTTCCTCACTCTCTGCTATTAGAGTAGTATCATCTGCGTATCTGAGGTTGTTGATATTTCTTCCGGCAATCTTAATTCCGGCTTGAGATTCATCCACACCGGCCTTTCTCATGATGTACTCTGCATATAAGTTAAATAGGCAAGGTGACAGTATACAGCCTTGTCGTACTCCTTTCCCGATTCTAAACCAGTCAGTTGTTCCATATCCAGTTCTGACGGTTGCTGCTTGTCCCACATATAGATTTCTTAGGAGACAGATAAGGTGTTCAGGCACTCCCATTCCTTTAAGGACTTGCCATAGTTTGTTGTGGTCTACACAGTCGAAGGCTTTGGCATAGTCAATGAAGCAGAAGTAGATGTTTTTCTGGAACTCTCTGGCTTTCTCCATAATCCAGCGCATGTTGGCGATTTGGTCTCTAGTTCCTCTGCCCCTTCGAAATCCAGCTTGTAGTTCTGGAAGTTCTCTTTCCACATACTGCTGAAGCCTGCCTTGTAGAATTTTGAGCATAACCTTGCTAGCATGTGAAATGAGTGCAATTGTGCGATAGTTGGAGCATTCTTTGGCGTTTCCTTTCTTTGGGATTGGAATGTAGACCGATCTTTTCCAGTCCTCTGGCCACTGCTGGGTTTTCCAAATTTGCTGGCATATCTTATGCAGCACCTTTACAGCATCCTCTTTTAAGATTTTAAAGAGTTCAATTGGAATGCCATCACCTCCACTGGCCTTGTTGTTTGCAATGCTTTCTAAGGCCCACTTGACTTCACTTTCCAGGATGTCTGGCTCCAGGTCAGCAATTGCGCTATCTTGGTTATCAGGGATGTCCAGATCTTTCTGATATAATTCTTCTGTATATTCTTGCCATCTCTTCTTGATCTCTTCTGCTTCAGTTAGGTCCCTACCATTTTTGTCCTTTATCATATCCATCTTTGCACGAAATGCCCCTTTAATATCTCCAATTTTCTTGAACAGATCTCTGGTTTTTTTTCCTTTTCTATTGTTTTCCTCTATTTCTTTGCACTGTTCATTCAAGAAGGC
The DNA here is from genome assembly GCA_037367245.1 of Phrynocephalus guinanensis. Classification (NCBI taxonomy): domain Eukaryota; kingdom Metazoa; phylum Chordata; class Lepidosauria; order Squamata; family Agamidae; genus Phrynocephalus; species Phrynocephalus guinanensis. The sequence goes on along the minus strand of CM074732.1, from coordinate 208,808,894 downwards.
CGCCCTGTCTCTCCTTGCTATTCTTTGGAAGTCTGCATTCAATTTTCTGTATCTTTCCCTTTCTCCCTTGCATTTTGCATCCCTTCTCTCCTCCGCTATTTGTAGGGCCTCGTTGGACAACCACTTTGCTTTCTTGCATTTTCTTTTCTTTGGAATATTTTTCATTGCAGCCTCCTGTACAATGTTACAAGCCTCCATCCATAGTTCTTCAGGTGTTCTGTCCACCAAATCTAGTTCCTAGTCTAGGGTTAGGATGTGGCAGAAAGATAATCTACTTTAGGCTTACATATAAATCCAGCATCTGGAGACTTTTTCTGGAGTTTTATTTTTCCTTTCCGAATAACTCCTGCTTACCTTTAATCCTGAGAAGGCTTTTCTGCCTAGCCATGTGGGCGAGGGCCTTGTCAGAATGGAGCTCCGGATTTTATTAACATTTATTACCATTTCAAGGGGAAATGTATGAAGCCAATTACGCTTTGTGGATTAATTTCAGAAATGGCCCACTTTTTTTGCCAGCTAAGCTGGAATGATGCCCTTTGCAAAAGAAGCCACTGTCTGTGAAATGCCAGAAATAACTTTCCAAGTTTCTGCTGTCTTGTCCATTATTTCTAAATCATTCTGATGTGTGTGTTTACCTAATCAGAGGCGATAGGGGAAGCATCTCGTGAGAGTTTCCCACCGAACTGCGGTACTCCTCATGGATCTGTGGACAAACCGTGCCCCAAAGGCTTTTTAAACTGAGAAGAAATGATGAAATGATCTGTCAAGGAAAAATCCTGTTGAGTCATGATTTGTCAACGTTGGCGAATTATGAATCCCAGCGAATTGCCGTTATTCCAGTTTGTGTCTATCTGCAATTCAAACCAGTAAGGTACAAAGAGTTGTTTTTTGTGTGTTTGTTCAGAATAGACTTAGGCTCTGTGTTGTCTCCACTTCGCCCTGGTCTGAGTTAGGCTCCTTACATGGACCAGAAGCCCTGCACCAACTTTCCATAGACTGACAAAGCTACTTGGATTGGTAGCAAAACGTTTCGATCTTACAAGAAAAGGAGTTCAGTTCTTTTTCCATTTACGCAGGAGGGAGGGGAGAGAGAGAGATTTTGGTTTTTTTTTAAATGGCTTAATTGTACCACACTCCCAAGACTGATTGGTCATTCTAACCCATTTCAAGAGGACACCTGTTTTAGGCTCAAGATACTAGAGATGGGCACGAATCAAAAAAATTGTGTTTCGTTTGTCATTTGTCATTTAGGGGGTCCATTTTGGTTCGTTTCCGTTTTTCGTGAATTTTTGCAAAAAATTCATTTTCATTTTCATTCGTTTCGTTACCGTTTCGTTACCATTTATTTCAAATTTTTGTGATTTTTTTTAGCTTTTAAAGCAGTTCAATGTATTGCTGTAACGAAAACGAAACAGCTGACAAAATTTCTGGTGTTTCTGTTCGTTTCGTTTCATTTTAGAGATAAAATTCATTTGTCGTTTTGTTGCGTAACAAAATGAAAAAACGGAAACGGAAACGAAAAATTGTTCGGTTTGTGCCCATCTCTACAAGATACCTTTTTAAAAAAATCATTCCAGACCTGAAATGTTGAACTTTCACTTTGATTATGTTTCTATTGTTTCCCAGTCACCAGGGAAACAACACACACAAACAGTCCTCAAGAGATCCGGAGATCCCATAGGGGGGCATGTGGGATGCCACAGAGGTGAGCCAGGCAGGGGTATCCCACAACAATGGTGGTGGACGGCTAAGGTCACCTGGCCCCTCATGGATGGTTCCTCCTCCTCCTCCTCCTCTGCTGCCTTTCCAAGTGGGACGGCCAAGGGCTGCGGGTGCTCTGTGTTAGAAGCCAGTGAGAGGTGCCTGGCCGTCCTCCCTCCTTTCGCTTGGGTGCATCAACGCCTCTCTCAACATTCTCGTACTCCCCAAAAAGATGACTTTTGTGGAGTCTTCCCCTGGCACAATCCTTCTGCTTCCTCTGGGGGAGCCCACAGTTTCCCCATCTCCCCAGTCCATAGGTTTTCCTGCTCAGATCTCATTGTAGCTTCCCTGGCCGTGGTCATTCGTTATAGCAGGCATGTTCGAACTTTGGCCCTCCTGATATTTTGGACCACAACTCCCAGAATGCTAAGCTTAGATTGCCAATGACAAAAGTCTGTGGGAGTTGTGGTTCAAAACATCTGGAGGGCCAACGTTTGGACATGCCTGCCTTATAAACTTCTCCTGCCTCTACTGGACATGCCTCCCAGTTTAGATCTCCCCTTGCATCCTTCACCTTCCCCTGGCTCCTCCTCTTCCTCGCCTTTTTATCTTCCCCGCATTCTTTCTCCTCTAGGGCGGCGCTCCCATAGGGGGGCATTCTTCGGCACTCCAGATGTTTTGGACCACAACTCCCAGAATTCCAAGCCTGTATTGCCAATGACAAAGGACTGTGGGAGTTGCGGTCCAAAACATCTGGAGTGCCGAAGGTTCACCACCACTCAGGACCATTCTTGGGGGCGGGGCACTGTGTGTGGAGATATTTTTTTCCTGCAGTTTGAGAGGCGCCACGGCCCCGTTCAAAAGGCCAGAGATATACTGGTAACTGTTGACGTCCTCACAGAGGCGTCCAGAGGCATTATGCTAAGGGAAGGCTCTGAATAGTGTGTGTGTGTTTATTCTTTTTTAATTGTAGTTTTTTATGTATTTGGGTATGAATGCTGTCAGGTGAGAGACAGTAGGATTGTGTGAGTGTATGACTGGTTTATTTATTTATTTATTTATTTATTTATATAGCTTGTATGCTGCCCACTACCCAAAGGTCTCTGGGCTCACAAAGTAAACAATTCAGACAATTAAAACATCAAATTGCAATAAAATTAAAACAATAAAACATTTAAATACAATAAATACAATATATTAAAATACTACACTAAAATAACCATCAGGACCCACAATAATCAGTTAAAAGACTGATTATTATGTCCATTTCTGTTTTGTTTTTTATATTTACAATGGGTACAAGTGATGTTGGGCGAGATAATGTAGGAGTATGTGTATGAGTGCTTGTTTCTTAAATGGCAGTTTTACATCTTGGAATTTTTGTGTTTGGGGTGAGTGATGTGCAGACTGGATGGCACTTTTTAATTTCGTTGTCTTTGTCCAATGACAACAAAGTATTATTCTATTCTGCTTCTACCGTAGTTATGGGCCTGCCTGCTCAACTGCTCCTGGAGGGAAAGTCCTCTAATTATACAAATGCAGATCTGCGGGGAAAGATTTGGGAATAACTCTTCTGCCGTGGCATTAAGTTAACCTGTCTGCAGCAATCTCTTTATTAACACCCCAGCGAGCTGTTTTTATGGGTTACTCTACTGTCAGCCCAACCTGTTAAATGTCAAGGCTTTTGTTGAACCCCATTGAAATGCAGATAAGCAGACTTCCACATTATAAGACTGGAGAAATGCAAAAAGGGAGGGAGAGGAAAGGGTTTTTGTTATTTGGAAGCCCATAGAAAGCAGTTTGGGGGGGGGGAGAAGGGAGGCCTGGGCAGAAAGCTGTTAAAATAAAAGCCATTTTTTTTAAAATTTAAAGAGTGCTTTTATTGCAGCGCCTATTAATCTCTTGAAATTAAAGACTATTAAAAATGTGTGCAGGGTAGGGAGAAAGAGACTTTTGACTGTGTGAAATAAAAGTCTATTATGAGGGATTTGCACACATTGCTCTGTTGGAATTCAACGTATTGGAGGAGCATTCCATTTTCATGATCAGGAACAGCAATGTCACACATATGGGCATCCTTGAAGGCGGGGGCAGTGAAAAACCTTACCGAAACCCATGGTTAAGGGAGTTGCCATGTTTCTGGGTGCCTCCGCCAGCAACAGAGACTTGAGTCACAGGATTTAACGGAACTTGGTTGAGAGCTGTGCTTGGGACACATCAGTCCATCCTGCTCACCCAGCTATACATTGCCTGATGCCTGACACATATTTTGAACAACGATTCCCATCGTCCTAGCTCATCAGGCCTGTTGGCTGAAGCTGATGTAGAGTGGTTCTCCAGTATTATCTGGAGAATGCTACACCCCAACCTGAAAAAGACTAGCCAGTCCAAGACTACTCAAGGTCATAGAATCATAGAGTTGGAAGAGACCTGAAGGGCCATCTAGTCCAACCCCCTGCCATGCAGGAACCCCCATCACAGTGCTCCCGACAGATGGCCATCCAGCCTCTGCTTAAAAACCTCCAAAGAAGGAGACTCCACCACCCTCCTTTGGAGCAGCATATTATTCCACTGACGAATGGCTCTGTCATGAAGTTCTTCCTAATGTTCAAATGGAATCTCTTTTCCTGTAGTTTGAGACTATTGCCCCAAGTCATAGACTCATAGAATCCTAGAGTTGGAAGATACCTCAAGGGCCCGCCAGTCCAACCCCCTGCCATGCAGGAACCCCCATCACAGGACTCCTGACAGATGGCCATCCAGCCTCTGCTTAAAAACCTCCAAAGAAGGGGACTCCACCACCCTCCTTTGGAGCAGCATATTATTCCACTGGCGAACGGCTCTAACTGTCATGAAGTTCTTCCTAATGTTCAAATGGAATCTCTTTTCCTGTAGTTTGAGACTATTGCCCCAAGTCATAGACTCATAGAATCCTAGAGTTGGAAGAGACCTCAAGGGCCATCCAGTCTAACCCCCTGCCATGCGGGAACCCCCATCACAGGACTCCTGACAGATGGCCATCCAGCCTCTGCTTAAAAACCTCCACAGAAGGAGGAGACTCCACCACCCTCCTTTGGGGCAGCATCTTCCACTGCCAAACAGCTCTATCCGTCATGAAGTTCTTCCTAATGTTCAAATGGAATCTCTTTTGCTGTAGTTTGAAACCATTGCCCCAAGTCCTAGTCTCTGAAGCCATGGAAAACAAACCTGTTCCTTCTTCAATATGACATCCTTTCAAATATTTAAACATAGCTATCATATCCCCTCTCAGCCTTCTTTCTGTAAGGCTAAACATCCCCAGCTCCTTAAGCCACTCCCTGTAAGACACCTTTGGGATAAAAACATTGTTGCCCAATTTTTCCATTTTGGTTAAATTCATCTAGCTGTGCAGCAGAACTGCAAATATTCACAAAGAAGAACAGCTTCAAGTGCCCCAGAGTCTGCCTCTTTTTCTCCTCAACTGGCACTTCCAGCCTCATTAACTCCCTCTGGGGCATTAGTATTAGAATGCTTAAAAGGTATCCTGGAACAGATCAAACAGCAAACCAAGAACAAATGTTTACGTGACTGCTTCCAGCAAAGGCCTCAACCAACTCTAGAGTGGGGGGGGGGAGGACACTGAACAAAGAGGTGGTGCTGTCTTTGAAGTCAGAAGCAGAGAGGGGAGTGGTTAGTGCTGGAAATATTGACACTCACCCCCGCCCAAAAAAATCCTCCCAGCCACACCTCCTAGAGGCAGCATGCAAAGTTGCAATAACTTCAGCACTACTCCTACCTCTGCAACGACAGTCCCCATCACTGGTCTGTGGAGAAACACTGATGCTGCTTACGCCTGAGGACAGGAACTATTGCCACAGGAGGTGGTGATGGCATCTGGCCTGCATGCCTTCAAAAGGGGATTGGACAGATTCCTGGAGGAAAAGTCCATTACAGGTGACAAACCATGATGGAGATGTGTCATCTCCAGGCTTAAAACCAGGGTCCTTCAAGGGCCAGATGCAGAGGAGTGGGATCTGGAGACAGAGATCTAGTCTCAGGCGCTCCCAGAGGCATTTGGTGGGGCCACTGTGAGATTCAGGAAGCTGGACTAGATGGGCCTTTGGCCTGATCCAGCATGGCTCTTGGCTCTTCTTATTGGTTAGTGGTTGAAGAAGGAGCCTTGTGGCGCAGTGATTAAAATGCAGCGATGCAGCCAAAACTCTACTCACAAGCCGGGGTTCAGTCACTGGGAGTCGACTTGAGGTTCACCCAGCCTCCCGTCCTTCTGAGGTCAGTCAGTCGAGGAACCAGCTCGCTTGGGTTGGGGAGCAATGTGTAGCTCGCATAATTGTATGGTAAACTGCCCAGAAAGTGCTATGGGGTCGTATAGAAGCAGCACACTTTGCTTTGAGAGACTTTGAGGTCTGTGTTCGCAGGGAAGCCATCTAGTCCCAGTGCCTCTGACAGTATTTTTTTAATTTAATTTAATTTAATTTTATTTTTATTTTTGGCTTCTTGATGTGAAGTCACAGAAAAGGCAGCTTCCAAATAAAGTCCGTTTTGTAGGAGTTTTTGTCTTCCCTGTTTTTATTAGCCAGCACTGCCTGGAGGAAACCAAAGAGTGTGTGTGTGTGTGTGTGTGTGTGTGTGTGTGTGTGTGTGTGTGCGCGCGCACACACACACACACACACACACACACACACACACACACACACACACACACACATTCAGATGGAGGAACAAGGCAGCACTGGAGCCATTCATAAATCACCCAAATCGTCAGCTCAATGACCAAAACACATTGAGCAATCTCTGGGTTGATGGCCACATTGAGGCCCGTCGTCACCCATTCACAGATAGAGGTAGGAAAATGTTTCAGGAGCAAATATTGCAGTGATGCGTCAGTGCTGCTGGTAGGGCATCCATTCCATCTCTCCAGCAACTCTGAGTAGGAACCCACTGGCCAAGCTCCAGGGTAGAACAGCTTTTACCTAAAAGGAAAGGGGCGAGAAGATGGCCTTCCAATTTCCCTTCTAAATGAGTTGCAACCATAAAGGGCCCTCTGCAACAGCAACAACCAGAAAAAGAGGCAATTAAAGTCATATATCTGATGCAGTTTGTCCTGCCAACCCTCCTGGCTTCTTTGCTGCTTTTTGGTAAAACAAACAAACAAACAAACAAAAACAGCCACACCGGAGAGAATTGATGAGAATATTTTCCTCTGAGGGAAAATATGATTCTGCCCCTATTGAGAGAGCCGGCCAACCCCCTCCTCCCATCAAACGACATACACACAGACAAATCCAATAACATCTGTGGAGCTGAAAATGTTTTCTGCCTTTGAAAAGCTTCTACGGGTGGGTCTCCAAATAGGAGCCATCAGTTAAATTATATTGCTTTGAAGCTGGGTGGTACATTAAAACAGCAGACCTGCCTTCTTCCGACTCATGCTCTTAGACTTCCTCTATTATTATACACCTCTCTGCACCCTTCCCAGATTATTTCTATGCTGCTGGAACATGACATCCAAGGAGTGGATCCGCACAGGAGCGATCTGAGAGGGGCTAGCAGACAGGTTGGACTTCATTTCAGGACGAAGTCAGACAAGATCCCCATTCCTGGAGGAGAAGTCCATCACAGGTGACAAACCATGATGGAGATGTGTGTCATCTCCAGGCTTAAAACCGGGGCACTTCAAAGGCCAGAGGCAGGGGAGTGGGATCAGGAGACAGATATCTAGTCTCATGCGCTTCCAAATGCATCTGGTGGGACCACTGTGAGATACAGGAAGCTGGACTAGATGGGCCTTTGGCCTGATCCAGCATGGCTCTTCTTATGTTCTTATGTTCTTATGTTCATTCATTCATTCATTCATTCATTGTTGCATTTATACCCCGCCCATCTTCCCGAGGGAACTCTGGGCGGCTTACAGAAGCTGATCGAGTCAGCGAGTATCCAGAACAACAAACCAGTGTTTTTCAACCTTTTTTGGGCAAAGGCACACTTGTTTCATGAAAAAAATCACGAGGCACACCACCATTAGAAAATGTAAAAGAATTTAACTCTGTGCCTATATTGACTATATATAAAGTAATTCTCTTGAATAGGAATCAAATAAACACAAAGTATTTTATAATTACTTTATTATGAAATAGTAAGTAAACAGAAATATGAAAAATTATAAAATACTTTATTCAGTGCGCAACCTGGGCCTGTTTGGCTGAACACAAAGCTTATATTCTTCAGCTTTTCCAACGGCACACCAGGCAACATCTCGCGGCACACTAGTGTGCCGCGGAACAGTGGTTGAAAAACACTGCAACAAACAACAATCAGTTAAAACAGATTAAAATAACTTATATAGGCACCCTTGTTTAACAAAGATCGAAGATCGCTCACAAAATAACATGGTAAATGAACTAGCTAGCAACAGATGGCGGAACTAAAAAAAAAACAGCAGGAGGGCCAAAGTTTGGACATGCCTGCCTTACAGGCTTTGAAGTAGCAACACCAAGGCCAGAGCTCAGCCTTAGTAAAGACAGCAAAGGAACAACACACCCCTTACAAAAGCAAGGAGACCTTCCCAACTGTGAAGGGAACAAGCCGGGAAATCACTGACAGGTAAGCATCGTCACCTGAAGCTTCCAGTTCGCCCGTTCATCTCCTCACCTCTTCCCTGTTTCATCGGCAGTCCCTTCGCCTTGGTTCTTATATTCTTAAATTTAGGATCCCTTATGGGTGAGTCTGAACTGCGTAGCGTTATAGCAGAAGCGGAATGTTGGAGGCACTCTGATACATGACCCCCCATCTCAGTTCAGTTCTCAGTTGCTTTCTGTAAACCTACTTTGATGAAAGGTCACCATGATAAATAGGTGACAGATTGTCTTTCACCTCTAGCCAAAAAAACATAAGAACATAAAAATCAGGACCACCTCACATCACCAGGAAGGCTTGACCCCCAAGCTTCATGGATGTGGGAAGGGACACCGTGGGGTGACTTTCATACACACCCCTGGCCATTGCCCATCTAAGGAGCTTATTCTGGCCAGGGTGAAGTGGAGCCAAGGTGGAGTATAAATCAGAGGTCTCCTATGAACCTTCCTCAGACTGAGGAAGCTACTTGTCTACTTGGCTGATTAGTGAAATGTTTTGATCCAACATGCACTGTACCTTCATTTGAAGGGCAAAGGGCGCTCATTCAAAGATGAGCATATACAGATATTAGACAGAGAACAGAGGTGGTTTGAGAGAGGAGTCAGGGAAGCCATTCAAGTGTAATGAAAATCCCTCACTCAACAGGGTTGGGGGACTTAGGGACAATCTGTCACCTACTTATCATGCTGCCCCTTCATAAATCCTCAGACAAATCAGAAGCAAGTCACACCTCCACCAGCAAGGCCACAGGTAACACCCATGAGTGTTGGGAAGGGTTGCATAGGTGAGAATTTCACTCACCCCAAACTATTGTACATCTAATGAGCCTATTCAGACCACGGAAGGGTGAAACCAAGGTGAACTATAAATTGAAAGCCTCCCACCAACTTTTTCTCAGAGTGATGAAGCTGCTCAGATGAGCAGTGAAACGTTTCCATCTCTCAAGAAAAGAAGCCCAGTTGCCAGGACTCAACTTTCAGATTAACCTCACCCGGAGGACTGAGAATCTCCACAGGAACAAAGAGAAGTCCAGTTGCCATGACTGCACCTCCGGATATCAGTGTGAGCTTTTCTGGATTACAGCCTGGTTCTTCAGGCGAGAATCCTGGCCTCTTAACCTTCTGAGATGGCAGAAAAGAGCAGAAGTGGATGGAGGCATCTATTAGCCATTGTAATTTTACGGGATTCAATTGCCCCTCGAATCACTCTTTAACTTTAATTAACAGAGGCAAATCCTTCCTCTCCCTTTAATCTCATCCTTCAAGGAAAAGGTTATCTATAAAAGAAGCCATTAGTGATAGATTTGCTTAAATCCCCAATTATGTTGCTCATCATCTGGGTAAATTTGAACTTGATTATGTTCCATAAACCCCAGATAATCCCTGTTTTCCTCCGCTGTTTACCTACCGCTTTGTGGCAATGATTATGATACTTCATCCTCCCGTGCTCAGCTAGCAGAGGAGTCCAGGTTTATTAGAGTAATTAGAGGGATCGACTCTTTTCTTGCCTCGCCTCCAGGCTGGCTTTGGCTACCTGCCCTCTCCGAGGATCTGACAGGGGCACTTCCTCCCATTGCTTTTCATCCGACACGTTTGCTCCCAGGGGTAGTTCATCTCCCGGTCTCATCTTTCATCCCAGCCAATAAAGCTGCAAATTGCTTTTACCCGAAGAGTTCTCTCGCTGCAAAATGAAGTCCCTGCTTCTCCTTGTACTTCCATTCCATAAAGTCACCCGGTGACCTTACACCAACCAACAACACAAGCACAGTGCCACCCTCCCCAGAGGGTAGGAGAATCACTGGAAAGAAAAAGAAGCAAGGAGGGATTTTGTAATGGGCCACATCACAGTGGACAGGAGGACACTGGCTACAGAGCCAAGGGTCAGGAGTTTGAGTCCCCTATGGGCTTTGTGGGGGGGGGGAGACAGCTTGTGACCTCAGGGAGGAAGGGTAAATCATAACGGTAAGCATCTTACCGACTGCAGCAATGAAATTAAAAGACGCCTGCTTCTTGGGAGGAAAGCAATGGTAGGTAGTAGAGATGGGCACAAAACGAGCAATTTTTTGTTTTCGTTTTCATTTTTTGTTTCGTTACATAACGAAATGAAAAACGAATTTTTGTCTCCAAAATGAAACGAAATGAAACGAAACAACAGAAATTTTGTCGTGTGTTTCGTTTTCGTTGCGGCAAATACATTGAACTGTAATGAATGCTAACGAAACAGCAATTTTTCGTTTTCGTTTTCGTTTTTTGTTTCATTACGTAACGAAACAAAAATGAAAATTTTTGCAAAAAATTCACAAAAAATGAAAACGAACCGAAACGGACCCCCTAAACAACAAATGACAAACGAAACACCATTTTTTTTAGTCGTTCCCATCTCTAGTAGGTAGCATCCTAAAGAGCAGAGACATCACTTTGCCAACTAAGGTCAGGATAGTCAAAGCTCTGGTTTTTCCAGTAGTGATGTATGGAAGTGAGAGCTGGACTATAAAGAAGGCTGATCACCGCAGAATTGATGCTTTTGAGCTGTGGTGCTGGAGGAGAGTCTTGAGAGTCCCCTGGATTGCGAGGAGATCAAACCTATCCATCCTGAAAGAAATCAAACTCAAATGTTCACTGGAAGGACAGATTTTGAAGCTGAGGCTCCAGTACTTTGGCCACCTCATGAGAAGAGAGGACTCCTTGGAAAAGTCCCTGATGTTGGGAAAGATTGAAGGCAAAAGGAAAAGAGGACGGCAGAGAATGAGATGGTTGGACGGGGTCATCGATGCAACCAACATGGATTTGACCAAACTCCGGGAGGCAGTGGAAGATAGGAACGCCTGGCGAACTCTGGTCCATGGGGTCACAAAGAGTCAGACACAACTGACTACACCATGCCTGTGAACAGCTAGAAAGAGTCATCATACGTCAGAATCAACTAGATAGTGTGCAATTATTAATTACTGTGACTACAGACAGCTGCCATGTTGTGGGGACAGTACTCAGACACACTGCCTTCTGGACTTGGAATAAAGATGGGGACACGGCCTGATCTGCAGGCACCACTGTTGTGTGTGGAGTTTAGAAATGTTGCTTCTTTGGCAAGTGTTTTATTTTCTGCACAAATAAGAAAGGAACCCAACACCCATCTTAACCCTTCCTCATACTACAGAAAAAGAATTGGGTAGAAACGGTATGAACAATAGAATGACCAAGTCAGTCTTCAAGCCAGTGATGACTTACTCCTATATTTGTGATGGAAAATGTGTTGAGTATTGAACCCTTGGTCAATAATAAGATTTAATCTTTACCTTGTCTCTTGTTTCTCTGTGTTGGCCATTCTAAAGATCTTCACCTGGTATTTTCCTGTATGTTTTGGTTATGGCCCCATGACTGAACATTTAATAACACTAAATTAAAAAGAAATATTACAACTTTGGAACAAAATACTCAGAAGCCAGAGAAGGGTTGGTGGCCAATTGGGTGGTATAAAAGTTGAATAGATGAATGAATGAATGAATGAATCAATCAATCAATGAATCAATCAATGAATCAATCAATCAATCAATCAATCAATCAATCAATGAATCAATCAATGAATGAGCTGTTGGGCAGTGGAATATGCTACCACAAAGGAGGGTGGTGGAGTCTCCATCAGAGGCTGGGTGGCCATCTGTTGGGAGCACTATGGTGGGGGTTCCTGTATGGCAGGGGGTTGAATCTGGATGACCCTTGAGGTCTCTTTCAACTCTAGGATTCTATGATCTATGACAGATTTGGATGTTGTAACAGAAAATTGAAATTCCTTTGCTCAGCTCTGATACCATGTATGATATGGATACAGAAGGCTACCAGTCCAATTCCTCAGATCACCACAAAGGGTTGGGAAAGATCTCTATCTCAAACCTCAAGAAATATTGATACTGACATAGTCTAAACCACAGAGACCTGTGAGGACCAAAAAGTCTGTTTCCCTGTAAAGTGGCATCTGTCTTTCCTAGCCAGAAGGTCCCAACGTTGACCTTAGGCCTTATCCATTTAACAGGACCATAAAGCCAGGAAAAGGCAGCTGGGCAAACTTCTGCCACTTAAGAGTAGCTGAGGCTCGCCAAGAGAGATCCCCGGGTCCTTGGAGGCTGGTAGGTGACTCCACTACGGGTTATAGTCAGAACTTTGCAGGAGTGTCTGAAAGTCCAGGGCCTTACCTCCCAAAACAGGTTAAGCACCTTGGAGAGCTATTCCAAAGTTCAAACTAAAAGCCAAGGGTAGATTCGCTGCTGTGAAAAACTGGGTTTCCCCTCCCTCAAGTCTGACTTGGGTTCCTCTCATGGCCCGTGTGGAATGACAAAGATTTCAGCTGTGAAAGCTCATTCAAGTTCCATTCTCTCTCTCTCTCTCTCTCTCTCTCTCTCTCTCTCTCTCTCTCTCTCTCTGTGTGCGTGTATGAGAGAGAGAGAGAGAGAGAGAGAGAGAGAGAGAGAGAGAGAGAGAGAGAGAGAGAGAGACCTTTGTTACCTCTAAACTGAGATTCAGCCCGTTCGCTATCCAAGTTCTGTAACACACAAGAAAGTATGACCACTGATGTGTTCATTTTTATGTTATGTGTTGTTTTTCAGAAGAAAATAGCAACCGGGCATCTAAATTGTCGTCCCTCCAGCCCACCTCCAGCTCCTTCTGCCGACAGCTTGGACACCAGGGAATGGAATCAATTTCTACGATGGTCTTCTAGCATCTCGCAGGCCTGGCTTCGTTTTTTAAAAAAACCACGGCCTTTCCCGAATCCCATGATGGTCCTGCCAGGGCCCTGTGACGAAAAAGCAGGAGGCCAGGATGGGCTGGGATTCCCATCGGGGACCCCTTGCTTTTCAGCTTGGTGTCCCTCAAGGGAGCCTCCTGCGACCACAAAGGCGAAAGGAATAAAAAGCAATGACAGAAACAGCTCCTTGGCATGTCTGCAGATTCCACCATGGGCTCAATGCCAGGCTTTTCTGGCAGAGCAGCAGAGAGGAAGGAGCTGGTCAGAGGAGCACACGGCCAAAGGGCAGAGCTAACTTCTTCTTTTTGCAGGAGCAAGGGGCGGAGTTTTAGCTTTAAATAGCTGCTACCAGCAGTCTCTCAGTCCTTTTCTGGCAGAGCAGCAGAGAGGAAGGAGCTGGTCAGAGGAGCACACGGCCAAAGGGCAGAGCTAACTTCTTCTTTTTGCAGGAGCAAGGGGCGGAGTTTTAGCTTTAAATAGCTGCTACCAGCAGTCTCTCAGTCCTTTTCTGGCAGAGCAGCAGAGAGGAAGGAGCTGGTCAGAGGAGCACACGGCCAAGGGCAGAGCTAACTTCTTCTTTTTGCAGGAGCAAGGGGCGGAGTTTTAGCTTTAAATAGCTGCTACCAGCAGTCTCTCAGTCCTTTTCTGGCAGAGCAGCAGAGAGGAAGGAGCTGGTCAGAGGAGCACACGGCCAAAGGGCAGAGCTAACTTCTTCTTTTTGCAGGAGCAAGGGGCGGAGTTTTAGCTTTAAATAGCTGCTACCAGCAGTCTCTCAGTCCTTTTCTGGCAGAGCAGCAGAGAGGAAGGAGCTGGTCAGAGGAGCACACGGCCAAAGGGCAGAGCTAACTTCTTCTTTTTGCAGGAGCAAGGGGCGGAGTTTTAGCTTTAAATAGCTGCTACCAGCAGTCTCTCAGTCCTTTTCTGGCAGAGCAGCAGAGAGGAAGGAGCTGGTCAGAGGAGCACACGGCCAAAGGGCAGAGCTAACTTCTTCTTTTTGCAGGAGCAAGGGGCGGAGTTTTAGCTTTAAATAGCTGCTACCAGCAGTCTCTCAGTCCTTTTCTGGCAGAGCAGCAGAGAGGAAGGAGCTGGTCAGAGGAGCACACGGCCAAAGGGCAGAGCTAACTTCTTCTTTTTGCAGGAGCAAGGGGCGGAGTTTTAGCTTTAAATAGCTGCTACCAGCAGTCTCTCAGTCCTTTTCTGGCAGAGCAGCAGAGAGGAAGGAGCTGGTCAGAGGAGCACACGGCCAAAGGGCAGAGCTAACTTCTTCTTTTTGCAGGAGCAAGGGGCGGAGTTTTAGCTTTAAATAGCTGCTACCAGCAGTCTCTCAGTCCTTTTCTGGCAGAGCAGCAGAGAGGAAGGAGCTGGTCAGAGGAGCACACGGCAAGGGCAGAGCTAACTTCTTCTTTTTGCAGGAGCAAGGGGCGGAGTTTTAGCTTTAAATAGCTGCTACCAGCAGTCTCTCAGTCCTTTTCTGGCAGAGCAGCAGAGAGGAAGGAGCTGGTCAGAGGAGCACACGGCCAAAGGGCAGAGCTAACTTCTTCTTTTTGCAGGAGCAAGGGGCGGAGTTTTAGCTTTAAATAGCTGCTACCAGCAGTCTCTCAGTCCTTTTCTGGCAGAGCAGCAGAGAGGAAGGAGCTGGTCAGAGGAGCACACGGCCAAAGGGCAGAGCTAACTTCTTCTTTTTGCAGGAGCAAGGGGCGGAGTTTTAGCTTTAAATAGCTGCTACCAGCAGTCTCTCAGTCCTTTTCTGGCAGAGCAGCAGAGAGGAAGGAGCTGGTCAGAGGAGCACACGGCCAAAGGGCAGAGCTAACTTCTTCTTTTTGCAGGAGCAAGGGGCGGAGTTTTAGCTTTAAATAGCTGCTACCAGCAGTCTCTCAGTCCTTACGGCGCATGCAAACTAAAAATAAAATAAAAAAAAATCTGGGTTTAATTGAGTTCCCAAGCCAAGCAACTCGTCAGGAGGTCCTACACTTCCTGACGTGCTTGCAGTTGGAGTAGAGGTGCTTTAGCGGCCCCTACACTGTTAGATTTTGACTAAACAATAAAAGAAGTAAAGAGTCTTACAAGATTAAAAAAAAAAAGTGCAAGTTTACATTTTTTAGACCTTGAATACATTTTATTGTAATAGTTAAAATGGAGTTGGAGGGAGCAGCTGTAGTTACCTGCAGTACTTGTGCTATGTTTGTTATCTTGACAGAGCGTGTGCAGAACTACATCTGCTGCAAGTGCAAGCTGGTAGCGCTATTGGAAGAGAAGGTCCAGCAGCTAGAGGCTCGCATAGTGGACCAGCAACATATTAAGGAGCTTGAGCAGTTCCTGGACAGAGCAGAAGAGACTATCCAGGTCCAAGAAGAGACAGGGCACACTTCAGAGGAGGAAGTCACTCCCCCAACTCAGGAGGTGGATGGGTGGAGGAATGTGACTCAAAGGAGTAGGCCAAGGCATCGCTCAGAGAGTCTCATCTTGCACAATCAATTTGAAGCTCTTTCCCTCAGCACACCTCATGAGGCACACATAGAGGAAGAAGTGGTTCCACCGGAGGATCTCTCCCTCATCACTATTGATGAGATACAAGATCAGGTACATGTTGATGACCAGGCTGCAGGAGAGAAGCTCATTGTGCTAGGGGATTCTATCATTAGAAATACGGAGGGATGGATTTGTGAGGAGCATGATAACCGGATGGTCACTTGCCTGCCGGGTGCAAAGGTTGCAGACATCACCAGAAATATAGATAGCTTGTTAGAGAGAACTGGGAAGGAGCCAGTGATCATGGTACACGTCGGTACCAACGATGTCGGGAAGGCCAAGCGGTCAGTCTTGGAAGCCAAATTCAGGTTGCTAGGTAGAAGATTGAAGTCCCGGGCTTCCAAGGTAGCATTTTCAGAAGTGCTACCTGTTCCTCGTGCAGGTCCCGCCAGGCAGGCAGAACTCAGAAGCCTCAATGCGTGGATGAGGCGATGGTGTCGAGAGGAGGGCTTTAGATTTGTCAGGAACTGGAGAACATTTTGGGACAAGCCAAACCTGTTCAGGAGGGATGGGTTGCACTTGAATCATGATGGGACCAGATTGCTGGCACTCAACCTCAAAAAGGCAGCAGAGCAGCTTTTAAACTGATAACTGGGGGAAAGCCGACAGGAGCTGTGTGGCATCCGGTTCGGAACACCTCATCCTCGGGGAATGAGGTTGGAGACGGTAGAGAATCACATAGAGATGACATAGCAAGTATTAACACTGGCAGAAGGGGGCACTTCCGGCCCACGACGAGATGGCTGGGTGATTCGGCAGCTCTGCTTAATGTGAAGAATAAAACTTGAAATACTGTCTTTAATGACACCAAAATCGTGAGTAAAGATCATAAACCATTGGGGAGGACAGGCTGAAAACTGTGTATCTTTAAGGGGAGAGATAACAATGAATTACTGAAGCAGTGATTTACTTTCGCTTTCTGCCGAAGTCACGTCCCAGGCAGACGGGATGTGAGAGACTGTGAGAGAAGTTGTTTTTCTTTGCTTTGAGGCTAGAAAGAAAGAAAAAAATTCTACTTACTTGGTTTTTCTGCATGCCACCCAAGAAAAAGGGTCCTACTGTGATAAAAAAGTGGGTACGTAAACCCTCAGACGCCTCGTATCAACGAGCTTGTCTTGAGAGAGCAGAAGCTGTTGCTGAAGCTGACACAATGGCGTCTGATTCTGGCAAAGTGCCAGTACATCAGCCAGATTTCTCAAGGGAGTTTAAAAACTTGAAAGCAGAAGTCAGCTCCCTTATTAAATCAGCTCTAAAAGATGTAACTTCTACTATTGAAGACCGTTTCCAGTCCTTATCATCACAGAATAAAGACCTAAGGAAAGACCTTTTACAAGAAATACAAACCCTGCAGTCACAGGTATCTAATAACGGCATTGAACTGAAAAAACTAGCAGGAGAAATCAATCAAGTTCAAACTCTAGCCTCCAAGAACGAAAGAGCTATCGCTGCACATGATGA
Organism: Phrynocephalus guinanensis; assembly: GCA_037367245.1. Lineage (NCBI taxonomy): Eukaryota > Metazoa > Chordata > Lepidosauria > Squamata > Agamidae > Phrynocephalus > Phrynocephalus guinanensis. The sequence continues at coordinate 208,791,833 of CM074732.1, read as the reverse complement.
AGAGATCGATGCCATACAACGGAAGCTTATCTATATGGAGGATTATTCTCGAAGGTCTAATCTGAAATTAATTAATTTTGAACTCCAGGATAAAAAAGAAATGAAGAAAGAAATCCTCATTTGGCTTAATTCTATCCTCCCCCAACATCTTGCTGAGACTGATATTGAAAGAATACACTTTATAGGTAGTGCTATGAAAGCTACCCCAAGACCAATTCTTATTAGATTTACTGCTTATGCCATCAAAGAACAACTGATGTCAACTCTTAGGGCAAAGCCTGACCTGCTGAAGCGTGAAGGAAGAGTTCTACAAGTTTATCAGGATATCTCCAGGGAGACTTTTGAATGGAGGAAAACCATGAGGCCTGTCACAAATGCTTTGAGAAACAACAACTATAGATACAACTGGGGATTCCCGATCTTTCTCAAGGTGTGGAAGGGTCCAACTCTACACAAAATCTATTCTTTGGAAGAAGGTGAACAACTTCTCAAGGCATGGAACATTCAAATCGAAGAAGAATAGAGAACTCCAAATTCAGCATCTGCAGTGAAGACACTGTCACCCTTTAACTCTTTAAATCTTTCAATGGGCAAACAAAATGGAGACCGATTTGAAGAGTATTGCACTACAGAAGACAGCCCTCCTTTTCTCTCTTTTCTCTCTTTTCCTGTCTCTCCCTTCCCTTCCCTCCCGTTTTTTTTATATTCCCCCCCCCTTTTTTTTTTTTTTTTTCAGCCCATTTTGTTTAATTTTGGTTATATTTGGACTTGCCCGTCCCTTAATTCTCCACTCTCATCCTGTTCCTTATCCTTTATTCTTTCCCAGTATATTTTTTCCTTTCCCCCCTTATTTTTTCTCTATTTTTTTTTTATTCTTATTTTTATTTTTATTTATTGTTTTTGTTTTTTGTTTTTTGTTTTTTTTTTTGGGGGGGGGGAGGGGACTGAGGGAGGAAAGGAGGTGAATAGAAGGATCTTAAAATTTATATTATTATGTTATCTCTTTCAATACATTCTTTGTTTTCAACTTTTCACGTATATAATTGTAAACAAGATTAGACAGTGCTAACGCTAACTTAGAGCTTCTGAATCATTATTTAGCCATCGGGAAGTGTACGGGTGCTTTCCCCCTCCCTCCTATAAGGGCGCATACAGAATGTGTGTGAGAGCCAAGAGGATGGGAGAACAGAAAATAAATGTAGGTGGTAGGGTTTGGCTAATCATTGCCTTTTTTTTTATTATATGTAATGTTTGTTTGAATATGTGCACAAAGAGACCGTTCCAGATCGTTAATAGAATGAAAATATGGGTAGACTGTTAAAATTGGTTACATTGAATGCCAAGGGTCTAGGAACTGTCACGAAGAGAAAAAGAATAGAGTCATTAATCAAGAAGAATAAACCGGACATCGTCTTTCTTCAAGAAACACACCAAGCGAAAGATGGCCAAAACGAACTGAAACTACCCAACATCAACATCTATGAAAAAAGTTTTGGTACATCTAAAGCAAGGGGGGTGGCAATCTTAATATCAAAGCACTGTGATTGTATTGTTGAAAAAACTGTGAAAGACTTGGAAGGTAGATATATTATTCTTCAGGCCACAATTGGACTAGAACAATATACATTGATAAATGTTTATGCACCAAATGCTAATCACAACCTGTTTTACAAAGAGGTATGGGAGCAGATAGAAAAGGTACAGAAAGGACATGTGATTCTGACAGGAGATTTCAACATGGTTATGGACAAAATAAAAGATAAAACAATGACTAGGAAGGTAGACTTCAGGGCTAGACATACAATCTTAACAAAATTCATCGCAAATACAGGACTAAAGGATGTTTGGAGAGAATTAAAGGGCGATGAAAGAAAATTTACTTTTTATTCATCAGCCCATAAAGCTTATTCAAGAATAGATTTTATATTTATCTCACAAAGTTTGCTATCTAAAGTTGTAAATACAAATATAGAATTGATAAAAATTTCTGATCATGCTTTAATGTCTATTGAAATAGAAAATAAGAAGAATTATAAGGAAGCAAGAAGGTGGACAATAAACCCTAGAATTTTTCAAACCCCAGATACAGTACAAAAAATACAAAGAGAATGGCTAGAAACCTGGAATATCAATGAAGAAGGTGGTGGTCAAATAGGAGTTATCTGGGACACTCTGAAGGCAGCGGCTAGAGGTTACATAATAAAAGAAAGTGCTATTATTAAAAGTCGAGATCAGCAAAATAAAAAAAAATTGGAGGCTACTATAGCAGACCTTGAATCTCAATTTTTTCTAACCAAAGACAAAAATTTTTTAATTCAGGTTGAGGCCAGGAAAAGGGAATTAGAAGATATAGATCTACAACAAACCCAAAGAAATCTACTATATTTGAAAAGAAACTTTTTCGAATACAGTAATAAAAACTCCAAGATGCTAGCAAAATTAGCACAGAAAAGGAAAGAAAAAAGCATGATAGGAAGGATAAAGGATTTAAGCGGCAATATTTTTACTCAAATGAAAGAAAAATTAAAAGCTGTCCAAGAATTTTATCAAAACTTATATACAGCCAATAGAAGTAGTAAGGAAGTTATGGAACAATATATTGACAAAAATTTAAAAGTAAGACTAGCGGAAGAAGATAGGCTTGTAATGGAAAAAGCTATTAAAGAGGAGGAGATAGACGATGTTATAAACAAGCTAAAGAATGCCAAAACTCCAGGAGATGACGGATTGGGACCAGAATTTTACAAGGTATTCAAATCAATGTTAATTCCTAAGTTAAAGAAACTTTATAATGAGATATTGGAGGGCGAGCAAGCTCCTCCCTCCTGGAAACATACCTTAACTATTTTAATTCTCAAGCCTAATAAAGATCCAACAGATGTTGGATCCTATAGACCAATATCACTTATAAATCAAGATGCCAAGATTTTTACAGCAATTCTAGCCAAAAGAATGTACACATTTATAGACAAATATATTAAAGAAGACCAAACAGGCTTTATCAAAGGCAGACAAATGTCAGACACTGTAAGAAGAGTCTTGAATGTTCTTTATGAGATGGGAAGATCACAGGATAAAGCATGCATTTTGTCTCTAGATTTATTTAAAGCCTTTGATTGTGTCCAATGGCCTGCGTTAAAACTTTTATTAGTGAAATGGGGATTTGGCGAAAAATTTCTAAGTGTAATAAACCAACTCTATTCTCATAGTACCTCATCAATCATTGTCAATGATGGGATGACAGAAAAAATTACCCTAGGCCGAGGAACAAGACAGGGATGTCCTTTATCGCCAGTTCTGTTTTGCATAGTGATCGAGCTACTAGCTAATGCAATAAGGGAGGACCAACTTATTAAAGGTATGGGTAAGGAAGGCAAGATAAAAATCAGTTTATTTGCGGATGACGCTTTGTTAACAATAAAAAATCCGGTAGAAAACATATTAAGAATAAAAGCACATCTAAAGGAATTTGGTGAAACAACCGGATTATGTGTCAACTGGCAGAAATCAGAAATCATGCTTTTCAATCAGGAAAATCGAGACATGGAAGAGATCTCCAATTACGAACTGAAAATTTGTAAATGTATAAAATACCTAGGGATACTTTTAGATAAAGACATTAGCAAAACGAAAGAACGAAATTACACAAAAATAAAAGAAGAGATTAGAAATAAATTACAAAATTACTCCAAATTAAACTTATCATGGTTTGGTAGAATAGCAATGGTAAAAATGAAAATACTTCCTAAAATTAATTTTCTTTTTAGAATGTTACCTATTCAATACTCAGAAATTGAAATTAAAGTCTATCAAGATCTTATAAATAAATTCTGCAATGGTGGAAAAAAAGCAAGATTAAATAAAAGCTTATGGTACAGATCTCAAAAGAGGGAGGTATAGGCATACCTAATCTTAGAATATATTACATAGCTAATCAGCTTAGTTCCCTGGGGGAAATACTATTTAAACCTCAGAAACTAATATGGTGGGAACTTCAATCAGAGGAACTAAATGAAGACATAAATAAATATGTGTTTAGTTTCCCCTCAAAAAGGAAAAGTTACCCAATTAATAACCCTCTTCTAAGTTCCCTATTGCTCACTTGGAAAAAGTATGGAAAGAAATTGATACAGGAAGGCTCCCCACTTGGCGCGGTGATCGATCAGATAAATTTCCCCACGAACATGAAGAAATTGGGAGACTTATTTAAATTAAGGAAAGTGGCAAGACTAAAAGATTGGATTAAAAAGATGACATCAAAACAAGAAATTAAACGTATTCTGCAAACTCAGGAATTGTCCTGGTTGAATTACGCTCAGTTAGAAAGCTGGACGAAAGAATGGATTAGGAGAAATACACAACTTAGAGGATATACAAAATTTGAGCAATTTCTGTCAACATATGAATTAGAGAAAGGAAATACAGGGAAAGGAACAGTTGGTAAACTATATAAAATAATTCAAGATTCATTTGAGAATAGGGAACAGGACACAATAAGAGAGCTATGGAAACAAGACATAGAGAAAGAAATAAATAATGACGAGTGGAAAAGAATTTGGAATTTGAGGATTCTACGGTCATTATCAGTCAGAATAAAAGAAAACTACTTCAAACTAGTTTTAAGATGGTATATGACTCCAGTCAGAATGAATAGAATGAATCCCAAATATTCTAAGCTCTGCTGGAAATGCGAAAAAAAGACAGGTACTTATATTCATTTATGGTGGGAATGTGAAATAGTTCAAAAGTTTTGGCAAGAGATTATTGAGGAGATAAGAGAAATAATACAAACTGATATTAAATGTGTACCGGAAATTGCTTTGTTATCATTACCACCTATTAATGAATATGATGTGAAAACTAAAGAATTAATAGCAAATCTTATGACAGGAGCTAGACTGATTATTGCTAGGAACTGGAAATTGAAATCAGACCTAAAAATTGCTGAATGGTATAAGGAAGTGTGGGACATAGCGTTAAATGATAAACTATCTTGTAATATAAAAGTTTTGAGAGGTGAAATAAAAAAGGATATTTTCTATGATGTTTGGGGGAAATTTATAGATCATGTATTATTAAAAGGGAAAGGGATACAACCAACTTATAACCCAACACAGTTCTGGCGTAAAGGGCCTTAAGAAGCCTATTGGAAGAAGATGAAGAAGAAAGAGAAGATGCAAGAATACTGGACGGTTTCTTGGGGGTGGGGGGCACTTTGTATTGTTTATGTATTGTTTATGATTGTCTATTGTCTATTACTGTTTTTTTTTTAATTGTTTATTATTGTTATTTTGTCTTTAAAATTATAAATAAAATTTAAAAAAAAAAAAAAAAAATTAACACTGGCAGAATAGCGGAATGTGACAGTTCGTCTACTGAAAATAAAAGCTGTGGGGGGAGAAGAACAAGGCAGCTGTTGCGGGACCCACTGTACAAGTGCTTCTACGCCAATGCTCGAAGCCTCCGAGCAAAGATGGGAGAACTTGAACATCTGGCAGCTAGGGATAACATTGATATAATAGCCATAACAGAAACCTGGTGGAATGTGGAGAACCAGTGGGACACAGCAATCCCAGGCTATAAACTCTATAGAAGGGATAGAGAGGGGCGGGTTGGAGGAGGAGTGGCCATCTATGTCAAAGAAGGCATAAAATCCAGCAGAATGGAGATTGACAGAGGGTCTGACTCTGCCATAGAATCACTGTGGGTTAAACTACCAGGTCCAAAGAGTGATGTGATAGTTGGAGTATTCTATCGTCCACCAGATCAAAAACTTGAGGGGGACCTTGAAATGAGGAGACAAATCATGGAGGTGGCTAAGAGGGATAGGATAGTAATCATGGGGGACTTTAATTATCCCCACATTGACTGGGCCAATGCGAGCTCTGGGCAAGAAAGAGAAACTGGGTTTCTTGACTTGCTGAATGACTGTGCCTTAGAGCAACTTGTCATGGAGCCCACCCGAGAACAGGCAACTCTAGATCTAATATTGTGTGATACTCAGGACCTCGTCAGGGATGTGAATGTCACTGAGCCTCTGGGGAACAGTGACCATGCTGCAATTACCTTTGCCATGCATGTCGGAGGAAGAGTGTCAACCAAATCAGACATAAAAACCCTTGATTTTCGAAGGGCAAACTTCCCTCAGATGAGGAAACTAGTTAGAGAGAAACTGAAGGGGAGGGTTAGAAGAATCCAATCTCTTCAGTGTGCATGGAGCCTGTTTAAAACAACAATAATAGAGGCCCAGCACAAGTGCATACCACAAAGAAAGAAGAGCTCATTTAAGTCCAAGAGGACACCGGCATGGTTAACGAGTGGAGTTAGAGAGGCTCTAAAGCACAAGGAGAGGTCCTTCTGTAAATGGAAATCCTCCCCAAATGAGGAAAATAAAAAGGAACACAAACTCTGGCAAAAGAAATGTAAAAAGATGATAAGGGAGGCAAAGAAAGACTTTGAGGAACGCATGGCTAGCAATATAAAGGGTAATAATAAAAGCTTCTTTAAATATGTTAGAAGTAGAAAACCTGCCAGAGAACCAATTGGGCCTCTGGATGGTGAGGGAGGAAAAGGGGAGGTTAAGGAGGACTTGGACATTGCAGAGAAATTGAACGAGTTCTTTGCGTCTGTCTTCACGACAGAGGACCTTGAGCGGATTCCGCTGCCTGAGCCGCCCCTCTTGACTAAAGAATTAAATCAAATACAGGTTAAAAGAGAGGAGGTTTTAGGACTAATTGATAAATTGAGGATTAACAAGTCACCGGGCCCAGATGGCATCCACCCAAGGGTTATTAGGGAACTGAGAAATGAAATTGCAGATCTCTTAACGGTTATATGCAACTTGTCTCTTAAAACGGCCACAGTGCCGGAGGACTGGAGGATAGCAGATGTCACACCAATTTTTAAAAAAGGAAGGAGGGGGGACCCAGGAAACTACAGGCCGGTTAGCCTTACATCTGTCCCAGGGAAGATGGTGGAAGGCCTCATCCAAGAGAAAATCTTAAAACACATAAAAGAACAAACCTTGCTGAGAGAAAATCAGCATGGCTTCTGTAAGGGTAAATCTTGTCTTACAAACCTTTTAGAATTTTTTGAAAAGGTCAACAGGCACGTGGATTTGGGTGAACCGGTGGATATAGTCTATCTGGATTTTCAAAAGGCTTTTGACACAGTCCCTCACCAAAGGCTGCTGAGAAAATTGCATAGTCAGGGGATAAGAGGGCAGGTCCTCTTATGGATTGAGAACTGGTTGAGATCCCGGAAACAAAGAGTAGGTGTCAATGGGAAATTTTCACAGTGGAGAGAAGTGAAAAGCGGTGTGCCCCAGGGCTCGGTCCTGGGACCGGTGCTTTTCAATCTGTTCATAAATGACCTGGAGACAGGGATAAACAGTGAGGTGGCCAAGTTTGCAGATGACACAAAACTTTTCCATGTGGTAAAAACCAGAGAAGATTGTGAAGAGCTCCAGAAGGATCTCTCCAAACTGGGGGAGTGGGCTGAGAAATGGCAAATGCGTTTTAATGTAACCAAATGTAAAGTAATGCATATTGGGGCAAAAAATCCAAACTTCATCTATCAACTCATGGGCTCTGAGTTATCCGTGACGGATCAGGAAAGAGATCTTGGTGTGTTGGTGGACAGCTCCATGAAGGTGTCTCCCCAATGTGTGGCAGCAGTGAAGAAGGCCAATTCCATGCTAGGGATTATCAAAAAGGGGATTGAAAATAAAACAGCCAACATTATAATGCCGTTATATAAAACAATAGTAAGGCCCCACCTGGAGTATTGTGTACAATTCTGGTCACCGCATCTCAAGAAAGACATAGTGGAACTGGAAAAGGTGCAGAAGAGAGCAACTAAAATGATTACTGGGCTGGGGCACCTCCCTTATGAAGAAAGGCTAAAACAATTGGGCCTCTTTAGTCTGGAAAAAAGGCGCTTGAGGGGGGATATGATTGAGACATACAAAATAATGCAGGGTATGAGTAAAGTGGATAGAGGGAAGCTCTTCTCCCTCTCTCAAAATACCAGAACTAGGGGACATACACTCAAATTGAGTGCTGGGAGAGTAAGAACTGACAAAAGAAAATATTTTTTCACCCAGCGTGTTGTAAGTCTATGGAACTCCCTGCCACAGGATGTGGTGATGGCATCTGGCCTGGATGCCTTCAAAAGGGGATTGGACAGATTCCTAGAGGAAAAGTCCATCACGGGTTACAAACCATGATGGAGATGTGTAATCTCTAGGCTTTAAACCAGGGTACTTCAAGGGCCAGATGCAGGGGAGTGGTATCAGGAGACAGATATCTAGTCTCATGCGCTCCCAAACGCATCTGGTGGGGCCGCTGTGAGATACAGGAAGCTGGACTAGATGGGCCTTTGGCCTGATCCAGCATGGCTCTTCTTATGTTCTTATGTTCTTATGTTTTTAATGCGACGGGGCTTGAAGTATACTTGTTGGTGACATCACAGACTCTGGCCAGTGGGCTCCAAAAGATGTTGCCTCCTCCTTTGGAAGGTGGGAGACCCGGTGAAGTTCGACGTCTTGGCTGTTCAGGTTGCAAAGCCCCTTAAAACCCTAGAATTAGTTCCCTCTGGCCTGTCGAGTCTTAACTCCCACAACTTCTTCTGGGAGACGCTGTATAATTAATCTCTTAGGCTAAATATTAGGTCAAAGATTACACTTCCTAAATATGGAAATACTCACCTTCACTCCGAGTTAGCTGGATTTGCTTTTGTTAGAGGTAACTATTTTGCATGACAATGTATTTATTCATCTTAATGTTATATTTATAACTCACCCACTTGGCTGGTGGCCACTCTGGGTGACTAGTGAACATGAAATGAATTTCTTCTCCAAATAATGCAGCCATAACTTCATGATTATACCTGAAATGCAGGTAGCTTCACTCCTTTTGCCATATAACTCTAAGTAGTGAATTTCATGTATTATATTGAGGCATTGGACTAACTTCAAACAGCGAAATGCAGCTTTCTAGCACCATTTCCAGTATTTGACTGGGATCCCTAAGTAAAAGAGATTGAAGCTAAAAGGGACAGATGATGGACATATAAACCAAGGGAAAGTGTAGCTTTGAACCAACGTTTCAAAGGCTGTCCAATTTTCAGCTAAAAGAGGGTCCTCCCCCCGAGAATCTTTTTTCACCCTGTGAAAATTATGGAAGATCTCCTGGGGGATTAGCAGCAAATTAAAAATGTTCTCTTTTCGCCGGGACATTAGTGAATTTTAATATAATTACAGCTTGTATGTGAAGATTCTCAGTCATCCAGGTGAGTTTATCCGGAAGTTGAGTCATGGCAACTAGACTTATTTTTCTTGAGAGACAGAAACGTTTTGCTGTTTGGATGAGCAGCGAAATGTCTCTATCTCTCAAGAAAAAGAAGTCCAGTTGTCATGACTCAATTTCCAGATAATTACGGCTTGTTTGAAACAACATTTTGATTCTGAATTTATTCTGTTGTGATTTCATGAAATTCTTGTAATGTTTTAGACTGCTCATCATTCTGAGGGACCAGGTTGGAAAAAGATTTGCAAATACTTTTAATGTTCTTTTTCTTAGTGTTTGTCCTACTTAGTGATGGGGTCCGCTGTAAATATTTTTTTGTAAATACTTTTAATAATGTAGCAAATAAGATTCTACAACTCTACAGTCTAACATATTCATATTCATATATGGTAGCTTCTTTTTCTTTCTTTCACATTTAATTTTTTTAGATCCAACATTTATAGTGTATATTTGTATATTGCATATTTATTTTATTTAATCTCTATTATCTATTGTCTTCTTCTTTCTCACCTTATACATTTTTGTGCACCTACTCTTCTTTATTTGTTCTTTATATTGGGAGCTGTGTAACAAGTAAATTTCCCCAATGTGGGATCAGCAAAGATTTATCTCATATAAGTAAAATAAATACTCTTTGGCACCTCGGAGACCAAGCCTGCTCTGTCTTCCCTGTGACAGTCCTTCCTGTACCTGAAGGCGGGTCTCACACCATCTCTTGGTCTTCTCTTTTCCAGCTCAACTCAACCGGCTCCCTTGACTGTTCCTCCCAGGGCTTGATTTCTCCAGAACTTTTTTGCCATAAGGAATGAAACGTCTACCCTCCTGGTAGAGACAAGGGAAGCATCTGGTACATTCTTTAGCCTCCATCAAATGTCACCAGCTCAGCTCTTCCCACAGAAATAAACACAGGAAGAAAGACGCCCTACGAGTCGATGGCTGTCATCGCAAATCTTGATCTAGTCAAGTGGCCCAAGGTTTTGGTGTTTCCAGATGAGACAATGCGTTGCAGGCTTAATCTAGGGGAAATGAAAAATCAAAATCCCTTCATGCAATTATTTATTTATTTATTTTAGAGTATTTTTACCTCGCCTTTCTCCTTGGAAAAGGACCCAAAGCGGCTTATAGTAATGAGGGATAATACACAGTCCAGTACAATTAAAACATGTTCAAGTATTTGAGAAAAAGGAATTAAAGGACATCTTACAGCATTAATAGACAATTACCCCATTGGGGAAAAAGGCTGTTGGAGTAATGCACCATTTAGCCTACACTTACACTTGTGTTGAGAAGGCAGGATATTACCGCAGAGCTGAGCGCAGAGTGCTAGAATCAGCTCACTCAATTAAGTCATGAGTAATTTATGTTGGATCTTGTTCTCCAAAGTCTATAAAGCAGAGACTTTTGTTAACCAGCAGTATTTAGTTTAATAAAAGTAAAGTCTTTTAAAAGGCAGCTTCGGGGGAAGGGCGAGGGTGGCCTTGCGGCTGACAAAATCAATAGGCAGCAGGATCGGTGTTTTAATCCGTGACAGCACAAATTAAAAGGACTTTACAGCTTGGTACAAGGTGTGGAGGAAGGGGTGCCCCACCCTGTCCTGCTTGCACCCAGTCCTGAGCAAGGAGAAAGATGTTCCTCTGACAGGCAATACACATGGAAGCAGGGTCCCTTACAACTGCGAGCAAGATTTCGTTCCTCTAATGACGCCTCCACAATAAAATGGAATTGTCTCCCTCTCTGCGTCTTTAATTGCACCAAAAGGAAACTGTCTGTGTTAGATTCTGGAAACCCACTTGGCATGGGCAGAAGAGAACAAGAAGATGAACTGCAAGGGAGATCAGGGAATAGTAATCTGTGCAGGATGGAATTACACTGCCTCCCAAAACTCAGGATTTCCCTTGCGTGGAAAAAAGGATGAGAAAAGAAAGGCACTAAGAGCATAAGAACCTAAGAAGAGCCATGCTGGATCAGGCCAGAGGCCCATCTAGTCCAGCTTCCTGTATCTCACAGTGGCCCCACCAGATGCGTTTGGGAGCACATGAGACTAGATCTCTGTCTCCTGATGCCACTCCCCTGCATCTGGTCCTTGAAGTACCCTGGTTTTAAGCCTGGAGATTACACATCTCCATCATGGTTTGTCACCTGTAATGGACTTTTCCTCCAGGAATCGGTCCAATCCCCTTTTGAAGGCATCCAGACCAGATGCCATCACCACATCCTGTGGCAGGGAGTTCCATATACTTACAACGCGCTGGGTGAAAAAATATTTTCTTTTGTCAGTTCTTACTCTCCCAGCCCTCAATTTGAGTGTATGTCCCCTAGTTCTGGCATTTTGGGAGAGAGAGCAGAGCTTCCCTGTATCCACTTTACTCATACCCTGCATTATTTTGTATGTCTCAATCATATCCCCCCTCATGCGCCTTTTTTCCAGACTAAAGAGCCCCAAATGTTTTAGCCTTTCCTCATAAGGGAGGTGCCCCAGCCCAGTAATCATTTTAGTCATTCTCTTCTGCACCTTTTCCAGTTCCACTATGTCTTTCTTGAGATCCGGTGACCAGAATTGTACACAATACTCCAGGTGCGGCCTTACTATTGTTTTGTATAATGGCATTATAATGTTGGCTGTTTTATTTTCAATCCCCTAGCATGGAATTTGCCTTCTTCACCACTGCCACACATTGGGGAGACACCTTCATGGAGCTGTCCACCAACACACCAAGATCTCTTTCCTGATCTGTCACGGATAACTCAGAGCCCATGAGTTGATAGATAAAGTTTTGATTTTTTTTTTTGCTCCAATATGCATTACTTTACATTTGGCTACATTAAAACACATTTGCCATTTCGTAGCCCATTCCCCCAGTTTGGAGAGATCCTTCTGGAGCTCTGTACAATCTTCTCTGGTTTTTACCACATGGAAAAGTTTTGTGTCATCTGCAAACTTGGCCACCTCACTGCTTATCCCTGTCTCCAGGTCATTTATGAACAGATTGAAAAGCACCGGTCCCAGTTCTTCTATGGTGAGAAAGGATGTCTTGAGGTGTTGGCATACAATGTTTTGAGGCAGATTGAAATGCACAGTGAACTGCAGTGATTTCACCCTCCCCCCACAGCCTTTCACAAGGGTGAAGGGACCAGTGTGTCGTCTCTGTCAACAGCAGTGTTGGGTAAATCAGAATAAACCTTTTTAAAACCACACTTGGGTGTTTTATGTGAAATGGAAGGGTGGGTTTCTTTAATTTTTTTTGCATGAAAGCTTTGTGAATGCATTTCTGTAGGCAAAAATCAGCCTTAAGAACATAAGAACCTAAGAGGAGCCCTGCTGGATCAGGCCAAAGGCCCATCTAGTCCAGCTTCCTGGATCTCACAGTGGCCCCACCAGATGCCTCTGGGAGCGCATGAGACTAGATCTCTGTCTCCTGATACCACTCCTCTGCATCTGGCCCTTGAAGGACCCCGATTTTAAGCCTGGAGATTACACATCTCCATCATGATTTGTCACCTGTAATGGACTTTTCCTCCAGGAATCGGTCCAATCCCCTTTTGAAGGCATCTAGGCCAGATGCCATCACCACATCCTGTGGCAGGGAGTTCCACAGACTAAGATCGCGCTGGGTGAAAAAATATTTTCTTTTGTCTGTTCTTACTCTCCCAGCCCTCAATTTGAGTGTATGTCCCCTAGTTCTGGTATTTTGTGAGAGGGAGAAGAGTGTCCCTCTATCCACTTTACTCATGCCCTGCATTATTTTGTCCGTCTCAATCATATCCCCCCTCAGGCACCTTTTTTCCAGACTAAAGAGTCCAAATGTTTTAGCCTTTCCTCATAAGGGAGGTGCCCCAGCCCGGTGATCACTGTTTGGGGGTTGTCTTCCAAGACGCTGGAGCTTTATTCGCAACCTTGCATGCTGCCTGGAGATGGTGTGGCTGGGAGGGACATTTCTTGGCTGAGCTCACTCTCCAGGAGTAAAAAGCAAAGCAAAGCAAAGTGTTCTGCTTATATACCGCCCCATACCACTACAAGTAGTCTCTGGGCGGTTTACAATTTTCTAATTACAGTGTACAGGTTACACATGCCCCCCCAGCAAGCTGGGTACTCATTTTACCGACCTCGGAAGGATGGAAGGCTGAGTGAACCTTGAGCCTACTACCAGGGATTGAACCCAGGTTGTGAGCACAGTTTTACCTGCAGTACAGGCATTTAACCACTGCACCACGAGGCTCATAGTAACCAATCATTCCTTCCCACAAGTGAATTCAAGGAGAACCCTGCCTCTCTGTCAAGTGCTGTTTTCCCCTGGCTTTTCGTCCTTTGGAAGCAGGGTTGGTTGTTTGGTTTGCTGTTGATCAGTTCCCAACTGTAAGTAAACAAATGTGTTTATTCTTTCTCCTACAAATGTCTCGGAGTGAGTGACTGAATCTTTAAGTGTTGATTAATGGGAAAGGGGTGGACTGTCCCAGGAGCTTGAAGCTATTCTCCTCTGCGAGTCTCTGTACTTCTGTTCCATAGCACAAGGAATTTTACCAGAAATTCAAAACTCTGCAACACCAGACACCTTTTTTATGGAAGGTTGAGTTTCCTTATCCTTATTTGTGAACAAATGGGGTTCGAATCCCAGAAAGTGAAGGGGAATGGTTACATAGTACAGCGGTACCTCAGTTTAAGTAATTAATGCATACTTTGGGACGTTTTGTATCCTGAAAAAATTGTAAACCGAAGCACAGTTTCAAAAAAAAAGTTTTTTAAAAAAACACCACTACTACATGGCCATGGCTTCTTTCCCTAAAATACAGTGGTACCCTGACTTAAGAGCAGCTCGACTTAAGAGCAATTCGACTTAAGAGCGGAAAACTGTTGGCATTTTAACTTACAAGTTTTAGATATGGTTTGCTCGACTTACAAATGTTTTTTTTTATTTTTTTCAATTTTTTTAACTTATTTTTTCAATTTTTGATAGGTACCTCGACTTAAGAGTAGTTCGACTTAAGAGCATGCCTTCTGAATGGATTAAATTCATAATTCGAGGTACCACTGTACATAGAAAATACCTCCATTTGTCACCACCACATGATTCTGTAGAGAGGGAAAGGGCTGACCAAGAAGTACCAGAGATAAAAGAGGAGACGCAGCTGATTTTTTGAGTTTTGCACCATTGTATGGAGCATCTTCTCTTGGTTCTTGTTTTGCGGTGGACGACAACATTCCCTCGTTGGCCTACCCTTTGACCATTCTCTCCCTAAGACCCCAGGGAGTTTAAGGCAAGTGAGAGCACAAGGCGTTCTTGATAGGGAGACAGATTGACTTGGGTTTCTTATTTATTTATTTATATACAGTGGTACCCCAACTTAAGAGCAATTTGACTTGAAGAGCAGAAAACTGTTGGCGTTTTAACTTACAAATTTTAGATATGGTCTGCTCGAGTTACGAATATTTTTTTCTTTTTCTTTTTTTTTCTTTTTAACTTATTTTTTCAAAATTTTAGATAGGTACCCCGACTTAAGAGTAGTTTGACTTAAGAGCATGCATTCGGAACGGATTAAATTCGTAAGTCGAGGTGCCACTGTAATTGTTCCTTCTCCCCCCCCCCCAATCTCCCAGTGTATGTATGTATGAAAGAGCACACTGTGCTTTCTTCCCCATCTTAGGAAGAGATGATAGATAAACAGGCAATTGGTGAGAAGACCTGGCCGAAGGTCACTTTCTAATAACCCTGAAACAGAGAGGCAGGCTTGCAACCACCTGCCCGGTTGGGAAAGAGATTGATGATTTCTCCCAGGACGCAGGAAGAAAAGGGGTTGGGAAGAAACAATGATGTATCTGTTTCTCAAATGGCAATGCTGAACGCGGATGCGCTCGGCTCCGTGACTTCAGGGCAATTTCCCTCTTGCACCGACACTCCGTAATCTCATTCGAAAGGGGGGACCTCGTCCATGAAACCAGCTTTCCACTAAGTGAAAGCGCACATGGCCAATTATACAAAAGGATTCTTCCTCTTAAATAGGATTATCTATCAATTCGCTCAATACATTTAATTCTCTTTCCCCCCCCCCCCTTTCTTTCTTCCTACAGCTCAAGGTCTGGAAGAGCAGAGGGGAGCAATTTTATATTGTATGAAACACACATAAAAGAAGACCGTAGGAGGAGGCAGGAGGCTTACGCACAATCAGAACAGAGGGAGCAACGCTGAGGATTTCAGGCACTGCTTTGGCTCCATTTATACAGTCACAAGGGAGTGCAAGGCATGTTTGGGTTGCTCCACTCCCGTTAAGAACACCCTCTGCAGTTAAGGGCGAGGGCCAACCCCCATGGCCTGCTAGTGGGTCGAAATGTTTGGGGACAAGACACTCACCTTTCCATTGACAATGGAGTAACAAAAGTAAGGCCACCCGTGGCGTATTGTGTACATTTCTGGCCAGTAGATTACTGGGCTGGGGCACCTCCCTGATGAGGAAAGGCTAAAACATTTGGGGCTCTTTAGTCTGGAAAAAAGGCGCCTGAGGGGGGATATGATTGAGACGGACAAAATAATGCAGGGCATGAGTAAAGTGGATAGAAGGAAGCTCTTTTCTCTCACACAAAATACCAGAACTAGGGGACATACACTCAAATTGAGGGCTGGGAGAGTGAGAACAGACAAAAGAAAATATTTTTTCACCCAGAGCGTTTTTAGTCTGTGGAACTCCCTGCCACAGGAGGTGGTGATGGCATCTGGCCTGGATGCCTTCAAAAGGGGATTGGACAGATTCCTGGAGGAAAAGTCCATCACAGGTGACAAACCATGATGGAGATGTGTAATCGCCAGGCTTAAAACCGGGGTCCTTCAAGGACCAGATGCAGGGGAGTGGTATCAGGAGACAGAGATCTAGTCTCATGGGCTCCCAAACGCATCTGGTGGGCCCCTGTGAGATACAGGAAGCTGGACTAGATGGGCCCTTCTTGGCCTGATCCAGCAGGGCTCTTCTTATATGTTCTTATATTCTTATGACTAGATGGGCCTTTGACCTGATCCAGCAGGTGGCAAGGCATCCTGGCAGGACACAACCATCGTAGGTGAATTTCTTTGGCAGCTGTCCCCAAATGTGGTTCTTGATTGTTTCCCCCTCTGGGCTTTCCTCCTAAAGCCAACCCTCTCCTCCTGGGGCAGAATGAAGCCTGCATCCTCCTTCAACAAAGCAGGTTGGGAATGAAGAAACAGGAGGGGACCGAATTCTTGCAAGGAGTCTCAAAAGCCCAGCATGGGGATCTGGAGTGGATTCCACCGGCTTCTTCCCAGAACTATGTATTTATTTCCATCCCGTTGGCACAGGCCACGAAGAGGAAGTGTGATGGGAATCCAACAGAATCCCACAGAATCTGAAGCATATTTTTATTTATTTATTTATTTATTCATTCATTCATTCATTCAATCAATCAATCAATCATTCATTCATTCATTCATTCATTCATTTTTTTAATCATCAAATCATCATTACTTATCGTTATCACAGATATCAAATAAAGCTAAAAAGTCCCAGTTGTCATTCATCATGTTATCTGAGTGTACTGTAGGACCCCAGTATCCACTGATTCAGTTATCCACGGTTGGCAGAGGAAAAAAAGTTAAATAATTCAGCAGCCACAAAGCAAGCTATTGTTGCAAACAGCAGCTGTAAAGCAAGCTACCGTCTCAAAACAGCAGTCATAAAGTAAGATACTGTCAGGAAACAGCAGTTTGGAGGTGGATGGGCAGGTGTTCTCTCTTACCCACGGGAAGGCCTGGAACCAATCCCCAGCAGATACCGGGGTCCTACTGTATGTTGTATCCTAGAGATGGGCACGACTTGAAAAAAAAAATTTCGAGTTGTCGTTAGTCGGGCCGGTCCCGTTTCGGGTCGTTTCCGGTTTTCGCGAAAATTCACAAAAATTAGTCGGTTTGTTTTTTCGTTTTTTCGTTGTCGTTAGTACTGGTTTTTTTGGGGGGGGGAGCGGGCTCCTGGAGGCACCTCTGTGGGGTGGGTGCCTCCTCTGGCCCGCTATAAAGGGAAAGTGGGCTCCTGGAGGCACCCGTGGGTGCCTCCTATCCTCACCCACTAGGAAGGGGAAGCAGGCTCCAAGAGACCCCTCTACATGGGGGTCTCCCTTCCTCACCTGCTGCTGCTGCAAAATGCTATGCAATAGCCATATGGATATTGCATAACATAATGTGAAGACAGTGAGACCAGTGTGAGAGTCATAGAATCATGCCTTCCCTGCACAAGGCTCTCGCACCACCATATCTCACACAGAAGGGAATTGTACTTGCTGCGTGTAGTGCAATGCAAGCAAGTAGATCTGGCTTAGGGTTAAGGTGGGTTAGTGCAAGGGCTAGGGTTAGGCTAGTGACGGGTAAGGTTACGGTGGGCTAGTGGGTTGCACCTCTGGGTGCCTCTCTGACCCACTAAGAAGACAGTCTGTGACGTATGGGTACGGAGTCAAGGGTTAGGGTTAGGGCTAGGGCAGGTTTTAGGGGGCTTTTTGGCACATCCCAGAAGTCTCCATGGCCAAGTGGCCATGCGACTGGTGGGATGGCTCCAAAAATTTGCATGGTCGTCCACTCCCACATGGCTGGCCACTCGGCCAGCCCATCCAATGCGCAGGTGTAAAAAAAAACCCCCATAAAATAAAATCAATGGAGGACAGAGGAGGAGAGGAGAGACATTTTGTTGCAAGAAAAAACCCCACTGCTACTGTGAAAAATCTGGCAGTTTATAAATTTTCGCGTGTTTCTGTTGTGCTTGTGTGTTTTTGGACCACGATTTCAAAAACAATATTGCGTTCTTTAGTCTTTGGATCCCCCGCCCGCACCGCATGGCATGACGATGGCGACTCGCGAGTCCGGCTGCCCAGGACGGGGGGGAGGCGGGACCCCCCCTCTCACACAGAAACCACCACCCCTCCGGTAGGTGCCCTGCGCCCTTAGTCAAGCAGGCATTTTTCCGCCTGCTTTTTTGGCCCGGGAATGGGTGGGGGGAGAGTTTAAAGTTTTTTCCTGTGCCGTCCGTGCCGCTTGCTTGCGCTTTAATTGCGGCGGGCGGCGGCCGGCGGCCGGCGGCCGGCGAGACTGGGCTTTTTGCTGGCTGGCTGCGAGCCTGCGGCGAGTCCCACAGAGCAGCCCACTAGGACGGGGGATGGGGGGGAGGCCGGGGACCTCCAGAAACAACCCCTCTGGTAGGTGCCCTGAGGCACGGCAGGCATTTTTCCGCCTGTTTTTTTGGCCCGGGAACTGGGGTTTTTTAACTTTTAAAAACTTTTTTTCTGTGCCGCGTGGCATCACGCGATCGCGCGATGCAAGGAACGAGCACGACAAATCAGACCAAAATTGTTCGTTCGTCAGTTCGAGCTCGAAGTCTGGCGGAGTAATTCCCATTACCGTTTCCGTAGAGTAACGGAACTGAGTATCGGAAACGGAAACGGGAATACCGCTAAGTCATGCCCATCTCTATTGTATCCATTAGCCCATGTGAAAATTTAGCCCATGTGAGAATTTCAAACAAGCATAGAGAACACAGGTTGGCAGTCACCATTAGATCAGGGAGAAGAAAGAGTCTCCACTAAAGACTTCCAGGGAAAATTAATTTTATCGGCTGAGTTTGTTACGGAAAAGAAATCTAGGCTTCTCTCAAGTCAGGAGTCACTAGCCCCCACTGTGTATACCGTGTGAGACATTTTAGCTAGGCGTGATGGACTACCTACTGTGTGTTTATATGAATCTACCATACATTACTGCACAGACTTTGTATTTATAAGCACTTATATCTTTGTGTTTATATCTCTCCTTGTGCGATTGCATTGACAATATGCTATCAGTTGTTAGTCTTAATGTTGCCTGCTAATGCTTTAAGACAGTGTTGGCGAACCTATGGCACAGGTGCCAAAGGTGGCACTCGGAGCCCTTTCTGTGGGCACCCGACATTGCCCCTTCACAGCCACCTGTATTCAAGTTAAATTGCTGTACAGTTGTCCCCCACCCATTCGCGGTTCATATACTGTGGTCCCGGTATATCGCAGGTCTGCAGTATATGAAAAAAGGCCCCCTGGGGTAAGGAGGAAAGGCCTTCCCAGGCCCTTTGGAGGCCCCAAAAGTGCTTCCCTGCAAACCGGAAGTGACTTCCGGTAAACCAGAAGTGACCTCCAGATCACTAGAAAGCACTTTTGTGGCCTCTGGGGGACTGGAAAGCCCCTTGCAGGCCCATTTGGGGCAGCACCAGGCCTGAGGTAAGTACAAGAGCCCCCAGAGAGCCCCCCCCCAGTCCCGACCTGACCCAGCCTCCGCATATTGCGGATTTTCAATTATTGCGGGTCGGGTGATAGGTGGAGGTTTACTGTATTGGTACTTTGCAAAAAATTAGTGGGTTTCGGATCACAGTTTGCGCACTTGGTCTCTAAAAGGTGCACCATCGCTGCTCTAAGATACCCCTCAATTCCCTGTTTCTCAAACTGAATGTGTCTTAAGTGTAATGGACTGTATATTGTCTCTCCATACTGTAAGCCACCTTAGGTCCTTTTCCAAGGAGAAAGGCGGGGTAAATAAATAAATAAATAAATAAATAAATAAATAAATAAATAAATAAATAATAGGGAGCAACATCCTGTTGCTTAGCATAGTACAATGGTTCCTAACCATAGACATCTGGATGTCCTTGGACTGCAACTCCCAGAATTCCTGGCTAGCACAGCTAGTGGTGAAGGTTTCTGGGAATTTTAGTCCGAGAATATACAGGTTCCCCAAGGTTGGTAAAGTAAACCATACAAGAGTAGTGCCGTTGAATCAATGGGGATTTGGTGAGCCAACTGGACTGTAAGTTCCACCGGTTCAAAGGGGCCTGCTGAGACGGCTTCTCCCTTTAGTTTATTAATTCACAATTAGCGCAGACTCATATGAAACCATGGAACAGTGGGGTGTGGGGTCAGTCAATCCCTGTTGATTCAACAGGCCTACTCCAGTGCTAAGCAATAGGATCTGACCCTACATGGGCTTTTTAACATAAGAACATAAGAAGAGCCCTGCTGGATCAGGCCAAAGGCCCATCTAGTCCAGCTTCCTGGATCTCATGGTGGCCCCACCAGATGCCTCTGGGAATGCACGAGACTAGATCTCTGTCTCCGGATCCCACTCCCCTCCATTTGGCCCTTGCAGTACCCTGGTTTTAAGACTGGAGATGACACATCTCCATCATGGTTTGTTACCTGTGATGGACTTTTCCTCCAGGAATCTGTCCAACCCCCTTTTGAAGGCATCCAAGCTTACAACCTTGTGGGGGGGGGGGGGGGGGTAAGGGGAGATAAGATAGCACTTCCCAAACACTTGGAAGGCTGTCCTCAGAGAAGGAGCAGGAGTGCAGGGCATGCAACAATGGGCTCAGTTTACACAGAGCCAGGTTCCAGTTGAATATCAACCCATGACCTCGGGGTGGGGTGAGCTCTCCCACGCTGGAGGAATGCAGGAGAAATCTGGACCGACGCCTGGCAGAGATCCTTCGATTTGGATTCCTGCCTTGAGCAGGAGGTTGGACTTCCCGCGTCGTGATTCCATGATTTCATGTTTCTGTGCTTTTAAAATTAGAAGGAAATCAGAAACACTTTAGGAAGAACTTGATGAGGAGTCAACTAAAGCATCTCTCAGAGACTGCTACAGTAGGTTTGTTTGCTTGCATGCTTATTGATTGGTTGATTGGTTGATTCATTCATTCATTCATTCATTCATTCATTCATTCATTTAAACTATTAAAAATTAAACACAGATTACAAAAACTTAAAATATTTTTAAAACATTTAAAATATCTGAGTTTAATACATGTATTTTAGCACCTTGTGAGGCTCCCACAAGGAGACTTGTGGTGTAGTAGTTAGACTGCGGTATTGCAGTGCAGCCCATGACCTGGGGTTCCATCCCAGGTCAGCCTTCCATCCTTCTGAGTAGAGATGGGCACGAAGCGAACTTTTTTTGTTTCCGTTATTCGTTATTCGTTCCGTTACGTAACAAAATGACTAACGAAAATTGTGATGAAAATGGAACGAAACGAACAGAACCATGAAAACTGGGTTTGTTACGTTTCGTTCTCATTAATGGTGACGCACAATGAAATGAGCTGTTTTAAATGTTAAAAACCACCCTGGACATCCATAAAAATGCAGCGATAATTATTTATACTGTCTGATAATACCTACCAGGGGGGGGTTGGGGTCCTTAAAATGTGCATTTATGTCTTTTCTCAGATCGCTGTTTTTTTTCCTTTAAGGGGAGTTAGGGGACATCGACCCAAAATGGCTCCCAGATGCCTAATATTGATTTCTTGGGTATTAAAACGCCCTGAACATCCATAAAAATGCAGCGATATGACGATAATTATTTGGAATTATTACCTACCAGGGGGTTGGGGTCCTTAAAATAATTGTTTTTGTCTTCTCCCATCGCGATGTATTTTTCTTTTCCCTTTAAGGATGACAAAATGGATGTCGCCACTCCAGCCACAAAATGGAGGCAAGCCATGTGATGGGGTCATGTAAATTCTTGGACAACTTCAACCAATAGCATGCCTAGGTTGCAGACTGGGCAAGTCTGGCAGCCACAGAGGGCATAAAAAGCTCTGACAGCCCCCGTCCTCCTTGCAGTCTCCAGTGGGAGTTAGGGTGGGATTGCTGTCTCTGTGACTCTAGCTTCAGTCCTGCAGCCTCCCTGTGTGCGTGTGTGCGTACTTCTCGGTGAGTACCCTCCCCTGCCCCGCAGTGCAGTCACTCTGCGGCTGCCTTGCACCCTGGGCAACGTCCGCCGCTGCCTTTGCAGCCTCCCTGCATACCTATAGTCTATACTGTGACTCTGCCAGCATTAATTTTTTTAGTGTTTTCCCAGTGGTCTGGGGCATTGGGGGATGCCCACACACGAAAATGCTTTAAAAATCGTGCAAAAAGCGGGTAGAAACAAAAAAATGATTTTTTTCCAAAAATTCACGAAAAACGGAAACAATCCGAAACAGACCTCTCAGCGAAAAATGAAAAACCAAAACACCATTTTTTTTATTCGTGCCCATCTCTACTTCTGAGGTCAGCAGATTGAATAGCCGGGCTTGCTTCAGGAAGGTAGCAATGTGTAGCCTGGAGAATAAAATTGTAAAGTGCCCAGAGAGAGCTTTAAATGCTATGGGATGGAATATAAGCAGCACATTTTGCTTTAAAGCCCTGTTTGAAAAGGAGGGATGTTCCTTGGATGAGGGAAGGACCAGAAGGATAAGGCCCACCTGACAAAGGACATTCCAGAACCTGCAGGCTGTAGCAGGTCTACTCAGGAGTAACCCCTCCTGTGAGCAGAATGGGAGGTACTCCCAGGGAGCAGCATGCAGAACACACGTGGCCTCCTCCGTGTGTTGGTTGCCTGTCATTCGTTCCCTGGAACTGAGTATTCCTCGCTTAATTTGCAGAGGGGAAATTGGAAGCCAAGTCAGGGGAGATGTATGAGTTGCAAGACTCAACTAATCATCTGCTCATGCTGTATTCTAAAGGCCCAGCAGGACATCGGTGAGGAGGGAAACCACTTTCAAAGCAAACTCACTCTGTGAAGAAGGACCAGCTCTCCAGCTGAGTGAGAGGCTCACTTGTTGTCAATTTGCCGAAGGAATGCACAAAACTCTTGATTTCCCAGATTCTTTGGAGAGCTGATAAAGCGCTATTTTCCATGTTGAATATCATTAGAATATCAGCCCAGACCCTCCCTTTCCCCCACCCCCACCGCCATGGTTTGGGCTTCTAAAAGACAGAGGATTGAAGACTTTTGGTACGCCAACCAAGAAGAAAGGGAGTAACGGTTCCTTTCTTCCAGCCACCATTATCATGGAATCCATGGCTTTCTGAGAATTACAGTCCAAAGAAAGGAACTTGTCCAGGCTCTAGAAGTAAACACAGCCCGTTGACAGGGGAATTATTTCATGCCCAAGTCTGTTGAAATGAAATGTTAGTATTTGGCTCTGCTTCCTTTCACAAGAAAACCAGGCAAAAGTCTAATTTATTAGGATATTCCCCACTTTTTCTCTCTCCCAAGATGAAACAAGGAGGTGCCCTTCCTAGAGAATGGTGTGACATGTCTAAGCTGCTATCTCACCTGGGGAAGATCTTGATCTTCTGAAGGTCTGGCTTTTCCTCTTCGTCCTGTCACGTGATTGAATATGTGGGATAGCAGTTCCCATGTACAAAGCTGTTCTTTTATTTATTTTAAAGCACAGTTCAGCCCCATGGCCAGCAGGTGGCACTAGCATAAAAAACGGACCACCTAGCTGGGGGAAATTAAAACAAAGAGCACCGGATGGAGTTTCCTGGTGGTCCTAGGGTCGGGGAAAATTAAAAAATAAATAAATAAACAGTGCCAATTGGCCCCAGGAACAACCAGTCGGCGTTATGAGAAAAAAAAAAAAGAAACCTGGATCATCTGTGTGGTCCCACGACGTCTGCCTCCTTAAAAGCTGGATTTTTTAAGCAAGGTAAAAAAATTCCCTACCTCTCCGGCAAGTCTTGGAAACCTTGCTTAAGGGGGCATTACCGGGTTTTCTTTTTTTTCTTTTTTCTTTTCAAAAAGCCCGGGGGCCGCAGGGACAGCATTTTTGGACACGGTTTATCTACTAATTTAAACTGCATTTAAAGGGACATGGGAAAGGGGCCTAGTTGTCTTTTACATCATCCCTCATTTTTTTTAGGATGATAAACTTTTCAAGACTAGGAAAAGCATCTTCTTTTTTCAGACTTGTGGCCCTATTAAAAAGTGCCACCTACAGGAAGTAACTGGTGGTTCTATTCTTCCTTCCACCGAGGTTAAGTTGTCCCTAGCTGGCCACAGGAGAAGAACAAAAGGATGCAGGGAATTTCTTGAGTTGGCCTTCTTTTGCGGTGTGAGTTCCATGCGGCAACAGGAGAAGCTTCATAAAACCGGACTCGTGTTTGCCAAGAGCAGTAAATGGTTTTGTAGAATTAGGAGAGAGTAAACAACGATGCTACTTAGCTGCCCAAAACCTTAAAAATGCTTTAACTACACAGTATTGTATGTTATTCATATCCTGTGTGGTGGAGCAAATAGTGCTGAACTAGGCCTCAGGATATATGAATCCAAATCCCTCTTCGCCATGGAAACTCACTGGAGCAAGGTGGAACTAGTAAAACCTCTATTTAAATATCTCACTCACTCCAAAAGCCTTATTAGGGTTAAGATACGTCACTTCTAACTTGGCAGTGCATAACACAGCCATTATGTCTGGGGACGGGTTATTTGGATTATCATGGATTATGAACGCCATGATTCTCCATTTTGAGGTGGATTCCATCAAACTTGCAGGCATCTTACAAACACTGGAATGCAATGCACTTCAGAAAAAGACCTAATTTGGAAAGCTTTGAGGCTTTAGTTAGGCCAAATGTCTTTCTTGGGGCATGGGGGGAGTTCCCAGCTGGCCCTGAGGCAGTAACAAGAAGATTGGATTGAGGCCTAGCTAGGCCTCAAAGATTCCCAAAGTAGACCTATTTTGCAATTCATTGTCTGCAAGGTGTCGTATGAGAGGTGGAGCTTGCAGAATGAAGCAAAGTGGTGTTTGCAATGCAGAAAACCAGGGAATCCCATCTCTAGTAGTTACCATTGCATCGCCCAAGCCAGTTATATGCTGCTCTTGCTTTTTAAGAACATAAGAAGACCCATGCTGGATCAGGCCAGAGGCCCATCTTGTCCTGTATCTCACAGTGCCCCAACAAATGCCTCTGGGAGCACACAAGATTACATATCTATCCCCTGACACCACTCCCCTGCCTCTGGCCCTTGACGTACCCCAGTTTTAAGCCTGGAGATGACACATCTCCATCATGGTGATAGACTTTTCCTCCAGCAATCTGTCCAATCCCCTTTTGAAGGAATCCAGGCTAGAGACCATCACCACATCCTGTGGCAGGGAGTTCCACAGACTAACAACACGCTGGGTAAAAAAAAATATTTTCTTTTGTCTGTTCTCACTCTTTCATCCCTCAGTTTGAGTGGATGTCCCCTAGTTCTGGTATTTTGTGAGAGGGAGAAGAACGCCCCTCTATAGAGTTTATTCATGCCCTGCATTATTTTGTATGTCTCAGTCATATCCCCTTTCTCTTCTTTTGGATGAAAGAATGTCTATTTCACAATGAAGCCATGCACTACCCATCCCCACTTTCTCCCATAGTCCCTGTGGTAATAAAGTTGCTTCAAATTAATTTCTTGAAGGCATGCTCTAATCAGCCTGAGTTGGATATATTGTATTTACAGATGGCAACGTTTTATGTGAAAATTGGCTTGTGTTGATTCCACTCATTTACTCCATGACAATTCTTGACATGGAGTCAAGGGAGAAGCTGATTGATGTTGACAATGACTGGGTGTAGTCTAGTTTACACTCAAATTTTGCATCCCTTTGCACAGGGAGAGAAGAGACAGAACAGGATAAGAGCATACATCTGTCAGGAGTTTTGCCCAGCAACGTCGAATTGTGCTATGGAATTGCACAGTCAGCCATGCATCCCCTGCACAACTGACTGACCAATGCACCAGTGGAAGTGCTTCAGAAACAGCACTTCTGTCATCGTGCCTACGTGCAACCTTGAGTTACACGTGTGACGTTGCACGATAGGATTTCAACCAAAGATGGTCCTTTATCTGCTCTGACCTTTGTCGACCTCCCTTGAATCTCAGATTGCTGTTGTTTGGATTGTTGAGGTCACTTCCTTCACGCCGTGCTCCACTTCTCCAAAGAAGATTGTCCCTTTCTCCTCTAGTTCCTAACAACAGCAACAACAGCAACAACAGCAACAACAACAGCAGTCACTTAGTTGGCCAGAACCTGGGTGTCTGTCACCTTTCCAATCCCAAGGCTACTTCATTAATAAAACTTTTCTTAGAAAGAAGTGTGGCCTGTGATTCCTTTACAAAGGGGACGGTATGCTCAGATAACCATCCCAACTTTCCCTGTTCAACCATCCCAACTGTTGCCCTGACTTTAGCCTCAACCTTAGCCTTAACTGCAGCTAAAATTCCTTTTTAAAAGATTTTTTTTAAAATCCCCAGTATTAGATATGAAATCTATGCTTGTTCCAGTGATATCAAGCCCACGGGTTGATATCACTCATGTCTCACTGTTTTGCTTACCATGCATTGCAGCCACCCGGGAAAACTCAATGGGGTCACGAGATGTGCCTTTACTCACTAAACCAGCTCAAGGCATTTCAGCCAGGTGCTTGAAGCCACAGTGTGGAGGCAAAGGAGAGGGAGTGCTTTCAGCACCCTGGACAGGTCCCTAGAAGTTCCTCATTGCTTTCTTCAATGGCTCTCTCACCTCAAGAGATGTCCTTCTACCAGCAGCTTCCAAAACGGGAATTAAAACCTCCCAACATCTTAGTACAGGTCAAGGTTTCTTGAACCTGGGATACAACAGGAACCCCGATGCCACTAGACTGTGCCGAGCCTTAAAGGGGCAGTCTTTGGGCTGAGTTTCACATACCCTGGTGCCAATCAGTCCCTTTTTACATGGATGTGGTGTTTCCATGGATCATTGGGGGGGGGGGCTAAAAGGAAAGCACCTATTCTCCTTGTGGGTCCTGCTCATCAAACTACAAATGCAAGGACTTGTATCTGACTCCATAACCCATGGACCACAAGAGAAAAGTTCCACATATAAAGTACTGGGGAAAGCCCCTGGGGAGCAGTCTCAGAAATCTTCTACCATCCATAAAAGTACAAAACTATTGTGGGCAGTTGTACAGTCTGGTCTGTTCAAGCCCTGCATGTCCCTGGTTCGTTTTCCAGCTAGGAAAACTTCCACCTTCCTTTTTTTTTCATCTATGATCCATGTTTCCACCACCTTGTGGGGGATGTCCATCGCAACTCAGGGGTTTTGTTTGTTTTGTTTGTTTGTTTGTTTGTTTGTTTGTTTGTTTGTTTTGTTTGTTTGGCTTGGTTTCAGAAATGGCCTTACGGACCTCAACCTTGGCCTGACCACCTTCGTTTACCATGGTCAATTGTAGAAAGGTTGCTCCCCCAGAGAGCCAAAATTGTTTTGCCCACTCGCATGTTGGAAGGAGCAACCCTGATGCACAAATACATGCAATGGAAGGGCTCCTGGGTCTCAGACACACACCCAGACCCCAGTCAAGGAGGTTCCTGAGATTTTTCAGATTGAGGGAAGCATATTATCTATATTCCAGTCTCATTTCCTCTCATTCCATTTCCTTTCTTGTCTCCTGGGCATTCCAGACAGTGCCCTGTGCAATTTTGGGGTCATGTGGTATGTGGGACCCAGTCACACCTGACTCACAGCACCCATATAATGCAGTTTTGAAAGCCTGTGAGATGTCCCACTGCCACACCCTCAAGGGGTTTCTGAATCCAGGTCATTTTAGTCATGGTCCAAGACTCTAGCTACTATACCATACTGCATCTGGGCTGGGTGATTTATATTTCCCAGCCCTGTTAGGTGTTTCTTGGGTCTATCTTATTCCTGGCCCTCTTTCCTCCCCTTATATGGAATTACTGTCTTCTAGCTTTCTGTGTCCATCCCATATCTCCATTTGTCCACTTCTTGCCTGTATTGTTAACCAGTGTGCTTCCTTCTGCATATATTTCTTCCTATAATTGCTTGCTCCCATCTGAATCCCATCAAGGTCCTTATTCTATCCATCTTTCTTTGTAAACAATCTGTTTGAGCACCATCAAATTTGGCTTATTTTTCCTACTTCCTTTCCCTATACGGGTGTCAAAATCATTGCCCGCTGTGCATTGTGACTCATGGTTAAAGATGCCTAACATCTGTGAGTTAGGAAAATGGTGCATGACTGGCCTACACTCTTCCAGATGACTCATGACAAGGAGGTCCCAGGCTGAGCATGCTTGCAAAACGTGTTTCTCCCAAAGTGAAATGGAAAACTTCCAGATGCTTCCTGCTCCATCTGAGCACCTTTTAGAGATGGTGCCTGGTGCTTCAAAGTCCTGCCTCCTCCCGTGCACACCCACCCTGGGGAGCATCGAACACCTGTTTGGCTGCACAACGAACCAGCACAAACGGTTGAACTGGCGCACCCAGCTGTAACGTAACGGCAAAGGTGTCCTTTCATATACATTAATAACAGAGATGGGCACGAAACGAACAATTTTCCGTTTCCGTTTTTGTTTTTTTGTTTTGTTATGCAACGAAATGACAAACGAATTTTGTCTCTAAAATGAAACGAAATGAACAGAAACACCAGAAATTTTGTCGTCCGTTTCGTTTTCGTTACAGCAATACATGGAACTGCTTTAAATGCTAAAAAAAAAATCAGAAAAAATGAAATAAATGGCAACGAAACTGTAACAAAAAAACGAAAACGAAAACGGTTTTTTTGCAAAAATTCACGGAAAACCGGAAACGAACCGAAACGGACCCCCTAAACGACAAACGACAAACGAAACACAATTTTTTTGATTTGTGCCCATCTCTACTTAATAAGCAAAGGATACCCAGTGTGGCGTAATGGACTAAGTCTCTGGAGAACAGGGTCCAAATCTCCAGTCAGCCAGGGAACTTCAGTGGTGGAACTGGTGGTGGGAAACTACTCCTTAAAATATCTCACTTACCCCGAAGTCCCTATTAAGGCTTCTATAAATCAGTTCTGACTTGATGAACAATAACAGCAATACTGTATGTTTTCATCATATACAACCAGCACCGGGGTGTCTATGGGCCTTTCTGAGTTAATTATGGGCAGAGATTATTATGTTAGTAAGCATAATAACAAGGCAATGAAACAGGGGAAGCTTTGATGCTCTTCCGGTTCAAGGTTTCAGAAAAGAAAAGAAATAATTCCCCAGGAGGAATCAATCCATTACACCAGAAATTAATCAAACCCAGACCTAACTAGAGTTGACTGTGTTTCTGCCCATTACACAGCGGTGGGAAGACTGAGGCAGAAAATGTCTGGATGGTGCAAGAGAGCAAAGTAGAATAAGAGAAAGAAAAGAAGAAGCCACATGCTCTGATTCGCTCTCTCCCCATTCCAGGCCAGCCCTTACAAGGCGCACACCTTTTATTTAAGTAGCCAGTATAAGGGGCGGGGTGACTCAGCAAGCTAGAGCACTGAAAACTGTTGGCTACAAGGTTGGCAACTCAGCAGTTCAAATCCCGGGTGCCACGCAGTGGAAGCGAGCTCCCGCTGTTAACCCCAGCTCCTGCCAACCTAGCAGTTCAAAAGCATGTAAATGCAAGTAGATAAATAGGTAGCACCATAAAAAACGGGAAGGTAAAACAGTGGTTCCTTGCAGCCATGCCAGCCACATGGCCACGGACTTGCACAACACTGGCTCTTCAGCTTGAATACAGAGATGAGCACTGCCCCTAGAGTCAGACACGACTAGCACACATGTGCAGGGGAACCCTTTACCTTTATAAATTAAGAGTTGATGGGGAAATGTCACAAACGTGACTGGCAAAAGAGACAAGATATATTTTAGGATCCTGTTATTATAGGCCATGGGATCAATCCTGGAAAGAGAGATGTCCCGCAAAAGTGAAGAGGTCTGAAGTGTACCTTTGAAAAAGCAGTAGACAAAAAACCAGAGGGAAGTTAGATAAGAAGCCCTGCTCACCTCCCTCTCCCGCCCGCTTGGCACAGGGAAGAAACACTCTCTGGTGCACATAATAGGGGCTCTGCCATACAAACGTTTGAGTCGTGCATTTGGAAAAACATGCTCTTTTGTTCAGCTCTAATTAAAGACGAGGACACGCGTGTTGAAAGCAGCACCAGTGGAAAAGAGCCCTTCCAGGCCGCCGCACAGGTGAGCCACACAAAACAGCAAACTGCAGGCTACAAAGAAAGGGCGGATAAATATTCCCTACCCCGGGGTGAGCCTTTGATTCTGTTAATGTGCAAGGGTTGATGAAGCCAGGGGTATTTCTAATGGCAATCCATAAATCTCAGCAAAGGCAAATTTGACTTGCTACACCTTGCAATGAATAGACGATGGGTGTTCCTGGTGGCTTCATGCAAAAAGAGGGTTGTTAAAGGCCTCTTGACAAGTTCCTGGTTGTTTATATGAGAAGGGTGGAAACACCCCTGAAATTGCAGCATTTGAGGGGGCCCATAGGACCCCCGCCTCTCAGCAGCCCCCCTTATTGCCTTCCTCATGCTAAAAACTTCCCCTCAGCGCTCTGGTCCATGTGCCAAGACTTGAAAGTGAGAGTTCACTGAGCCTAAGATGACAGCTTTCTTAGACAAGGCACGGAAAGGTCTTATAAATAAACACACTGCTTTAATTTGTCTTTTCTTTTTGTTAAGAGAACGTTTGCAGAAGACCCATTATCCTGTGACAGTAGAATTCTAGACTGCCCCTCTTAAGAACATAAGAACATAAGAAGAGTCATCCTGGATCAGGCCAAAGGCCCATCTAGTCCAGCTTCCTGTATCTCACAGTGGCCCCACCAGGTACATTGGGGAGCGCATGAGACTAGATATCTGTCTCCTGATACCACTCCCCTCCATCTGGCCCTTGAAGGACCCCGGTTTTAAGCCTGGAAATGACACATCTCCATCATGGTTTATAACCTGTGATGGACTTTTCCTCGAGGAATCTGTCCAACCCCCTTTTGAAGGCATCCAGGCCAGATGCCATCACCACATCCTGTGGCAGGGAGTTCCACAGACTAACAACGCGCTGGGTGAAAAAATATTTTCTTTTGTCTGTTCTTCCTCTCCCAACCCACAGTTTGAGTGGATGTCCCCTAGTTTTGGCATTTTGTGAGAGGGAGAAGAACTTCCCTCTATCCATCTTACTCATGCCCTGCATAATTTTGTACGCCTCAATCATATCCCCCCTCAGGCGCCTTTTTTCCAGACTAAAGAGCCCCAAATCTTTTTAGCCTTTCCTCATAAGGGAGGTGCTCCAGCCCAGTAATCATTTTAGTCGCTCTCTTCTACACCTTTTCCAGTTCCACTAGGTCTTTCTTGTTGTACACAACACATTCTTGTTGTACACAACACTCCAGGTGCAGCTTCTTGGTGCTGCATCGAACCTTGTCACCCTCCGTGGTGCATCTTTATCAGAAACAATGGGGGGGGCGGGGGGGAGATGGCCTTTTACCTTCCTAGCTCACATCCTTCCTAGCTCTTGGGATTAGAGATGGTCATGAAATGGAAAAACTGTGTTTCATTTCATTTTGTTTCATTTCTGTAGTAGTTTCATTTTGTTTAATTCATAGTGAATTTTTAAAGTCGTTTCGTTACAAAACGCTATGCTCCCCTGGGTCCTAAAGGACCAAAATGGCAAGGGAGCTTCCTTAAGCAATTCTAGGTAACCCCCCCCAAAAAAAAATTTGGAAATGTTTGGGGCTCAGGGGGCTGAGCTATGAAGCTCCAAAAGGGTGCCCCTTGGGGAGGGAATCTTTCTATTTGGAATTGGAAGCCAAGCCGCAGCTGTCCTGAGGATTGGCTTCTGAAGTTCTGAATCCAGTTAGAAAGATTTTTTTCCCCTAGTGGCACCAAATTTCATTGTTCCTGCAAGGGGGCAATGACAATAAAGATTCCTATTCCTATTCTTATTCATAGCTCACCCCCTGAGCCCCAAATGTTTCCAAATTTCAGAGGCTTACTGGGAAGAGCTTGAAAAAGCTACCCTGCCATTCCCTCTAGAATGAATTGTTTCATTCTAGAGGAGGGCAGAAATTGTGTTTCGTGATGAGACAAAACAAAATGTATCCTACCGTTTCATTGGGTAACAAAGTAATTTGTTACCTAGCGAAACAATAAAACAGCATTTTGTTCTTCGTTTTTGTGCCCATCTCTAGTCAGGTTCCATAAGGGCAGATCCAAACTGCATCCTTTCTGCAGGGGATCTGAAGGACATTTATTTATTTATTTATTTATTTATTTATTTATTTATTTATTTATTTATTTATTTATTGCACACCATCTGGCAGTGCCACTCTGGGCAGTTTACAAAAAAAATACATTTCAAGAGTCTTCTCCCTCCATCTATTACCTCCTTCTGGATAATCCTTGATGTGACACTGCCTCGCAGGGTTGTTGGGAGAGCAAATCCAAAATAACCTTTAAATTGCAGTGCTGGAAGAGTCCTGGGCAGTGGGGATCATCGAGTCCAGTCCCTCTCAAGGAGTCACAGCGAGGAATCGAACTCGCAACCTCTGGCTCCACACCAGAGAAACAAGCCACTTAGCTATCCAGCAGTTCATTAAAGATCATTCTCCATCACCACCACCACCATCATCATCTTTGAACTGTAGAGATCCTACGATTTACACCGCCCAGAGTTCCATTGGGAAATAACTAACTAACTAACTAACTAACTAACTAACTAACTAACTAACTAACTAACTAACTAACTAACCACGGAGTCTAGCCCCCCCCCCCCAAGGAGGCCCAGATGGGAATCAAACTCCCAACCTCTCGTTATGCAGCCAGAGACTGAAGTTACATATAAGAACGGCAGGACAGCTCAGTGCTTTAGGCCTCTGAGGTTGGAAGTTCAATTCCCCACTGAGCTTCTTTGACAGATCCTTTCAGTTCTGCAGCTCTATGATGATTATATTAAAAGTTGAGGGCAGTTTTGCCGCGTTTCGGAGACTCTCATCCCACCTGTTAAAGGGTCCCTCATTCACATCAACAAGCCCATAGTCAAGTTACCAGACAATGGCATTGGGGAAGGGGAGGCTGGTAACTTGGATTCCGCAGGAGGCAACGAATCCACTGCAGGTTTTCATCGGATCTTTACAGGGGGCATGCCAAGGCACTGAATCCAGTATGCAAAATATCTTCAGCCCCTTGGAGAGCAGCTTTATAAGCCAGGTTAACAACCCGCGGGGGCAAAATTCATAAATAAATAAATAAATAAATAAATAAATATTTCCTGCCTTTGTAAGATCAGGGTCACCTCATCTTTCAGTACATGGTGGGGGGGGGGGGGGCTGTGGGGAGTGTGATGAGAAAGGAAGAACCCTGGGCCTTGTTTGGCTTAGTTACACCAGAACTGACAAGAGGCAGTGCAGCTCTCCATTCTTCCTAGGGAGCATTCTCTTTGTTGATGCATCTTTGCCACTGTTATCACGGTCTTACTGTATAATAAATCCGTTATGCAACATCCTGTGGGGGGGGGAGCTTTCCTGGAGTGAAAAGCCGAGAAGAGGACCACGAGCCCTTCTCTACCTCCGTGGCCTTTTCCTCGACTCCTCATTAAGCTGGACCTTGCCGCAGCGTGAGCATCAACTCAGAACGCCTGCGTGGAATCGCTAAGAAGCTGCCATGACCTGGAAGAATCCAAATTCTTGCATAATGAAGTCCAAATTAATAGCTTTAATCTGCTTCTCACTTCAGGCTCCACTTTCTCCACTGGGGTCTGAAGTTTCCTGAGACGCAGAGGATCTGCAATAATTCAGAAGAAACGTGTCACTTTCTTGGCTAATCTTCCGACGCAGGAAATCATTTCTGAATCCATCCTTGTCTGGGTGGATTTGCATAACTGTCAGCGGCGAAAAACTTCTAAAAAGCCAAAGCTTAACGCAACGTGAATGGATGTGTCAGGAAGCATTGCCAGCCCTCCATCACTGGTGCAAATCTTTCGGGATTTAAATGTTCAGCAGTCATGGGAGAGGCTGGCTGAACATCCCTCCACACGGACAGCTTCGTCTTACAAGTTCTATCATGCTTTGACCTTGGAACAGGAGCCCATGATGCCTTCCATCTATAGGGAAAAGGTCAGGGCGTTTGCCTTCCCAACTTCTTAAGATGCTTGAGAGACACTGGAGCCGAATAGAGTTGGAGGAGGAGAAGATTGCTATGAGTTTAGGGCAGTGGTTCTCAACCTGTGGGTCCCCAGATGTTCCTGGACTGCAGCTTCCAGAAATCCTGGCCAGCTCAGCTAGTGATGAAGACTTCTTGGACTTGCAGTCCAGGAACATCTGGGGACCCACAGGTTGAGAACCACTGGTTTAGGGGATCCGGAGCTGAACCATGTCCCCAAAACAAGTTCAGCACCTTGGACAGCAGAGATTTGGGGAATGGATAGATAATCTTGCCTGATACAACTATTAGAGATGGGCACGAATCGAAAAAATGGTGTTTTGTTTCATTTCGTTAAGGAGGTTGTTTTGTTTTGTTTTGTTTTTTGTGAATTATTGCTGAAAAAATTGTTTTGTTGTTTTGTTAATTCATTATTTTTTTACCCGCTTTTCCCCAGCATCATTTATTTATTTATTTATTTATTTATTTATTTATTTATTTATTTATTTATTTATTTATTTATTTGGTGCATTTATATACTGCTACCTTTTTCCATATAGGAACTCAGGGAAGTTTCCAATAAAACAGCTAAAGAGACAACATCCACTGCGTGGCCCCTTATCTCCCCTCCTGATCAGCCCCGTGATAATGGGCTGTGGGAGGGAGATGCAAGGGGGTGGCGGCTTTGAAGCCACGCTGCTCTGGCCGCCTAAGCGCAGCCTCCTTATCTCCCCTCCTGATCAGCCCTGTGATAACGGGCCACGGGAGGGAGGTGCAAATGGGTGGCGCCACGTCCCTTGATGGCACCAACGAGGTGCATGCTCCCTCCATGCCACTCGGCATGAAAGGACCTCCAGACCAGCACCAGGTAGGAGACATCTCCGGCCCCCATTAACTAAACGAACCTAAACGAACCAATTTTTCTCAGTTCGGTTCATTTTGTGTTAAATTTACCCCTACGGTCGTTATTCATTTCGTTATGTAACGAACTGAATAATGAATAACGGAATGAAAAAAAATCATTTCGTGCCCATCTCTAATAACTATTATAATGTAAGAACCGGAAGAGCTGGAAAAGGTCGTATCGATCATGGAGTTCAGCCCCTCTCAAGGAGGGCCAGTAGGGGGATCGAACTCCCGACCTCTGGCTCCACAGCCAGAGACTAAAGCCCCTGAGCTATCCAGCCAGTCATACCTAAGAAAATGTGGCTGCCCAAGTTGACATGACTGGTACTAGATGCCACAGCAGAAGGAGAGTGATCGAGCCCCTGCATTCCAGAGTACAATTGAATTTAGATTTTGGTTGGCCTGGATATAGAAAGATTGCCCAGCATAGTGGAATGATAAATAAACAAGGCATAATCCTTGTAAATCCTTTCTTAAAGAGTCACCACACAGCAAGTTCACATAAATGAGTGGCTTTATTGGTCAGAATGCTGACATTATTGGCTTTCAATACTGTCTTTTCATGAGGCAAGCCGCCTCGGGTTCTCTATAAGGAGAATGCCATCCCAAGCGAGACCCGCCTGGCGCCAACATTGATGACATTCCGGTGCCAGGTAAAAACATTCTTGCTCAAGAAGTCTTTTTAACTGATTATTGTGGGTCCTGATGGCGATTTTAGTGCAGTGTTTTAATATATTGTATTTATTGTATTTAAATATTTTATTGTTTTAATTTTATTGCAATTTGATGCTTTAATTGTCTAAATTGTTTACTTAGATTGTGAGCCACCCAGAGACCTTTGGGTAGTGGGCGGCATACAAGCTATATAAAAAAATAAATAAAAATAAAGGCAGGCTATAAATAAATAAGGGAAAATGTGGGTTATAAATATATAAATATATAAATATATAAACAAACAAACAATCACAATCATTCTAGCCATCTACTGTGTACTCAGACTCACTCAGGCTCATGCTCTTAGCTTCAAAGTAAAGCAAAGTATGTTGCTTGTATGCCACCCCACAGTGCCTAAATCACTCTCTGGGTAGTTTACAGTTTAATTCTGCAGGCTACACATTGCCCATACCCCCCTAATGGCCTAAATGCTAAATTTATCAAAATTAGAAAGATGGAAGATCGAGTGAACCTCAAGCTAGCTACCTGGGATTGAACATGGTAACGAGCAGAGTTTTAGCTGCAGTGCTGCATTTTAACCACTGTGCCACAAGGCACCTAGTTGTACATTTGGTTGTGTGCCCAGGTGAACAACAGGAGCCATCTAGATTTCAATCTTCTTTCCTAGCAGGGGGTGGGATGGGAGAGACACAGCCTAGTTTTAAGAGTACCTGCTTCAGATGCAGAAGGTCCGGAGTCCAAACTGTCACATCTGCAGTGAAACCATGGAGAATCTTCAGCAGGAATAACCCTAGAAGACTAATAGCCTCATCTGGTCCAAGGCTGATACTTCACGTCCCTCTTGCTGCAGTTTGCGGCCCCACTGGAGACCGGTTCGAAGGAACATAACCTCACGTCCTTGTGGGGTCAATCCAAGTTTGAAGGAACATAACCTCACGTCCTTGTGGGGTCAATCCGAGTTCAAAGGAACGGAACCTCACGTCCTTGTGGGGTCAATCTGGGTTCACCCCGACCACGCCCCCTGAACTGCGCTCCAAGCGGGGTGAGAGATTCCTATCCTGGAGCTCGGGAATCTTTTCAATCCACTTCTCGATCCGTGTTGAAAACCGATTTCAACACGGAGGCAAGTTCACCTCAGCTCGAGGAGGGACGTGAAGTAACCACCCAAGACTTGGATAAACTGCCCTTTTGGGTTACAGCTCCTGAAATACTCCAAACAATGGCCATCCTGGGTGGTGGTGGTGGTGGTGGTGGTGGAACATGTACCTTCTCCACGTTCTGTCTAGTATAACTAGGAATTTTGGAACATATTGCCTGCTTTTTTCATCTTCATCCCCCCCCCATAAAAGGATTTAAGTTGATAAGAAAAGAATGAAAAGTAGGCCATTGTTTTGAACTCAAAACATATTAAATAGTCTTTCAAAATCAATTCAATAAATGCATTAAATGGCTCAGTTAATGGCTTGGCTTTTAAGCAATTGATCATCCATATTCTGCTTTTCCTATAATAAAATGGAGGATCACAGAGAGTTTAGCCTCCCTCTACAGGCATGTATTCCGTTGATCCGCATTATGCCACCTTGCATCCCATTTCTTGGTCACACGGGTCTTCTGTAATAGAAACCTGTGTGACCCAGAAGGCAGAAGTCTCTCCTTTATGGGAAATTATTTTGCAGTAGGTGGGTGGCCTTCAGTCAGGGGTTGTCTAGCTGTGGGTTTCCTTTCCTCCATCGAAAGGCTTTTGGATTAAATGACTCTTAAAGCCTCTCTGCTGTGGCATGCCATTATAGTATGTGTTGGTTCCCTAAAAGCACATGGCTTGGGGGGGGGCATGGCTAAGAGAAAAAATAGGGATGGGCATTTTGTTTTGGAACCAGTAGGTTACAAAACGAACCACGCAAGCCCAGGTGGTCCTCGGAACTTGCTGATACACGCAGATCCAATTGTTTTACCTTTCTCTGTCTCGCGTAGGGTTAAAATCCAACGAGGAAGCACGCTGCGATGTCATCTTTCCGGCTTCATGCTGCTGGCCAATCAGAGAGGGAGGCGGAATGATGACTGTCCCTGAACAGCTCCTGATTGGCCAGCATCATAGATCTAGCACAGATGATGTCACAGCATGCTTCCTCGTGGGTTTTTAACCCTGAGCAAGACAGATAACGGTAAAACAATTGGATCTGCATGTATCAGCCGGTTCCGAGGACCACCTAGGCTCGCATGGTTCATTTTTTGTAACCTACTGGTTCCGAAACGAAATGCCCATTTCTTAAAAAGACCTCATCCACTTGTGTTCCCATCCTTTCCCTTTCAGAGATGTCCCAAACCAAGATGGCACTGAGCTGGGGCATGCAGCCTTCTGAGTATGATTTGTTGAGCTGCAAAATAGCTCTTTAGCACTCTGCGTACCAAGAGATTT
Source organism: Phrynocephalus guinanensis (assembly GCA_037367245.1). Classification (NCBI taxonomy): domain Eukaryota; kingdom Metazoa; phylum Chordata; class Lepidosauria; order Squamata; family Agamidae; genus Phrynocephalus; species Phrynocephalus guinanensis. Next base: position 208,753,768 of record CM074732.1, on the reverse strand, counting down.
CTCTGAAGACAAGGACCTATTGAGCACTGGCCAAAGCACACCAAATTTCACATTGTGAACAAGGTCCTTTGGCTCTCTTCAAACTCCACATTTCTTGTAAGCAACAAAGTAGTCCAGAAATTGGCTTCAATTATGGATGTGGAGGTGCCTTAGGGTGGCGTTGTTCTTGTCTATCAATTGGTCGGTTGGTTCTTCAAACCCCACATTTTCTTCCTATCCTTGCTTAGTTGCAAGATTTGGGGGGAATCTCACCTCACTGAAATGTGAGAGGATTTTCCAACCCATTGTCCCAAAGGTGTGCATTTGTTTCTGCATTTTGCTTTATTTACACTTTCCCCATTAAGCCATATGTGGCCCACCCCGAGTAGTCATTGGCCAGATGAGTGGAATATAAATATAAATATAAATATAAATATAAATATAAATTTTGTGCATATTCTTCCCCCCCCCCCCCGTGTTGGATAGAGATCTTTGGGTAGTGGGCAGCATATAAATTGTATAAATAAATAAAATAAATAAATATTAGTTGTTGCATGCTTGATTTCTCAGAAACCCCATGGAATCATTGCAAGCAACTCAGTTCTTGAGGCAAAATAAATGACTACTTACAGCAAGTATCAGGATTTGCCAAAACACACCCCTTGCTTTCCCATTCCCAGGTCTGAGGATTAATTCCAGTGAAGAGTTCCCCGACGTTTCCCTTTTCTCTCTTGGGGCCATCGAGAAGGACATGCAGCCTGGAGGAGATTGCTGGGCCCAGGGAGGGAGCAATGGAAGGAAGATTCCTCTGAGCTCTTAACCAGCAGCACTTAGGAGCAGCTCTGCCGTGCCCTTAGCACATTGCTTTCGGCTAACAGGAGGGATAAAACCATGACGTGCAAAATAACAGTTCGGTCATACACTTTTCCATTTAAAAGTAAGGTTTGCTAATTCCATTTTCTAATTACTTTGATGAGAAAAAGATTTGGAGACATTTCAGCAGATTTTTTTTATCAAGCTTTAGGCCATTTTCTGACTTTTAACATTGTTGTGTTCGAGGAAGGAAGGAAGGAAGGAAGGAAGGAAGGAAGGAAGGAAGGAAGGAAGGAAGGAAGGAAGGAAGGAAGGAAGGAAAAGACAAGACAAGACAAAACAAAAGGAAGGAAGGAAGGAAGGAAGGAAGGAAGGAAGGAAGGAAGGAAAAGGACAAGACAAAACAAAAGGAAGGAAGGAAGGAAGGAAGGAAGGAAGGAAGGAAGGAAGGAAGGAAGGAAGGAAGGAAGGAAGGAAAAGACAAGACAAGACAAAACAAAAGGAAGGAAGGAAGGAAGGAAGGAAGGAAGGAAGGAAGGAAGGAAGGAAGGAAGGAAGGAAGGAAAAAAAGACAAGACAAAACAAAACAAAAGGAAGGAAGGAAGGAAGGAAGGAAGGAAGGAAGGAAGGAAAGACAAGACAAGACAAGACAAGACTAAACAAGAGGAAGAAAGGAAGGAAGGAAGGAAGGAAAGAAGGAAGGAAGGAAGGAAGGAAGGAAGGAAGGAAGGAAAAGACAAGACAAGACAAGACTAAACAAGAGGAAGGAAGGAAGGAAGGAAGGAAGGAAGGAAGGAAGGAAAAGACAAGACAAGACAAAACAAGAGGAAGGAAGGAAGGAAGGAAGGAAGGAAGGAAGGAAGGAAGGAAGGAAGGAAGGAAGGAAGGAAGGAAGGAAGGAAGGAAAAGACAAGAAGACAAGACAAAACAAAAGGAAGGAAGGAGGGAAGGAAGGAAGGAAGGAAGGAAGGAAGGAAGGAAGGAAGGAAGGAAGGAAAAGACAAGACAAGACAAGACTAAACAAGAGGAAGGAAGGAAGGAAGGAAGGAAGGAAGGAAGGAAGGAAGGAAGGAAGGAAGGAAGGAAGGAAGGAAGAGAGACAAGACAAGACTAAACAAGAGGAAGGAAGGAAGGAAGGAAGGAAGGAAGGAAGGAAGGAAGGAAGGAAGGAAGGAAGGAAGGAAGGAAGGAAGAGACAAGATGAGATGAGATGAGGAAGAGGAAGAGGAAAAGGAAAAGGAAAAGAAGAGAGCTTTCAAGATAACCTCTTTTTTTCTCACATGACATTGGGGGAGCTTTCTGTGAAAGCCACACAGCTTGCATGATGCTTTAGGGCATTTCCTTGGTGGTGTCCTGAGGAAGGCGTGGTGGTCACTCCGAGAGGACAGCTCATATGTTACCTTCCATCTTCCGTCTTCATTTTTCCTCAGCTCCACAAAATCCCACTTCTTAGTGGTGAAGATTCTCAAAGTGCAACAGGTTGATAACTTTTATTGGACTAAAACATTACAAACAGGCAAGATTATGACCGTTGATCAGAGAGGGCAAGCTGTTTGGTGTGTGATATTTTAGTAGTCCAATAAATGCACAACCTACTCTTCCTTTTGGGGTTTGTTCAGGGACCACAAGGCACTTCCCCACCCCACCCACACTTTATTGTTGCCTTATGAAAAAAATGGCTACAATAGCGAAACAGGGTGTGATCTACCACCAAGAGTAGTTCCTTCCATCACTCAGGAAGGATGGTTCCCATCTCCTCCAACCACTAGGCCATACTTTTAATTTGGATATTGTAGACACGTTTTGTCCAGGGCGCTAATTTAGTGTAACTGAAGGGACTGGTACACAAAATGGCTTCGCTTATGCTAATCTAGGTGGCTTTTATAAAAAGTCTGTGTATGTAGAATAAAACTGCAGCCTAAGCAAAGTAAATTCTCATGAGAAGAATGTAGCCTAGAGGCCCCAAATGTATCTAGTAATGTTCTAAAAATATATACAGATTCCACACATCCTGGACATAATCTGTTTCAATTGTTACCCTCAGGGCGACATTTTAGGGCATTGCATACTAGGACAACTAGATATAGAGATAGTTTCTTTCCAAGTGCTATCAAACTGTTGAATAATTAATTTTTACAATTCTTCTTCCTTTTTAAATAATAGGTTATATTGTAGTATTGTACTGTGTTTTTATTGTTGACTATATGATTCTTATATTTCCTTTTATATAGAGAGAGCATTTTTACCAAAACAAATTCTGGGTGTGTCTAACCACACTTGGCCAATAAAAAAGTATTCTATTCTGTTTATTCCTCGCTCTAAGTTGCCATTTCCCTGCTAGCAAGTACAGCATACCATTGTTTAGCTAGCGGCAGGTTGTTGCTATTCTTGATAGATAAGGGTACAATAGCCTGTCTATGCTCAGAAGCTGTTACTGCGCATGTCTGTCTGTGTTATGAATGGCTAGTTTAGACTCATGGTCATAATACACGTGACTAGAGGTGGAGTAATTTGAAACTACAAAACATGATTGCTTTCTATGTAAAATGCTTCAGCCTTTGGAAATAATTCCGCTGAAGGCCCGCTATGTGGCTTTGGTGTAAACAATAAACGTCTTTCTTCTTTCCTCCTGAAATCTGGCATGTTTGATCTCTGCGTTTCCCAGTGCGGCATGGGGGGGGCGAGGCTAGTCCTCAGTGAAGGCTACATTTCTCTGGGGGCTCGTCCGGGATCGCTACTGCCCTCTAGTGGAAGCGCAGAGGCCAGACCAGGCGATTGTGAGCAACCAGCGTGGTTCAAAAGGTCTAGTGCACACCTCCCGCTTGTGAGGAGACTCACTTCGTCCTACGTCGTGGCGGAGACGCTCTCGCCTGGGGAGAAAGACGGAGCCGGCTTGGGGACGAGACTCTGCAGAGCATTTGGTAAGTGCACCAGTTGGGGGTAAATGGTTTGCCCTCCAGAGGGAGGAGAAGAGCGGAAACGCTCTAGCATCCCTGGGGTCGCGCCCCATTGTTGTTGGGAGGAGACGAGTAGGGCTTGAACATCCCGTGAAGTTGTGGGCAGGACCCACTGAGTTACAGCAGAGAAGTGAAAAGCCTCTGCTTTCAGGCAACGACAGAGAAGTGAGAGCCTCTGTCTGCAAGTAGAATTAGGGCCTTAGAACCCCCGTTAGGCAGGGGACTAGATTAGGTTGGGTGGGGGAACATGAAATGTTGGGAATTTGTGTGGTTACTGGGTCCAGTGCATGCGTGTGTGAATGCAATGGTCGAGGCTTAGAGCTCCTCTTGGCCAAGCGAAAGTGGGCTGCGCGTTTTCTGGCCAAGCGATCGCGATCAGGCCGCAGCTGGTAGCGAATGTGGAGTGCTTGAAATTCATGTTGTTAGGTGAGGTGCGGACCCAGTAACACTATGGGGGCTAGTCATAGCAAAATGCCCACTCCTTTGGCCTGTTTCCTAACAAACTGGAACATCGCCATCAAAGGCTTTGATTTCGGCCTCAAGCTGAAGAAAAACCGATTGAAAACCCTGTGCCAATGTGAATGAACAGTTATCCAATTAGACTGGCCAGCAGAAGGTACCTTCAATGAAATCATCATTGAACAGTTATGGCACAAAATTCTTAAACATCACCCAGAGCAAGTTCCATATATAGAGTTGTGGCACCGCAGCGTGGAAGAAAATCCCTCCTGGTTGAGAGCCTGTAGAACGCTGCCACCCCAAGTCCAACTCTATGCCCTAAAGACAAAGCGAGCGGTCTTGGATAGCAGTCCAGATGACTACAATCCAATCGTACCGCCACCACCGTATGCCCCAGACAGACGTACGCCACCTGGTCCTGTCCATGATCCAGCACCGTCAGTTTTGCCCGCAGACGTCCCCATACCACCTCTCGAGGGCATCCGCACTCCACCCGAACCCCAACACCCCCCACAACCAGCAGGAGCAGATGGCCCACCTATTCTGGTTCCCAAAGATGAGACGCGTGCACCAGAAAAGCCTGAGAAAGTCGATGAGAACGCTGAGGGAAGTGACAAAAAAGATAGAGACAGTGAGGAAGAAGAGGATGAGGAGGACATCAGACAACGCTTGAAAGAGAACCGTGTGTGGACTAAGGAAGAACATAAGCAGGTTATGGAGGTGATCAATAAACATGATTCACTTCATGATGTTAGTACACATTTGTTAGATGCCGCGAAAGTGAGAACTCCCTTTAAAAAACAAAAGTGCCTTTTGAAAGCCTATGATGTGTCAAAGGAACGAACAGCATTCCTAGCCCAGAAGCAAGCGGAGGAAGCAACCACACTCCTCCCACTCAGAAGAGTCTATGATCCCGTTTCCTCAGGACACGAGGGTCCTAGAACATACACAATGCAACATGTGCCATTCACCAGCAGCAATATTATTTACTGGAAAAATAATATGCCAAGTTTAAACGAAGACCCTGATAAGGTTTAGTACAATGGAGAGTATTTTTAATGTCTACTTGCCCAACTATGAAGACGTCCAGCATTTAATCAAAGGATTGTTTTCCTCCGAGGAAGCTCGGAAAATATTTGAGGAGGCTAGGAAGTCCCGCACAGCCCTAGGGGACTCCCAAGCACAGGCTGAAGCTGCAGTTCCCATAGTTACCCCGCCCGATTGGGATTACAATTTTGATCCCGGTTGCGCTTCCCTATGTGTTTATCACGCTGCCATTCTCCAAGGCATTAGGGCAGCAGGGCGGAAGAAAATCAACATGTCTAAAGTCATAGATGTAATCCAGAAGTCAGATGAATCCCCTGGTGCATTTTTAGACAGGCTTTTCCAAGCCTTCAGAAAGTACTCTCCCATAAATCCAGAACACCCTGCAGTGGAGGCCATAGTAAAAACTGCTTTCATATCCCAGTCAGCACCTGACATATGAAAGAAAATCCAGAAACATGAGAATTTTATGGGGCAAACTCTCCAATGGATGTTGCAGTTAGCACAGACCACCTTCAATAATAGAGAAGAAGAACAGACTTGCCAGAAAATTAAAACCCAACCATGGCCCTCCAGCAACTCCCTGAACCCCGAGGTCCTAGAAGAGGCTTCTCAACTGCCTGGTAACTTTCAGTACAGAAATTTTCAGGGGCCGCCACCACAGTTCCAGCAGCCATCTCAGTTCCCGCCTTCCCAGCAATCCCACAATCCATTCCAGGCCCCGAACCAGATGACCCAAGGTCCTGTCCAAAATCAACCGATACCCCAGATGTCTCCAGATTCTGCACAACAACAGGGAGGCTCTTGGAATCCGCCATTCCAAACCCTGATGTCTCTAGAAGAGGAAGATTCCTGCTGACAGCAACAGTCTTTGAGTTCCCGTGAGCCCCTAGTCACCCTCCACACCGGGAGCCACAAAGTGAAATTTTTAGTTGACACAGGTGCAAGTCATTCAGTAATTCCTAAACTTGTGAAGTCCCTTGATAAATCACAGTCAATCAATGTCATGGGCGCCACTGGAAAAACACAGAAAGTTTACTTCATGCAACCCGTTACATGCAAGTTGGGAGGACAGATAGTACAACACAAGTTTTTGCACATGCCAGATTGCCCAATTCCTCTCCTAGGAAGAGATCTGCTATTCAAATTAGGAGCCCAAATTACTTTCACGCCCAAGGGGGAAGTATTTTTGGCCAACAAGAGCCCACAGGAGAATTTTGCCTTGAAGATCCACTTAGAGAACAATGGCGTTTAATGGTAGTTCGGGAAGAGCCAAGCCAGCTTTCCCAAGACTTTCTTGTAAAAGTCAATCCAGACATATGAGCTGAAGGTAATCCCCCCGGAATGGCCAAGAACATCCCTCCAATCATTGTACAACTCAAGCCCATGGCTGGCCCAGTTTCTGTTCCACAATACCCCATCGGAAGGGCCGCAGCAGAAGGCATATGGGTTCAGCTCCAAAGACTCATACAGTATGGTATTCTAGTTCCCTGCCAATCTCAGTGGAATACTCCGTTACTGCCTGTTCGAAAGCCTGATGGGACTTATAGGCCAGTTCAGGATCTTCGCTTAGTGAATGAAGTTGTAGAACCTCTTTGCCCAAATGTCCCTAACCCATATACTATTCTTAGCCTGATTCCCCCGAATGCCAAGTCTTTTACAGTCCTGGACTTAAAAGACGCTTATTTTTGCTGTCGCTTAGCACTCCAGAGTCAGCCCATTTTTGCTTTTCAATGGGAAGACCCACATACAGGGACTAAACAACAATTCAAATGGACTCGTTTGGTCCAAGGGTTCCGAAATTCCAGTACATTGTTTGGGGTCGCCCTAGCTTCAGATCTTGCCGCTTTTCCCCGAAGTAAAGGACAGATAGTCCTGCAATATGTGGATGACATTTTGACAGGGGCAGAGACCAAACAAGAGTGTGAGGAGCTCACCATTGCTCTCCTCAATCATTTAGCAGCAGCAGGTTATCGTGTGTCCCAGAAAAAGGCCCAAATATGTAAAGAGACTGTACGATATTTGGGGTTTGACATCTCACAACAAAAGCGCCAGCTCCATGATGAAAGAAAGCAAGCTATTGTTCAGATCCCTGAGCCTAAAAACAGAAGAGAACTGAGAGGTTTTTTAGGAGCAGCAGGTTTCTGCAGAATCTGGATTCCTAATTTCAGTCTCTTAGATAAACCCCTCCACTTAGCCACCCGTGGATCAGATAATGATTGTTTTCTTTGGGGCCCGGAACAACAAAAGAGTTTCCAGGACATCAAAAGAGTTCTTTTGGAAGCTCCAGCTTTAGGCCTCCCTGACCCCAGTAAGCATTTCTACTTATATGTAGATGAAGAGGAAGGAGTGGCGAAAGGAGTTTTATGCCAGTAGCCTATTTATCAGAGAAGTTAACTCCAACAGAACAGGGCTTGCCTTTTTGCATGCGAGGCGTTGTAGCATTGGCGGCCCTTCTGAAAAAGGCTGACAAATTCACTTTTGGCCAGCCAACTCATTGTATCACCAGACATGCAGTTTTGCCGCTTTTAGATGCAAAAGGAAGCTACCATTTATCTCAAACAGCTATGATGAAATGCCAGAAATTATTTTCAAGGTCAGGCCTCACTTTTCAAACCACTGAAGGCCTAAATCCGGCCACTTTATTGCCTATTAGTGATCAGCCTGCTACACATGATTGCATCCAAACCATGGATGAAGTATATTCTTCTCGCCCTGACCTCAGAGACAGCCCCAATCCACAGTGGAGAAATTGGTTTGTAGATGGGAGCAGCTTTATACATGAAGGGACACGAAAAGCAGGTTATGCAATTGTTGAGTTAGAGAACAATGTTATAGAAGCGCATCCTCTACCCCCAGGCACATCTGCTCAACATGCAGAGATCATTGCTCTCACTAGGGCTTTAGAACTATCGGAAGGAACATGTATAAACATATACACAGACTCAAAATATGCATTTCTCACCCTGCATGCTCACGGAGCGTTATGGAAGGAAAGAGGTCTGCTTACTACTTGTCCCGCAAGAAGAGGGAGGACACCCCTTTTGCTGGGTTCATGTGTAAAAGCCCTGAGGACTATAAGGGGAACACATGGGACTCTCAGAGAATTGTGTGTGTATATGGACCTGCTACATGGGCTCAAGATGGCTCATATGGGTACAGAACCCCAATCTATATGTTAAACAGGATAATCCGCTTACAAGCTGTTTTAGATCTGGCTGGTCAGCGTATCACCAAGGCCCTGACCACATTAGCTGAGGCTACAGATCTGATGCACACTGCAGTTTATCAAAACAGACTAGCTGTCGATTACCTTCTCGCATCAGAAAATGGCGTGTGCGGCAAGTTCAATCTCACGAACTGCTGCCTCAAAATTGACCCTGTTGGTCAGGTTGTCACCCAATTGGCTACAGATATCAAACAGCTTACCTTTAACCCCACCCAGGAGTGGAATGGTTTTCAGTGGGACTGGCTGAATAACCTCCTTCCCCAAGGGTGGATGCAGAGTCTCTTCACCATGCTAGTTGGCCCAATTTGCCTGCTCTTGTTAGCCTGCATTTTTATGCCTTGTCTGTTACAGTTCCTTAGATCCTCTGTGCAGAAAATCGCCAACCAGGTCTCTACTCCAAGGATCATTGCACTTATGCAAGCATATCAGAGGGTACCCACGGAAGACTCGATTCTCGAGTGTCCGTAAAAGCAAAAGGAGGCAGTGAAGGGACTGGTACACAAAATGGCTTCGCTTATGCTAATCTAGGTGGCTTTTATAAAAAGTCTGTGTATGTAGAATAAAACTGCAGCCTAAGCAAAGTAAATTCTCATGAGAAGAATGTAGCCTAGAGGCCCCAAATGTATCTAGTAATGTTCTGTTTATTCCTCGCTCTACGTTGCTATTTCCCTGCTAGCAAGTACAACATACCATTGTTTAGCTAGCCGCAGGTTGTTGCTATTCTTGATAGATAAGGGTACAATAGCCTGTCTATGCTCAGAAGCTGTTACTGCGCATGTCTGTCTGTGTTATGAATGGCTAGTTTAGACTCATGATCATAATACACGTGACTAGAGGTGGAGTAATTTGAAACTACAAAACATGATTGCTTTCTATGTAAAATGCTTCAGCCTTTGGAAATAATTCCGCTGAAGGCCCGCCATGAGGCTTTGGTGTAAACAATAAACGTCTTTCTTCTTTCCTCCTGAAATCTGGCATGTTTGATCTCTGCGTTTCCCAGTGCGGCATGGGGGGGGCGAGGCTAGTCCTCAGTGAAGGCTACATAACCTCCATCTTTAATGTTGTTTATTTGTTTGTTTAATTTGCATACCACACATCTAGCCTAAGGCTACTCTGAGAATCACCATACCTTTCTGTGTGTCTGATCCTTAGGATAATGAAAAAAGCCACACTATACTCAGAGCCAGAGCAGCAGAGATATGAGGGTAGGTTTTGGCTTAATTTTTGTCAGTTTTAATAACCATCTGTCGTTTGTTCTATATTCAGTTCTGATTTGAGTTTTGTTTCTCTATTTTATTGTTATGTGTATTGTTGTAAACCACCCAGAGTGCTGCTGGCTGCCAGATGGGAGGTGTACAAATCCAATAAATAATAGATAATAAAAATAATAACAGCTGGTTTGCAGCAAGCTACATGCCACCACAGGAGCCCGGTAAGGCTGGGCAGAGAGGAAAGACGTGGTATTCCTTCATCCCCGCTGCGTCGTTTGATACATCAACATCACCTGGCCGACCTGCAGCGCAAGAGGCTGGCAACCATCTTCTGCAGCAATTGTTGGGGGGGGGGAGGAACAGAATTTTGAAAATACTCAGCACAGATAGTTTCATTTGAAGTGAAATGTCTATTTGCAAAGAGAGGGGCTCAAGGCAACAGAGCTCTAACGGGGCCCTGTAACAAAGGCAGCAGGAGCAAACAAAAGTACGCATGTCAAGGCTCAATACAAACTTACTATGACATGTCCAGACTTGTACGGGCATGAACAGACTTCTTCCATGCCTGTCAGCAACTCCACAGCTCCCCGTTTTCCTGATGACCTTTGATGAGACCAACATGAAAGATCTAAAAATACCATGACACAAAAATAACATCTTTTCTCGTACTTTCCTGAACTCTTCACCAAGAGCTGTCTTTGTGGATGGTTCTATGCCATGGAGAGATTCCTCCTTTCACGAACCAACATTTTCAGCCTTTTTGCTCTGGCTTGGGTTGGTCATTTTTCTTACACATTCCACTATGTTCCCAGGCAAACCAACCCCATGGAGCAGACAGAGACCATGGAGCAGTTACCCATTTGGGCCACATCTGCCAAAAAAGCAAAAAAAGCAAAGTGTTCTGCTTATATACCGCCCCATACCACTACAAGTAGTCTCTGGGCGGTTTACAATTTTTAATTAAAAGTGTGTAGGCTACACATTGCGCCCCACCACCCCAGCAAGCTGGGTACTCATTTTACCGACCTCGGAAGGATGGAAGGCTGAGTGAACCTTGAGCCTGCTACCTGCGATTGAACCCAGGTCGTGAGCACAGTTTTACCTGCAGTACAGGCATTTAACCACTGCGCCACGAGGCTCATGTGGGTCCTTCCCGAAACCTAAGGTCCAAAATTAACGTTTCTAGTCTTCAGGCAAGGCCTAAGGCACTTTGGCTCTCCACTCAAGTTCAGGACAAAACACCAAAATGGCATCTTCTCATGATTCGTGATTCGTCAAGATTGACAAGCCACAAACCATGCAGCCCCAACCCATGAACTGACATATTGTTTTTTGTTTTCTGTTGTTTTACAGCAGAAAACAAAACAGAACATGGCCCTAAGGAAAACTGGATCCCCTTTTGAAGGGACAGAGACAGTGGCTTCACTTTGCTCTAAGTGAAACCATGCCCACCATCTTCAAAAAAGGGCTGTCCAGTTTCCCTTAGGCCAGTGGTGGTGAAACTTCAGCACTCCAGATGTTCCAAGCTTGTATAGCCAATGACAAAGGACTGTGGGAGTTAAGGACCAAAATATCTGTCTTGCAAAAGGTTTGCCACCATTGTCTTAGGCCCTCTGGGAAACCAGGAAGCCATTTTTTCCAAGAAGGAAGTGGCAGCAGTGGTGGCAGCCCAGATACTGGGGGTCACTGTAGCAATGGTAGGGAATTTGTAGGGGGCAGGAGCCTTATGGTGCAGTGGTTAAACTGCTGTACAGCAGCTACCCTGTTTCCCTGAAAATAAGACCTACCCCAAAGATAAGCCCTAGCACGATTTCTATGCATTAAGACCTAGTGATGGGCATGGCTGTGCCTACACACACACACACACACACACACACACACACACACACACACACACAGAGAGAGAGAGAGAGAGAGAGAGAGAGAGAGAGAGAGAGAGAGAGAGAGAGAGAGAGAGAGAGAGAGAGAGAGAGAGAGAGTTATTGTAGCATGGGGTTAGTGATTCAGCAGTGATTTCAGCTCAGAGACAAAGCAGGCTGGAGAGAGCTTCTAGTGAACAGCTCTTTAATCAGGGAGAGACAAGACTGGGGACCGGGGAGAGGAGGTTACATTTATAGGGGCCAGGACTAGCTAGGAAAAGATACATTTTGGACGGAACAATTACAACCAATCACAAGGCTGCCTTTTGGCGGGAACCAATAGGACTGAAGATCCAAATGCAGCAACTATAATCAACCAATAGGCCTGTTCCCTTTTGAATAGGGAGGCAGTTACTTCAACCAGCAAATACAGATCAATACACAACAGTTACCATATTTTTAGCATGTTTGCTTCCAGTTCATGTTTCCCCAAAAATAAGACCTACCCCCAAAAATAGAAGACAGTGTCTTATTTTCGGGAAAACACGGTATAATGGTGCTAATGACCTGGGGTTCAATCCCAAGTAGCCAGCTCAAGGTTCACTCCGCCTTCCATCCTTCTGAGCTCAGTAAAATGAGCACCCAGCTAACGAGGCGTGGAGGGGGGGACTCGCCTGCATGAATAAATTGTAAACTGCTGAGAAAGTGTTTTAAGCACTTTGGGGTCATATATAAGCAGAACACTTTGCTTTGGGGTTTTTCGTTTTAAAAAAAATCAGCCTGTTTTTAGAAACAGACACAAGCTCTTTTTTTATAAATAGACAATGAAGAAGACGAATAAAAAGGTGAAATCTTTGTCCCTTCATATTCCTCAGGATCTCCAGACCCAGCAGATATGAAGGGGTGAATATTAAACAAATCAGCGATATTCGCTGAGTATCCCATGGTTCATTTTTTTGTATTCATCCCCTCCATCTCTGTTCTCCCCTCCGTGAAAGCAGCTGGAGCTCTGTGGCATTTTTACAGATAAGGCCAATTTACGAGACCAAATACAAGGTAAAGCCATCCACCAGCACCTCCGTGTGTAATGAGTACGCACAGGCTACAAACTAAGCGAGAACAGGACGGATCTGCGGCACGTTGGCTGCCAAGGGCCTCCCCAGAGAGATCCAGACTTCACCTTCATTTGCTTAACGAACGTCTGCTTGGCCCTGCTATCAGCGCAACCTCGTTGGGGCTGGGGTAGGAGACTTCCCCTCCCGTAGCTGCAGAACTCATTTAATCCTACATTTGGGCCCCTTTAAAATCCTATAGCCCTGTCTTTTTATGATTAATTAACTCCTCATAAAAATGGTAATTATAATTAGGCTCATAATTCCGCAGTCGTGTCATTATCATAATAATTGATCAAACGGTTTTACTGTGCAAGCGTTTTTGGGGAAGGAAGGAGCATGCCGGGCGGGAGAGGGAGACGTCCCATTCTCGAACACAAATGCGATCTTTAACGCTAGAGACGATAGTAAGGCCGCACCTGGAGTATTGTGTACAATTCTGGTCACCGCATCTCAAGAAAGTCATAGTGGAACTGGAAAAAGGTGCAGAAGAGAGTGACTAAAATGATCACTGGGCTGGGGCACCTCCCTTATGAGGAAAGGCTAAAACATTTGGGGCTCTTTAGTCTGGAAAAAAGGCGCCTGAGGGGGGATATGATTGAGACGTACAAAATAATGCAGGGCATGAGTCAAGTGGATGGAGGGACGCTCTTCTCCCTCTCCCAAAATGCCAGAACTAGGGGACATCCACTCAAATTGAGGGCTTTGGGAGAGTAAGAACTGACAAAAGAAAATACTTCTTGACCCAGCGTGTTGTTAGTCTGTGGAACTCCCTGCCACAGGATGTGGTGATGGCACCTGGCCTGGATGCCTTCAAAAGGGGATTGGACAAATTCCTGGAGGGAAAGTCCATCACAGGTTACAAGCCATGATGGAGATGAGTAATCTCCAGGCATAATACCAGGGTACTTCAAGGGCCAGATGCAGGGGAGTGATATCAGGAGACAGAGATCTAGTCTTGTGCGATCCCAGAGGCATTTGGTGGGGCCATTGTGGGATACAGGAAACCGGACTGAATGGGCCTTTGGCCTGGTCCAGCATAGCTCTTCTTAGGTTCTTATATTCTTATGTTCTTATGTACTGTACTTATTGTAACAAGAGCTGGTTGAGCTCAGTGGATGGGAGAACCTGGTGGTGGAGCCAGGGGGCAGACGGACAGAGGTCCCACTCCCCACGGTCTCTCCTGGGAAGCAGGCCAGCCAAGTGGAACATGAATGGCTAATGGGGTTGCGTGCCCCTCGTCTTAGCAGCCACTGGCAAGCCACATGGTGGCCCCAAAGCACCCCCCTGGGAAAACACATCTGAGGACTTCGAGCCTAGATAACCCACGGAGTAGCTCTGGAAGTCAGTGCATGTTTACTCTTGTGCTTCGTGACAACAACTAATTCAGGGCTCAGCCAGCAGTTGCCCATCAAAGCCAAAACCTGTGATGGGGTAGGGGGAGGGAGACTCTCCCAGGATTTAGACCCTCACAGGTGCAATTGTCAAATGAGGTGTGCACTTCTGGCGTGGCCTGAAAGAGTGGGACAAGGCACGTGGGTTTCTGCGTTCCCTCCTAAACAAACACCAAATGTATCAGACGCATCCAGGCACCTTTGCCTTCAGCCACCAAATCCTGACATCAGCTGGGAGCCGGTGAAGACAGGTGCCCTGGCATGGAAGCCACCCTGCACATTGAGATCTTGACATCTCCAACTTCAGCACTACCTCCCCCGGAGACTTGAGAACAGGCAAAAGGAAATACGTCTTGACCCAGCACGTGGTTTGCCTGGGGAACTTCCTGCCACAGGAGGTGGCGATGGCATCTGGCCTGAATGCCTTCAAAAGGGGATTGGAGATATTCCTGGAGGAAAAGTCCATCACAGGTGACAAACCATGATGGAGATGTGTCATCTCCAGGCTTAAAACCGGGGTCCTTCAGTGGCCAGGTGCAGGGGAGTGGTATCAGGAGACAGAGATCTAGTCTTGTGCGCTCCCAGATGCATCTGGTAGGGCCACTGTGAGATACAGGAAGCTGGACTAGATGGGCCTCTGGCCTGATCCAGCATGGCTCTTCTTAGGTTCTTATGGTCTCTCTCTGCCAGGGAAGCACAACCCTTCTCCAAGAATTTCCCTGGCATTCTGAAACCCGGAAACCTAATTACTCAGCACTCTATGTATGTATGTATGTATGTATGTATGTATGTATGTATGTATGTATGTATGTATCTATCTATCTATCTATCTATCTATCTATCTATCTATCTATCTATCTATCTATCTATCTATTGGGTTTTTATACCGCCCATCTGGCAGCGAGGTCACTCTATCCCTTTCAACATGTCTTAAGTCAGTGCTAGGTGTTCCACACAAAGGAGCTGAGAAGCAGGAAGCTAAAATGAATCTAAGGAGTGGTCTTAGAAAAAGACCAAATCCAATTTCTTTCTCTCTCTCTTGTCGTCCCCCCCCCCAACATCCCTTCTAGACTTTTGCTAGCAGCTGTGTGGAGATGATGCAGCTTTCTGTGTCCTTGGATGGTTAAATGACATTTGAAGCCCGAGCGTGGCTGCTTTGAAGCAGGTCTGAGGGGTTGCCGGCTTCGCCACGCAGTTGGCTGGCACTTCAAGGCATGTTTCCAAGACTCCCCGTCAATATTCTGACCCGCATCTGCCACGGCAGAAATCTCTCGCTTTGCATGAGAATCAAGGCGAAATGTGACGTCCACTTTATTCCCCAGTAACTTCCTATCTTGCTAAGAGAGAGAGAGAGAGAGAGAGAGAGAGAGAGAGAGTTTAATTAATGACCAGGAGATTTCCCTGACTTGGGGAGAGCTTGTGTGAAAGAACTCCAGAGAGAAGGTCCAGAAAATGAGATAAGAGCAGGCCAGAAACACAGACGGACAGCACCATGAGGAAAGGCAGATGAGGTCTGGTTGAAAGTTTCATTACTGGAAAGTTACATTTCTGGTCTATAATTCCCAAAATCTCTGAGCCAGTCAGGAGAGAACTAAATGAAAATCCGTCTGAGAAAGAATAGCGAGGGCCAATGTTCACAGTACTGTGCTCTTATTTCCCCGCCACGAGAAAACTAGCACGGGGGCAAAGTGGTGCTCCTTTTTTTTTCTTTTTTAATGTTTTTATTTTTAAAATAAAGTAAAAACAGATACATTGCTTATCTCCTGTCATGTTACATATATCAAAAGTTTTTCCCAATAGATCGGCCTAGTTGTTTCATGATTCTCTTTTCATCTTAAACAAGACATTTTCATGTTTCCGTATTTGCTAAATGTTTTACCATTGATATTCTTATGTTTTTCCATCAATATCATATTCGTCTCTGTTTATCTCTGCCTTCATCCAGTACACAAGATGCATATAGTAGATTACATTATTGTATTAACTAGTATTAACTTAGCAATATTCCCAGTCCTAAAAACTTAATTCTTCATTTAATAAAACAGCTTAGATTATATTTGACTAATTTGATATATAATGGGTATAGGAATTTTATTTATACACTTGTGTTTATCTGTTATATTGTATTTTACTGTTTATGGTTTGATTTCTGTTCAGTTTGTAAACTGCCCAGAGTAGCCATGTAGCTAGATGGAGCGGTATATAAATTTAATAAATAATAAATAAATAAAATCTATTTTGTCGAATACAGTGGACCCTTGTATAACAAACAGCTTGTATAACATAACATTTGTACAACATAAAATATTCCGGAGATAGGGGAAATTTGCTTAACATAATCGCCTATGGGGAGAATCCGTACAATATAAAAATGGGATTACTCAATTTTAAATGCATCCCTATGGGAATTTGTATAAAGGAATATTTCCTTAACATAATTTCATTTGGAACGAATTAATTCCTTTATACAAGGTACCACTGTACAAGAAATTAAGATAGTGAAGTACACAGTCAAGCTAGTCTGTCTAATCTACAACCCGGATACATGATGGATGTATCTGTTTGCGAGCTCCTTGTGTGCCTGGCAGAGGGGTGTTGGCAAGGTTTTTCGAGAACTATTTCTGAGCTTTCCTTTACTGCCTCAGCCTGCTTGGGACCTAAGTACCTGAGGGAAGGTGTCTTCCCCTACATCCAAGGTCTGTACTTTAACATCTCCCCCAAGGACTCCTTCCAGAGGCAACTGGGCTGAGTGCACAATAAGGAAGGGGTTTTCCACCTATATTGACGTGGCAAGGCACCTCAGTGAGGAACGTTCAAGCGAAATTCCTCACCTCCAGTCCAAGAGTGAGACGTAGAATTCGTTTTTCTGTCCAGGTCTCCACAGTCTGCACAGATTCTCTTTCCACATGAAAGTAGCATCCTTTGAAAAGGTTAGCAGGTGTGTCCTCACTGCAAGCACAGAAGGAATGCTTGGTTGTGCAAAAGGGAAACACACCCTCAGGTTCCTCTTCTGATTTTCAGCCGTCCACAAAAACAAAGTAGCAGTGGTCCCACTTTGAGAAATTTGCAGCATTTCCAAAGCCGTTCGCACAACTGGGGAAGCTCTCGTGACGACTGGCAGGAAACTGATGTCTTGATAGGCTTCAGCACTGGGTTGAAAACAACAGAATTAAATTTTAATGGGGATAAGTACAAAGTTCTGTGGGGGGGGACAAATATGCAGTTGGATAATGGGAGATTACTACTATTATTATTAACCACACAGCTATCTACGCTGGATTTTGTATTACCAATCATTAGTTGAACGCTTCCCAAGCATTTAGGACTCAGTGAAGTATCGGCGAATTATGCGAGCAGATCCCAGTAAGGTGGCTTTCTGCAGCTGGCTGATGGTGACTTTGTCAACTCCAATTTCTGCTAAATACTTGCTTAGCTCTTTAGGCACCACATCCAGCGTGCCGATTACTACTGGGACCACCTGGACTGGTTTATGCCAGAGTCTCTGAAGTTCTGTTGTTTTTGTTGTTTTTGTTTGTTGTTGTTGTTGTTGTTGTTGTTGTTGTTGTTGTTGTTGTGTGGATACTTGGCCCAGTAATATTATGAGTGAGAAAGGTCTTGTAATTGTAGATCACAAGATGAGTATCAGCCAAACGTGTGATGTGGCTGCAAAAAGGGCAAATGCTATCTTAGCCTGCATCAATGTATAGTTTCCAAATCCTGTGAGGGACTGGTCCCCGTCTATTCAGCACTTTTTAAGCTTCATCTGAAGTCCTGTGTCCAGGTCTGGGCACCACACTTCAAGAAGGATTCTGACCAACCGCAGCAAGTTCAGAGGAGGGTGACAAGGATGATCAGCAGACTGAAAAACTTTCAACATGGGAATAGAAGACTGAGAGGATGTAAGACAAGACTCTTCAAATATTTGTCAGGTAGTTATAGAGAAGCAGGCCAGGATCTGATCTTGATAATCTCAGATCTTGAACAACAGTTTCTGGCTACAAGGCAGATTTTGGGCAGATGGCCACACAGTCAAAAGGGAAAGATGTAGTGCTAATGGGAAATTTTAACTATCCTGATATATGCTGGCAGTCCAACTCAGCTAAGAATGCAAGGTCTAACAAATTCCTTACTGCCCTTGCAGACAAAATTTCATGGTCCAGAAGGTAGAGGAGGCAACAAGAAGCAAAACCATTTTAGATCTGGTCTTAACCAATAAGGAGGACCTTGTAAATGGGGTCGAAGTGGTGGGATCAGTAGGTAAAAGTGACCATGCCGTCTTGGAATTTGTTATACAGTTGGAAGGTGAAGCTAAACATAGTCAGACAAGAATCCTGGACTTTAAGAAAGCCATTTTTTGTAAACTTAGGGAATTATTGGCTGTGATTCCATGGACCGACACACTGAAAGAGAAGGGAGTCCAAGATGGATGGGAGTTCCTTAAAAGCGAGATATTAAAGGCACAATTTAAAACTGTTCCAATAAGAAGAAAAAATGGGAGAGGTCTAAAGAAATCGCAATGGTTTACTAAAGAACTTTCAACTCAGCTAACCATAAAGAAAAACAAGTACAAGAAATGGAAAAATGAGAAATGCACCAAAGAGGAATATAAGCAAACAGCTAATATATGCAGGGGGGTGGTAAAAAAAAGCTAAAGCGCAAAATGAACCTAGACTTGCCAGAGAAATTAAAGATAGTAAAAAGGGTTTCTTTAGTTATGTCCGCAGCAAAAGGAAAAATAAGGAAATGATAGGCTCTCTGCGTGACGATAATAACCAGTTACTAACAGGAGACAAGGAAAAGGCAGAACTACTCAACACCTTCTTTGCCTCCGTTTTCTCCAAAAAGGAAGAAAGAGATGCGCTGGGACAAAGTGTAGATGAGGTAGGATGGGAATTGCAACATAGAATAGGTAGAGAGCTGGTACATGAGCACCTGGAAGCATTAAATGAATTTAAGTCTCCTGGGCCAGATGAATTACACCCAAGGATATTAAAAGAACTGGCAGAAGTCATTTCTGAACCATTGGAAATAATCTTTGAGAAGTCCTGGAAAACAGGGGAAGTCCCCATCGCCTGGAGGAGGGCTAATGTTGTGCCCATCTTCAAAATGGGAAAAAAAGAGAACCCAAATAATTACCACCCAGTCAGCCTGACTTCAATTCCTGGAAAGATCCTAGAGAAGATTATTAAACAGGCAGTCTGCAATTATTTAACAAACAATGCTGTCATTACAAGAAGTCAACACGGGTTTCTTTAAAAAAAGTCATGCCACACTAATTTGATCTCTTTCTTTGATAGAATTACAGGCCTGGTGGATGAGGGGAATGCTGTGGATATGGTTTATCTGGACTTTAGTGAGGCCTTTGATAAGGTTCCCCATGGTATTCTTGCTAAGAAGTTAGTAGAAAGTGGGACAGATAGTGCTACTGTCAGGTGGATTTGTAATTGGTTGACTGATCACACCCAAAGCGTGACCATAAATGGCCTCTCTTCAGCTTGGAGAGATGTGACCAGTGGGGTGCCCCAGGGTTCTGTTCTGGGTCCAGTGCTGTTCAATATCTTTATTAATGACTTGGAGGAAGGAATAGACAGTATGCTAATTAAATCTGCAGATTATACCAAATTGGGAGGGGTTGCTAATTCCCTAGAGGATAGGATGAAAATCCAAAAAGACCTTGACAGATTAGAGTGCTGGGCCAAAGCTAACGGAATGGATTTCAACAGAGGGAAATGTAGGGTGCTACATCTAGCTAAAAAGAATAAATTGCACAGATATAGGATGGGGGATACATGGGTGGAGAATAGTACCTGTGAAAGGGATCTGGGAGTTTTGGTGGACCACAAATTGAACATGAGTCAGCAGTGTGATGCGGCGGCCAGGAAAGCCAATGCGATTCTTGGTTGCATCAACAGAAGCATAGTGTCTAGATAGATCAATGGAAGTGATAGTACCAATTAGAGATGGGCACGACTTAGCGGTATTCCCGTTTCCGTTTCCGTTACTCGTTTCCGTTACTCTACGGAAACGGTAACGGGAATTACTCCGCCAGAATTCGAGCTCGAACCGACGAACGAACAATTTTGGTCTGATTTGTCGTGCTCATTCCTTGCATCGCGCGATGCCACGCGGCACAGAAAAAAAGTTTTTAAAAGTTAAAAAAACCTGGTTCCCGGCCGAAAAGCAGGCGGGAAAATGCCTGCCGTAGCTCGGGGCACCTACCAGAGGGGTTGTTTCTGGAGGTCC
The DNA here is from genome assembly GCA_037367245.1 of Phrynocephalus guinanensis. Lineage (NCBI taxonomy): Eukaryota > Metazoa > Chordata > Lepidosauria > Squamata > Agamidae > Phrynocephalus > Phrynocephalus guinanensis. The sequence goes on along the minus strand of CM074732.1, from coordinate 208,733,468 downwards.
CCGGCCTCCCCCCCATCCCCCGTCCTAGTGGGCTGCTCTGTGGGACTCGCTGCAGGCTCGCAGCCAGCCAGCAAAAAGCCCAGTCTCGCCGGCCGCCGGCCGCCGCAATTAAAGCGCAAGCAAGCGGCACGGACGGCACAGGAAAAAACTTTTAAACTCTCCCCCACCCATTCCCGGGCCAAAAAAGTAGGCGGAAAAATGCCTGCTTGACTAAGGGCGCAGGGCACCTACCGGAGGGGTGGTTTCTGGAGGGGGGGGTCCCGCCTCCCCCCCATCCTGGGCAGCCGGACTCGCGAGTCGCCATCGCCATGCCATGCGGTGCGGGCGGGGGATCCAAAATGGGGCGGCGAACGCAATATTGTTTTTGAAATCGTGGTCCAAAAACACACAAGCACAACAGAAACACGCGAAAATTTATAAACTGCCAGATTTTTCACAGTAGCAGTGGGTTTTTTCTTGCAACAAAATGTCTCTCCTCTCCTCCTCTGTCCTCCATTGATTTTATTTTATTTTATTTTATTTACACCTGCGCATTGGATGGGCTGGCCGAGTGGCCAGCCATGTGGGAGTGGACGACCATGCAAATTTTTGGAGCCATCCCACCAGTCGCATGGCCACGTGGCCATGGAGATTTCTGGGATGTGCCAAAAAGCCCCCTAAAACCTGCCCTAGCCCCCCTAACCCTAACGCTTGACTCCGTACCCATACGTCACAGACTGTCTTCTTAGTGGGTCAGAGAGGCACCCAGAGGTGCAACCCACTAGCCCACCGTAACCTTACCCGTCACTAGCCTAACCCTAGCCCTTGCACTAAGCCACCTTAAAGCCAGATCTACTTGCTTGCATTGCACTACACGCAGCAAGTACAATTCCCTTCTGTGTGAGACATGGTGGTGCGAGAGCCTTGTGCAGGGAAGGCATGACGCTATCACTCTCACACTGGTCTCACTGTCTGCACATTATGTTATGCAATATAAATATGGCTATTGCATAGCATTTTGCAGCAGCAGCAGGTGAGGAGGGGAGACCCCCATGTTGAGGGGTCTCTTGGAGCCTGCTTCCCCTTTCCTAGTGGGTGAGGATAGGAGGCACCCACGGGTGCCTCCAGGAGCCCACTTTCCCTTATAGCGGGCCAGAGGAGGCACCCACCCCACAGAGGTGCCTCCAGGAGCCCGCTCCCCCCCCAAAAAAAACCAGTACTAACGAAAACCACAAAAAAACGAACCGACTAATTTTTGCGAATTTTCACGAAAAACGGAGACGACCCGAAACAGAAACGGCCCGACTAACGACAACTCGAAAAAAAATTTTTTTTCAAGTCGTGCCCATCTCTAGTACCAATCTATTCTGCTCTGGTCAGACCCCACCTGGAGTACTGTATCCAGTTCTGCACGCCTCAATTTAAAAATGATGTTGACAACCTCGAGCGGGTGCAGAGGAGGGTGACCAGGATGGTTGAGGGTCTGGAGGAAATGTCTTATGAGGAACGGCTTAGGGAACTGGGAATGTTTAGCCTTTCAAAAAGAAGACTGGGGGGGTATGATCCAGTATTCTTTCCCTTTTTTGTTCTCATAGCGCAACTGGCTGTTCCTGGGGCCAATCGGTGCTTTTAAAAAAAAATTCCCCCACCCTCTCAGCACCAGGAAACTGGATCTGGGGCTGTTTTTTTTTAACTCCCCCAAGCTCTACCGCCAGCTAGCTGACCCTTTTTTTTAAATCTTAGCACCACCTACTGGCCATGGGGCTGAACTGTGCTTTTTAAAAAACACGTTTGTACGTGGGAACTGCTATCCCACATCTTCAGTCATGTGACGGGAGGAAGAGGAAAAGCAGGACCTTCAGAAGATCAGGATCTTCCCCAGATGAGATAGCAGCTTTAAGAGAATAATGTCCAGGTTTCTTATTTTCACCCACAAAAATAACAAACAAAGATGTATGTCCCCAGTCACGTGGCACCACTGGTCTTCAAAAACCTTAGGATGGAGACCCTCAGTGTAGGGGAGTTCTATTATTTCACTGACCAATGAAGCATAAAATCCTAACACAGCTCCCCTGGCTTTGATGACACAGTGTTTGTTCTGTCATATCTGAGTGTCTGCCCCCTTTGGTTTATTGCCCTTCACCTGTTCAAGTGTGTGTGGGGGGTATCAAATATCTCACAGCCTCTCTCCCTCCATGTGGCGGACATCTAATCTGGCTTCATCAGAAATGCTAGCTTTCCAATCGAGTCCCATGAATGTTTAGAGAGATTCTTTATGGCCAACAGATTGTCAAAGGCTTTAATCTGAGGGAAGGACAGTCAAGCTGTCATCTGGTGAGTTGACTTGCTTTTATCATTTGGTTTCCCGTTTCCTTTTTAAAAACATCTTTAGAAACAATGATTGCCTTCCAGAGGGGCTGCTTTCCAGCATGCTGTGAATCAGCTTTGTTTGGTTTTCACTCTGAAAGAACTTCCCAGTGTGAATACAGTAGACGTGAAGAGGGCACTACTGGAGTCAGGAAGGAAAAAATTCCAAGGGCCAAAGCTAGGTTACAGCCAGCCAGAGTTTGGCTCAAGGGGCTAAAACTAAGTTACAGAGAAAGGGCCTATCCAGCTTACTTTAAAAGGTGAATAAATAGAATGCCATAGAAATGTTTAATATTATTTGTGGTGTGGAACAAAAGAACAAATCCTCCCAGTTCCCCCACTGAAGTCACCCACTGGAAGTGATTGTGGTACATTCACCTCCCCCCTCCTCCTCCTGGTTCTTTTCCTGCCATAGGTTGGAGGTCATCGTGGCTATTCTGACCCAAGTACAGCTGGACCCACATATCTGCTGGGAATTGGTTCCAAGCCCCCCCCCCGTGGATACTGAAAGCCGTGGTTAATAGCGAACATTATGGATGTAGCATGGTAAAATGAAAAAGACCAGCAAAATAATTATTTTCACCTGCATTACTAGAACTGACCACTAGAGGGGTAGTCAGAGAGACCATGCTGCAGTAAATATGTATTCTTCACTAAGTATTCCTAGCAGTTTTTGGCTCCCTTTAGTGGACAGTTCCGGTAATGCAGGTGGAAATAGTTTTTATCTGGGCTTTTTTATCTATATCGCTATATATTTCTCATTCTATATGAGAAAGAGAAACATATCTCTATATCTACACACACACACACACACACACACACACACACACACACACATATGCGTGTGTATGTGTGGGTGGGTGGGTGGGTGGGTGTGGGTGTGTTTGTGTGTGTGGGGGATTAGATTAGATTAGATTAGATTAGATTAGATTAGATAAATCTTTATTGATGCCACATCTGGGGAAATTTACTTGTTACACAGCTCCCAATATAAAAAACAAGTAAAGATGGCTAGGTGCACAAAAAAGTGTAAGGTGTGTGAGAGAGAAAAAATAGCTAATAGAGATTAAATAAAATAAGAAACCCAATATACAAATATTACACTAAAATTTGCATATAAAAACAAATATATAAAAAGAGAAGCTACAGTATACCCCATATGAATATGTTAAACTGTAGAGTTGAAGAGTCTCACAGCAGTGGGAATAAAGGACCTGGGATGGCGCTCCTTCCCACACCGGGGATGTCTGAGTCTGCCACTGAAGGAGCTATGCAGAGCCTCCACTGTCTGGTGCAGTGGGTGAGAAGTATTGTTCATAAGAACATAAGAACATAAGAAGAGCCCTGCTGGATCAGGCCAAAGGCCCATCTAGTCCAGCTTCCTGGATATCACAGTGGCCCCACCAGATGTGTTTGGGAGCGCACGAGACTAGATCTCTGTCTCCTGCAACCACTCCCCTGCATCTGGCCCTTGAAGTACCCTGGTTTAAACCCTGGAGGTGACACATCTTTTCATAATGGATGTCAGCTTGGCCAACATCCTCCTCTTACCCATCTCCTCCACAGAATCCAGAGGGCATTCCAAGACAGAGCTAGCCCTCCTGACCAGCTTTTTCAGTCTGTTCTTATCCCATTCAGTACTACCTGCACTCCAGCAGACCAGGTATGTCCCAATCCACAAGTGAACTGCAAGCCAGGAATAATGTCTGAAGATTCTCAGTCATCCAGGTGAGGTTATCCGAAAGTTCATCCAAGATCACTGCTCATCCAAGGAGCTTCGCCTGTCTGAGAAATGTTTCAGTCTTACAAGAAAAGGAGTCCCATTGCCATGACTCAACTTTTGGACGCAAGTCAGAGATCTTGCCCTCATTCTGAGGGAGATGGAGAGCCCACTTCCACTAAAAGGGGGATCCAGGCCAGTCCCACACCCGCTGAAGTCCGTGACAGGAGCCCTCAGCTGTCTGTCTGCTAGAGGACTTTCCGTAGCTAGACAAAAAAAACCAAGAGGTTGGAGACCATTAATTTCCTCCCCACTCCCGTTTTGACTGCGCTTGTTCAAGGAAGCAAATTTACCTAGGCCTGCCCCGTGGCACCGTGTTTGATCACGAACCTCAGCCACCTCCGCTCTGTTTCAAGTTGCTGTTTTGGTCTCCTTCCCTTTTCATGGCCACATGGGGGCCATTAGGCCTGGTTGGCATTTCCAAGCAGTTGTTTAAAGTTTTACTTCCCAGTCTCAAAAATTACATTCTTCCCATTAGGACCCTGCTTTTAATGCTCTGGGTAACTGCAAGGCCTTTGTAAAATGTCATAAGCTGTGAATCTCCCCCTTTTTAACTCCTTTTAAGGTGTGTTTTTTTCCAATGCGGTGACGCTGAGAATGTCAAAGGGCCTTTTTACACGACCCCTAAGATCCGCTGGCCACTTAAATTCGGACCAGAGATCTTAGGGGTTCCTCGCTCTTCCTCTGTCCCCACCCCCCTCCGCACTTCCTGGTTGCTGGCTGCCTGAGGGAGGGAGAAAAAAGAAAGAAAAGAATGTCGGTTTACCTCCGTTTTGTTCCGGGCAGCATTCAGATCTCTGAAAGGGGCGGGGCGCAAAAAAAGAACAAACGGAAGCCAGGAGAGCCCCGCACTCACTATCCTTACACCGGATCAAATATTTGTCACATCCAAAAAGCAGGTACAAGAAAACTGCTGTTTGGTTGCGCTAAAGTGGGCGGGGTCGCACTTAATTGTCTGCAAAGTGTGGAGCTGGTGGGTAAATATTTTTAAGGTCCGGACCTTGCAGCCATTTGCGGCGGAGCTTAGGGGTCGTGTATAAACGCCCAAAGTAACCTTCTGGAATCTACACTTCGCCTCACCTCGCCAACACGCTTCGCCACGAAGGACCTGGCGTCTGTGTTACAGACCCTTTGGCCAGAGGAGGGAAGGAAGGACATATCATCATCCCAAAGATCTCCATGACATATGGATCCCGGACCCGGGGGTTGGAGGAGGGGAATGTCATAATGACCCCAAGCCTGCAAGACTGAATTTGTTGTCTGGCATCTCCAGGAGTGGTTCCAGGTGGGCCTTTTAATTTTAGAATCATATAATAGCAAAGTTGGAAGGCTATCAAGTCCAACCCCTTGGTCAAGGGAGAAACCCAAATCAAACAGCAACTGGCAGGCGGCTGTCCAAATTTCCTCTTGAATGCCTCCAGGGTTAGAGCGTTCGCTGTCCCTGGAGGCAATTTTTTTTAACTTATACCGCCCCATACCACTACAAGTAGTCTCTGGGTGGTTTACAATTTTAATTACAGTGTGCTGGCTACACATTGCCCCCCCAGCAAGCTGGGTACTCATTTTACCGACCTCGGAAGGATGGAAGGCTGAGTGAACCTTGAGCCTGCTACCGGGGATTGAACCCAGGTCGTGAGCACAGTTTTACCTGCAGTACAGGCATTTAACCACTGTGCCACGAGGCTCCTTGGTTCCATCGTTGTACTGCTCTAACAGTTAGGAAGTTTTTTCCTGATATCCAGCCGAAAGCTGGGTCCCCTTAACTTGAGCCCATTGCTGCGCGTCCTGCACTCTGGGATGTGCAACAATCTTTAGAGCTCTGATATAATAATCCCAGACAAGGAGATGTTGCAAACCTGCCTTCCAAGTAGCATTTCTTCACACACCTTTGTGCTCACATGGAATGTCCATGCATCTGCTCTGCCCTTCCTTCATTTTGTAGCTGCTCTTGGCCTTGAACGCAAGCCCCCAGAGGTGTCTCCTATGGTGGTGGTGTCCCTTGAACATAGGAACATAAGAACCTAAGAAGAGCCAGGCTGGATCAGGCCAAAGGCCCATCTAGTCCAGCTTCCTGTATCTCACAGTGGCCCTGCCAAATGCCTATGGGAGCGCACGAGACTAGATCTCTGTCTCCTAATACCACTCCCCCCTGCCTCTGGCCCATGAAGGACCCCGGTTTTAAGCCTGGAGATGACACACATTCCCATCATGGTTTGTAACCTGGGATGGACTTTTCCTCCAGGAATCTTTTGAAGGCATCCAGGCTAGATGCCATCACCACATCTTGTGGTAGGGAGTTCCAGAGACTGAAAACACGCTGGGTAAAAAAAATATTTTTTTCTTTTGTCTGTTCTCACTCTCCCAACCCTCAATTTGAGTGGACGTCCCCTCGTTCTGGTATTTTGTGAGATGGAGAAGATCTGGAAGTTGAGTCACGGCTACTGGACTTCTTTTTTGAGAGAGAGAAACGTTTCACTGCTCATCCAAACAGCTTCATCAGTTTGGTTGAGCAGCGAAATGTTTCTATCTCTCAAAAAAGATGTCCAGTAACCACATGACTCAACTTCCAGATAAACTCATCTGGATGACTGAGAATCTTCACAGAGATGGAGAAGAGCGTCCCTCTATCCACTTTACTCATGCCCTGCATTATTTTGTACATCTCAATTATATCCCCCCTCAGCTTCCTTTTGTCCAGACTAAAGAGCCCCAAATGTTAAAAACATGGCTCTGGAACACTTCAGTTTGAAAGCAAATCCTTGAAATCCACTCACACAGAACCAAAGAGACCAAGATGGACAATACACACACACACACACACACACACACACACACACACACAGAGAGAGAGAGAGAGAGAGAGAGAGAGAGAGAGAGAGAGAGAGAGAGAGAGAGAGAGAGACAAGCTCCCTTTCTGAGTCTGCTGAGGGCCATGAGTCCTCCTCATATTCCGTCTCGTCCTCCTTTAAGACCACGGTCCCAATACAACCTGTCCCAATCTCCATCCCACCTCTAGATGCAGTCAACAATCCTGCCTGGAGCCCCCCCTCCCCCACTCTTGCCTTCTGCTCCCTCAGGCCACCTGCCTCTAAGGTCGGCAGGGGTCTGCAGCAGACTCTGTTGCTCCAATGTTCTCGATTTGAGCTCCTACTCCTTTCCGATGACTAATAGTTTATCGCATAAACTAATAATGGTGGTGAAAGCCGCAACGACAGAAGATATTCTCACTCCCCATCTCCCCGCCATCTGTGGAATCAGCATCCACTGATTCATTTATCCATTGCCTGGATATGTAAAATAAGAAAGCCCAGGAATACATATTTAGTGACTTATTTGCAGTCTGTGTTTACCAGAATTGGCCACTAAGGGGAGCCAGAGACCATGCCAAGGATAGTGTAGAAGCCTTCCTCCTTTTTTGCCATCTGGAGGGGACTGGCTGGGGACACGGATTCCCCATGGGCAGGGCTGGCGCGTCCATTAAGGCAAACTAGGCAGTTGCCTAGGGCGCCAAAATGGAGAGGGGGCACCGCCCGCCCGCCCGTGCCCCCCGCACCCCCCGCCCCCTGCTGCCGCCGCCGCCGCCCGCCTGCCCACCCGCCCCCTGCCACCGCCACTGCTGCCACCGCCGCCACTGCTGCCCGCCCCCCCTCCCCGCCCAGCCGTCCTTCCATCTTTCTCTCCTTGTTCTCTTTCAGGATGCAAGCAAAGGCCTCTTTGTTCGTGCAGATTTCTAGAAAGCGCCAAAAGTGCCGAGGAAGGGACTTCTGACAGGTAGCCGCTGCTCTTTGTTACTACTGATGTGGTTTTAAATGGCTTTTGGTTCAATTTTGTTTTCAAATTCAATCTAAGCTTCTTGCAAAGGGGCCTTGTGCCCCAGTCTGAAGAGGATGAGGGCACATAAACAAAAGAAACCAACGAAGAGGCCGTGGTTTGTGGTGGCCCCCAAATAAGGGTGCCCAGCACGCAAGAGAAGAAAACAGCCTAGATTTGCAAGAAGGCTGTGGAGTGCATGAAACGCTGATGTATGCAAGTGCAAACTCCCCCACCCCCACCCCCACCCCGCTCAAAGGATTTCAAAGAGATTTGTTTGCTCAATTCTTTTATTCTGTCTTGTCAGGAAAGCAGAAGCAGCTGTAAATTGAAGGGCGGAGCAAGACAGCAGAGAGAAGAGAAATGTTGCTTCAGTCGTGAAGACTGAGAGCAAGCAGAGAATTTGTATCACCACACGTCCTGATTTCTCCGGTGGTTGTAGCAGGGTTTGCCCCCATGTCAGATCATTCCTCAACCTAGCTCTCCCCCCCCCCCCCCGAGGGCCCAGGTCTTTTTCGCACTCACAAAACCCTTGGCTTATTTTTTTTTGTTCACAAGGGGGAGGGGTTGAAGCTGAGTGCTATAGCACCTCTGGAAAAAAATTCAGCCTCTATATGAGAGGGGTGCAAGGAAGCAGTGGTTAAGACCGCAGAAGGAAACCATACATGAACTGTACCAATCAAAAGTGGACCCTCTGCGCTGGAGCAGAGAAGTTTAGCGCTAGACCACCTAATGCAACGCCTAGGTAAGTCCCCCGAAAAGTTCAACAGAAAAAGAAATGAAATATAGATCTAGAAGGCGCTTGAGGGGGGATATGATTGAGACATACAAAATAATGCAGGGTATGAGTAAAGTGGATAGAGGGAAGCTCTTCTCTCTCTCCCAAATTACCAGAACTCGGGGACATACACTCAAATTGAAGGCTGGGAGAGTAAGAACTGACAGAAGGAAATATTTTTTCACCCAGCGCGTTGTAAGTCTGTGGAACTCCCTGCCACAGGATGTGGTGATGGCATCTGGCCTGGATGCCTTCAAAAGGGGATTGGACAGATTCCTGGAGGAAAAGTCCATCACAGGTTACAAACCATGATGGAGAAACCAGGGTACTTCAAGGGCCAGATGCAGGGGAGTGGTATCAGGAGACAGATATCTAGTCTCATGCGCTCCCAAACGCATCTGGTGGGGTCACTGTGAGATACAGGAAGCTGGACTAGATGGGCCTTTGGCCTGATCCAGCATAGCTCTTCTTATGTTCTTATGTTCTTAAGACCTGTAACACATAAAGCTGTCTGAAGTATGGCAGTATGAGACCCTTTAGGCCATAATCTAAAATGGAGCTCGGAAAAGTTACATTTGGGGACCATAGGCTCCTCCCCCACCGCACCCGCCCTCCCAAATTTCATCTATCCTTAGAATCATAGAATCATAGAGTTGGAAGAGACCTCAAGGGCCATCCAGTCCAACCCCTGCCATGCAAGAACCCCCACCACAGTACCCGAGACAGGTGGCCATCCAGTCTCTGCTTAAAAACCTCCAAAGAAGTAGACTCCACCACCCTCCTTTGGGGCAGCATATTCCACTGCCGAACAGCTCTGTCATGAAGTTCTTCCTATAATGTTCAAATGGAATCTCTTTTCCTGTAGTTTGAAACCATTTCCTGAGTCCTAGTCTCTGAAGCCATGGTAAACAAACCTGTTCCCTCTTCAGTATGACATCCTTTCAAATATTTAAACATAGCTATCCTATCCCCCCCTCAGCCTTCTTTTTGAAAGGTTAAACATTCCCAGTTCCCTAAGCCATTCCTCATAAGACATTTCCTCCAGACCCTCAACCATCCTGGTCGCCCTCCTCTGCACCCGCTCGAGGTTTTAAAACTGAGTTGTGCAGAACTGGACACAGTACTCCAGAGTGGGGTTTGACCAGAGTTCCATTGCACAAATTTTCCTACCTCTGACTTTAACGAGGACATCTGTTTGATATACTAAGCAAGTACAGTATAGCCAATGCCAAACCTTGAAATTTTTATGGCCGTTTTGGATAGCCCTGTCCTAAGACAGCTCCAAATCTGCATGGGCGACTTCATTACTCCGAAGGTTTCCTCCATGAGAAACAACCGGTGCATTGCTGAGCCACCGTGCAAAGGCGGAACTGCCTTGCACAGCCATGCAAAATCCATTATTGGCTTTTGATTGAGGGCTCAGCTGGAGGGGAGGCAGAGTGCTCCCAGCCAGATCTATGTTTCTCAATCTTCCCAGAGGTTCATGCCCCGCACTCCCCCCAGATGGGTTGTAAATTGTCTAATATGGGGGGGGGGGCTGCATGGTAGGGCTTTTCCAAGGAATGATCTTTTTAAAAAAGCCTTTTCCTCTACACATATACGGCACGAAGAGGCTTTTGGGAGGAGCCAAGTGGTGGGAGACCGAGTGAGAAAGGCCACCTAAGAGCACGAATGTTCCTCGGTGGTCATATTTGATCATTGTTCATCCTCACAAGACCCATCCCACCCATCTCACCACATTTGATCTTGTCTGATTCAGGAAGCTCAGCCTTCTCGTTAGTTTCATGGGAGACTTCATGTCTTGGATAGCAAGAAATGATGGTTATAAGCTCCTTCCTCTGTGGGAGGATTCTGAAGAAAAAAGACTCGAGTCCAGTTTTTCGACCAGCGGAGCAATCATGCCCCTTGCCATTGGCACATTTTATTACATATGGTTTACATCAGTGATTGGTTACAAAAGTTACAGAAGTGAAGGTGGCACATGCTGGTTGGGTGAACTATAGGTAATGACTCGTGAACAGAGCATGCTTTGCAGTTATTGATTACAATAACACATGTCCTTGCTGTGTACAGATGGAAGGAGAGTAAATGAGAAGTAGACAAGAATAGGTAAAGGTAAATGAAAAGTAAATGGAATTAGCCCAGTAACCAAGAGTAAATAAATGAAAGATAAACAGAGTAGAATCAGAGTGAGTAAACAAGCTGAATAAATGAAAGGTAAATGAAGCTTGAGCTAAATAGTAAATAATAGGTAAACGAGATTTACCCGAGCTGGTTTAGAGGGATTACCAGGTCTGCAACATGTGGATTTAGCCAGAGTTCATCAGGAGGGTTTTCCCTCTCGTGAAATGTCCCCTAGGCCTCATCCCAACTGTCTGAATCAGACTCCATCACCTCTTGGATGTTCATCCCTGAAGGTGCACTGCATCTTCCCATGGAGGTTCCTTTTTGCTGTTGCAAACAGTAACTGTTGAAAGACAAGGTTGCTTGCAGGGGGCTTCCTCTATCAGGGTATCAATGACTATCATAATGGATGCCTAAGGACAACCTCCAGTTTGGAAGGGTAGGCAGGATATCTCTCAATGCCATTTGCAGGGAATCATAAGCAAGTGAAGACATCTGCATGGAAATATCCTGAAGCAAATGGTGAGCTGCTGTGTGAGACAGAATGCTGGACTGGATGGGCTGTGCCCCATTCCAGCAAGGCTGTTCATAGAATCATAGAATCATAGAGTTGGAAGACACCTCCAGGGCCACCCAGTCCAACCCCCTGCCATGCAGGGACCCCCATCACAGGACTCCCAACAGATGGCCATCCAGCCTCTGCTTAAAAGCCTCCGAAGAAGGGGATTCCACCACCCTCCCTTCTCTGCCTCTGACTTCAAAGGCAGCACCACCTCTTTGTTCAGTGCCCCCCCCCACTCTAGAGTTGTATAAGGCCTTTGCTGGAAGCAGTCATGTAAACATTTGTTCTTAGTTTGCTGTTTGATCTGTTCCAGGATACCTAGAATCATAGAATCATAGAGTTGAAAGAAACCTCCAGGGCCATCTAGTCCAACCCCCTGCCATGCAGGAAACCCCATCACAGGACTTCCAACAGATGGCCATCCAGCCTCTGCTTACAGACCTCCACTTCCAACAGATGGCCATCCAAATATTTAAACATAGCTATTAAATCCCCTCTCAGCCTCTGCTTACAGACCTCCCCTCCTCGTAAGACATATATTCCAGAAGAGATGGGCACGACTCCACCACCCTCCTTTGGGGCAGCATCTTCCATTGCCCAACAGCTTTAATTGTCATAAATGAAGTTCTTCCTAATGTTTAGATGGAATCTCTTTTCCTGTTGTTTGAAAGCATTGCTGTGAGTCCTAGTCTCTGAAGCCATGGAAAACAAACCTGTCCCCTCTTTGATATGACATTATTTCAAAAGCACCACAGAAAACATGCGATAGCTATTATATCCCCTCTCAGCCTTCTTTTTGTAAAAAAAGCTAAACATTCCCAGATCCTTAAGCCCCTCCTGATGGGGCGCCCATAAGACCATGCAAAGTTTTGGAGCCATTCCACCAATCGCATGGCCAGGTTTTGCTGACTGTCCATGACCAAAATGGCGACCGCAATTCAAATTGCCCAAAACCCCACCAAAGCACCACAGTTGCTACTTTTCTGAATTTTTACCCACTCGAGGTTGATTTTATTTTTATTTTATTTTATTTTATTTTTTTACACCTGTTTGCAACTCTCCCATCCATTTTTAAATTGGCCAGGCCAGGTTGAACACAAACTTCTGGGATGTGCTCGGGCACAGCCCAAACCAGTGCTACACAAGTGGGGTCTGACACCCAGAGCACCCCAATACCCACCGATCACCCGTAACTAGCCTAACCCTAGCCGTTGCGCTAAGCCATCTTAACCCTAAGCCAGATCTACTTGCATTGCACTACATGCAAGTACGTGAGACACAGCGGGTGCAAAGAGTCTGCCAGTCCGTCACTTGTGGCTGCAACAAAGAATCACATTTTCGCGCTTTCTTGGCCGAAACGGAACCGCATCACACTGCTCGAAAAATCATGTTTTCAAGTCGTTTGTGGTCCACCCAGACTCCCAGATCCCTTTTACAGGTACTATTTTCCAGCCAGGTATCTCCCATAATTCACCCTCCTTGAATCGATGGGGACTTCCCCTATTCTCCAGGACTTTTCAAAGATTATTGCCAATGGTTCTGAAATTACTTCCACCAGTTCTTTTAATATCCTTGGATGTAATTCCTCTGGCCCAGGAGACTTAAATTCATTTTATGTCTCCTGGTATTCCTGTACTACATCTCTACCTATCTTCTTATGCAACACCTAGGTCAGCATGGCCAGTGGGTATTGTTATTTTGAAGAAGGGGCTCTTACCATCTCTGATCTTGTGACAGGGAGTCCCAGAGGCTTCATTGCCACAGAATCCCAGGCTACGTCACTAGAAAAAGGTGCATCTGCAAGCTAAGAAGACCTCAACGAGGAGCAAAAGAGGCACCTCAGAGTCTTGCGCGCTTTGATTGGCCTTCGCTGTTTTGTAGCAAAACGCTTTCCCTCTTGTGACACCAGTGCTGGTGCTGCTTTCCGTTCCTCTACCGTCATGATGTTCCACTTCTGCTAGAACAAAGCCCAACACCCATCGGGACAGCTTCAAACGGCAGTAATTAGAGGCCTCCCTCTGGGGATTAAGCCAGACTTGCAATTTCCATTCCGATGCATTCAAAACCATTCCGATGCATCCGCCCCCCCCCCCAATCAGTAATAAGAGCGCTGGAAGAGTCCCACAACACCACAGAGACAGAGCCATTAATGTGGCCGTGCATTCGTTAGGAACTAAAATACTGTCAGAAAGCATCCTTACCCTGCCGCCCCCAGCAAATTCGGGCCCGCAATGGGGTGATTTTAAGAAGCCAATTAAGGAGGAAAGACTCTTCCTTTCTATTTGGGTCAATATATCCTCATTTGAGTTAATGAAAAGTACATCGGTTTGGAAACTAGGAAGCTGGTGCCGAGCCTCTCAAGGCGCCGTTCTGGGCCGAATGGAAATTAGCAGTTTAATAGTCCAAAGCCACTTTTAGCAGCAGTCGGGGTAATTTATAATTTGCTTTTTTTCTTTTTCTTTTCTTTTTAAAACGCCACCTGTTTGGTTAGTTCTTTGAAAAGGGACTCTCACGCTGAAACTGGAAGGGAACCGCATGAGTTGTGATCACAGCTAATCGATACAATTGATCGGGAACTCTTACATTCAAGAGGCATCCGGAAGCTCTAATTAAGTCACTATTTGAGATGTTTCTTTTTCCTTCTTTCTTACGGTAAGATGGCTGCTTCATCTGAATTTTCTGTAAATAGGAGAAGAAATGGTGGATGACCTATTATGTGTCTTTTGTATGAATCTACCAATGCATGACTACTAGAGATGGTGCTTCATTTGTCGTTTGGTCGTTTAGGGGTCCATTTCGGTTCGTTTTCGTTTTCGTGACGTTTTTTGCAAAAAAAATCGTTTTTGTTTCGTTAGGTAACGAAACGAAAAAACGAAAACAAAAATGAAAAATTGCTGTTTCGTTAGCATTCTTTTTAGTTCAATGCATCTGCTGCAACAAAAACGAAAAACACGGCAAATTTGGTCGTTTCGTTTTCGTTGTTTTTTAAAAAATTCATTTCGTTTTCGTTGCGTAATGAAACAAAAAAATGAAAATGAAAACAAAAATCGCTCGTTTCGTGCCCATCTCTAATGACTACACATACGTGTTTATAACTACTTAAAACTTTGTATTTATATCTCCCCTTGTGTGGTTGCATTGACACTATGTTTTCAATGTTAATTTCCATCCCACATAACTTTTAGATGGTCTACCGTACATGATTCCATGGAATTTTTACTCTTCTCTTTAACCGCTCGCGTTCTCTTGTAGCTTTAATGTTGTATTTAATGCTGTAAGACAGTGATGGCGAACCTATGGCACGGGTGCCAAAGGTGGCACTTGGAGCCCTTTCTGTGGGCACCCGACATTGCCCCTTCATAACCACCTGTATACAGGTTAAATTACTGTATTGGCACTTTGCAAAAAAAAATTAGTGGGTTTTGAATTGCAGTTTGGGCACTCGGTCTCTAAAAGGTTTGCCACCACTGCTGTAAGATGTCCCTCGATGCCCTGTTCCCAAGTACTTGAACATGTCTTAGTTGTACTGGACTGTATATTATCCCTCATTACTGTAAGCTGCCTTGGGTCCTTTTCCAAGGAGAAAGGCAGGGTTAACAAAAATACACTAAATAATTAAATAAAATAAATGTCCCATGGCTGTGAAAGGGCTGTTTCCACACCATGGCTAGACCATAATTAACATCATTAATATTAACACTAAGTGTAATATGTATACATACATTAAGTGTATGTATGTATGTATACTTTTTTGAAAAAATTTGTTACCGTTTTTCATTTTTTTGTTTTTCGTTTCTACCTGCTTTTTGTGCAATTTTTAAAGCATTTCCATGTGCAGGCATCCCCCAATGCCCCAGACCAGAGAGAAACACTAAAAAAAACTGGATGCTGGCAGAGACACAGTATAGACTAGGTATGCAGGGAGGCTGCAAAGGCAGCGGCGAGCGTTGCCCAGGGTGCAAGGCAGCTGCAGAGTGACTGCACTGCGGGGCAGGGGAGGGTACTCACCCAGAGGTACGCAGCACGCACGCACACAGGGAGGCTGAAGGACTGAAGCTAGAGTCGCAGCAGAGACAGCAATCCCACCCTAACTCCCACCAGAGACTGCAAGGAGGACGGGGGCTGCCAGAGCTTTTTATGCCCTCTGTGGCTGCCAGACCTGCCCGCCCAGTCTGCAACCTGGGCATGCTATTGGTTGAACATGATCCCACATCACATGGCTTGCCTCCATTTTGTGGCTGGTGGCGACATCCATTTTAAAGGGAAAAGAAAAATACATCGCAATGGGAGAAGACTAAAACAAACATTTTAAGGACCCCAACCCCCCCCCCCCCGGTAGGTATTATTAGACAATATAAATAATTATCGCTGCGTTTTTACGGATGTCCAGGGCATTTTTTAACATTTAAAACAGCTCATTTCATTGCGTGTCTGTCGCCATTAACGGAAACGAAACGTAACGACCTCAGTTTTCATGGTTCTGTTCGTTTCGTTTCATTTTCATCACAATTTTTGTTTGTCGTTTCGTTGCGTAACAGAAATGACAAACGGTAACGGAAACGAAAAAATGTTCGTTCCGTGCCCATCTCTAGTGTTGACCTTAACCTACAAAGTTCTGTACGACCTGGGTCCTAGATACCTCAAAGATTGAATCTCACAGTGTGAACCTGCTCGGGTGTTAAGGTCATCAGGAGAGGCCCTTCTCTCCATCCTGCCACCCTCACAGGTACATCTTGTGGGAACCCATGAAAGGGCCTTCTCGGCTGCTGCGCCCAGACTCTGGAACTCCCTCCCACTAGAGGCCAGGAATGCCCCATCTCTGTTGTCCTTCCGGAAAGACGCAAAGAGCTTTCTCTTCAGGCAAGCTTTCCCTGAATGATGGGCTGCATATTATGTGACTTTTAGATGGATTACTATGCATGATTGCATTGACTGGGCGTCGTCCCCTGGATTTTTCGTTTCTTCTTCCGTGCTCTGACCTCTAATGATTCTCAGGTTCTAAGCCGTGGTCAGGTCGGCCTTTTTACCATGTCTTAAATGTTCTGGCTATATATTGCCCCTCAGATTGTAAGCCCCTACCTTTTCAAGGAAAAAGGAGGGCTCCTTGAGGACAGTGGTACAGGCGCTGGTCCTGTTCAAAGAGGCTGGGCTAAAAATCTTTTATTGCAACGCTCTAGCTACATGGGGAAGTAGGCCACTTCTAGTCAAAAGGAGTCTAATGATTTTGACATTTTTATTGCAGCTCTTCCAGAATTTTTTTACGGGAAGGAGGGAGAAAGAGAAAGGCTGGTGGTTGGTTCTGCTTCGTTGCATGACAATCAGCCTTTTCACCCCCTTCCTAAAGGCTCGCCTGTAATGTACAGTTTGGCCCTTACAGATCTTGGTTACCCGTTAGCACTCCCAATGGGGAGCTACTTAGCTGGAGAAGGTGTTGTGTTTTCTGGTTTACAAAACCACTCCATGGCAGCAGTGTGGCCGGCCAGGCTTTGATTTGGCGGTAGCAGTCTTAGTGTCTAGATCAAGGGAAGTTAGTGCCACTCTGGCCCAGACCCCCACCCCTGTGCCCAGTCGGTGCACCTCTTTCCCTGCGGACGGTCCCCCCGAGGGAAGCCCGAAAAGCGCGTACTCGCAGTCGGGCTTTCTCGGTGGTGGGGAACCGGCAATTTTTAGTCAAACTCCCAAAGGTGAACTACGGCTGGCCCCCTCGCTGGCGGCGTTTAAAGAAGAGCCTTAAGACCATGCTCGGAAGAACTCCGACGAGAGAGCTATGGAAGGCTGAGGGTTAGGGACTCTGCTTTTTTTTTTAAGCCCCCGCCTATGGCCATCTGTGGATCCTAATTGTTTTTACATGCATATTTGTAGATGCCCATTGAGCTTGTGTCTAGGATTTATGGTTCTACGTTTGCTATTTTTTTGTGACTTTCTTAAGGCGCCCTGAGGCACCATTGTGGGAATAGGGCGCACATACAAGGGTCCCTAAAAATTCAGGAAAAATGCTAAGATAAATTTAAAAACAGGCTTTAGGATTTTTCCCCCTTGAAACCAAACCTGATCCAGATAGGTTCCGCTGGGGAAATGAGTTCTCCGTGTGTTAAGTCGGTGGGGAAGAGCAGAGCTGAGGAACCCCTGACCACTGATCTGCAAAGAGGATTTGAGCAAAGCCCCTTAACTCAGGTGGCTAAGGGTGTGTGGAGAAATGACACCCTACATGGCTGAGTAAATTGATAATACCTTTGCACTGGCAAGGAAGCCCACAGAGTTAAGCAGGAGAAATAAAAATCACACCACACAGATGTGGTGACAACCATCAGATGGGGGGGTGTTGTGTGAATGTGTTTGTCGCTTCTCATCTTCTCAGTCAGAAATCCAGTTTTCACTCCCAGTCTGAGGATGACATTTCTTACTGAATTTTGTTGCCTGGTATGAAATTTGGGGTCGAGGTTGTAAATTCCTTCTTCGCTGTGGTAGATAAGAACATAAGAAGAGCCCTGCTGGATCAGGCCAAAGGCCCATCTAGTCCAGCTTCCTGTATCTCACAGGGGCCCCACCAGATGTGTTTGGGAGCGCATGAGGCTAGATATCTCTGTCTCCTGATACCACTCCCCTGCATCTGGGCCTTGAAGGACCCCAGTTTTAAGCCAGGAGGTTACACATCTCCATCATGGTTTGTAACCTGTGATGGACTTTTCCTCCAGGAATCTGTCCAGTCCCCTTTTGAAAGCATCGAGGCCAGATGCCATCACCACATCTTGTGGCAGGGAATTCCACAGACTAACAACGCGCTGGGTGAAAAAATATTTTCTTTTGTCTGTTCTTACTCTCCCAGCCCTCAATTTGAGTGGATGTCCCCTAGTTCTGGTATTTTGTGAGAAGGAAAAGAGCTTCCCTCTATCATGCCCTGCATTATTTTGTACGTCTCGATCCCCCCTCAGGCACCTTTTTTCCAGACTAAAGAGCCCCAAATGTTTTAGCCTTTCCTCATAAGGGAGGTGCCCCAGCCCATTAATCATTTCAGTCGCTCTCTTCTGCACCTTTTCCAGTTCCACTATGTCTTTCTTGAGATGCGGTGACCAGAATTGTACACAATACTCCAGGTGCGGCCTTACTATTGTTTTGTATAATGGCATTATAATGTTGGCTGTTTTATTTTCAATCCCCTTTTTGATCATCCCTAGCATGGAATTGGCCTTCTTCACCGCTGCCACACATTGGGGAGACACCTTCATGGAGCTGTCCACCAACACACCAAGATCTCTTTCCTGATCCGTCACGGATAGCTCAGAGCCCATGAGTTGATAGATAAAGTTTGGATTTTTTTGCCCCAATATGCTTTACTTTACATTTAGTTACATTAAAACGCAATTTGCCATTTGGCAGCCCATTCCCCCAGTTTGGAGAGATCCCTTTGGAGCTCTTCACAATCTTCTCTGGTTTTTACCACACGGAAAAGTTTCATGTCATCCACAAACTTGGCCATCTCACTGCTTACCCCTGTCTCCAGGTCATTTACGAACAGATTCAAAAGCACCGGACTCAGGTCAGATCCTAACCAGATCTCAGTGGAACCCGGGTCTCCTTCCCAATGTTTTGGAAGGCTTCCCAAAATGTTGTTTTGGAAGAGGTCACTGTGTTAGTCTGTGCAGGCACAGTAGGCAATTGCCAAAGAAATACAACACAAGACAAAAGCATGTCACACCTTCAAAACTAACAATTTGATTTTAATGTGAGCTTTCGTGAACATGTCCACTTCTTCAGACAGATGGCATACGTTTCCACAAAAGCTGACATTAAAATGTAAGAGTCTTTGTGGTGCCACATGTTTTTTGTCTTGTTTTGTGGTGTTTATTTCTCAAAATGTTTTGAGAGACCCCTTTTTATACTATGACCCACTTTCTGCCTTTGACTTAAACAAGACGTGCCATCGGTCAGCTAGGATTAAAACAATGGCTTACTCTGGTTCCCAGGGTGTTGTGTATTGATCTGTATTCCTATTGGTTTCTGTTCCCGTTCCAAAGGGAACAGGCCTATTGGTTTATTCAAGTTGCTGCATTTGGATCCTCAATCCTATTGGTCTCTGCCAAAAGGCAGCTTTGTGATTGCTTGTAATTGTTCCCTCCAAAATGTATCTTTTCCTAGCCAGTCCTGGCTCCTATAAAATATAGCTCCCCTCCCCAGTCCCCAGTCTTGTTCTCTCCCTGAATAAAGAGCTGTTACACTAGAAGCTGCCTCCAGCCTGCTATGTCTAAGAGCTGGAAATCACTGCTGAAATCACTAAAACCCACGCTACTACACAGGGAGTATTTATTTATGCAGAATTGGTTGGTTGGTCGGTTGGCTCTGTATCACGTTTAGGCCAGCTTTCACAACATTAAAACAAGTAATCATAAAAACACAATAAACCAGTGGAAAAGCACTTGTGTTCTTGTTGTCCTTAAGTGCCATCCAAGCAGCTCCAATTTATGGCAACTCTATCAATGTGTAGACCTCCGAAAAGTCCTGCCCTCCACTGCAACCCGAAACCCATGGCTCCCTTTAGGAAGTCAGTTCATTTCGCATTTGGTCTGCCGCTTTCCCTGCTGCCTTCCACCTTTCCCAGAACTGATATCTTTTCCAGATAATCTGGCCTTCTCAGGATGTCCCCAAGTTTGTTTCACAACCCAGTTTGGAAAAGATTTATGGTGCACGCAGAGAACTCTGCAGAGGTGAACTTGCCTGGGACGAATAGTCAAGCAACAGGCGATGTGCAAACAAACTGGAGCAATGGTGGAATGAAATAAGATATTTTTCACCCTCAATACCAGACCCGCCCCCCGCCCCCGCGCCAAACCAAATTTGCAAAAGATTTGGGACTGTTTGGTCTTTAACAAAGAGGGTAACGTGGATAAAGTGATGGTTCAGGTTTCCGGAGGCCCAATTTTGGATCCCTGCTCAGGGAGTGGAACGGGTAAAGTGGAACTAGGAGTTCTCTCTGGGCTCACTCTATACCCCTCACTCTCTACTGTCAACACACATTTGAATGTGGCTGATCCTCAATGAGAATCACTATAAAATGGACGACAGACAAACCAGACTCCTGGGAATGTAGTTTTATTTCCAGAGGATCCTTTCAGAATACCTTGTGCACAAGGGGTGTCTGAACACAGGGACAACTTCCTGTATGGAATGTCCAGTCTTAAATACTCTTCTGCATACCAAAATAGATAAAGAACAAACTCAGGATTGGTTACAATTTGCCGCAGTGGAAAGCGTGTGACTTCATTACGTATATGTTCATTTTCCGTAACGCAACCAAACTAAAGATCAGTGATACTTTCCCATCTGCATTAGCAAGATTAAAGGTCATTAATTTCTTAATGTATTGTTCTCTCTATCTTAATTGTGAGTTTCAAAAGCTTAATACAAAGCTGCAAAACAAGATATGTTAAGATCTGAGATGTCTTAGCATGTGGTTTGACATTTACTATACACTTTTTGTGGTTTGGACACATCCTGTTGTCATTCAGTTTAGAAGCCCATCTCTGCAGAGGTGGGGGTGCTTTGCAGAAATACAGAGAGGATGCTTTTAGGGTATCTATAAGGCAGAGGACAGAATGAAGAATTGAAGATAAACTCAAAACTTGAACCTTACTCTCACACTACCCCAGAGCACAGAGAGAACTCCTAGTTCCCTGAGCTCCTTGCTCTCTGAAGATGCTGGCCACAGAGTCTGGTGTAACGTCAGGAAGAAAAACTCCCAGGACACAGGGGGCCAAACAGCCCGGAAAAACTCAGAACAACTATCAGATCCCGGCTGTGAAAGCCTTTGAGAATACATCACAACTTTTTAACTTTGCAACACTAGCAAGCAGAGATGGGCACGAAACGAGCAATTTTTTTGTTTTCGTTTTCATTTTTTGTTTCATTACGTAACGAAATGAAAAACAAATTTTGTCTCCAAAATGCAACGAAACGAAACGAAACAACAGAAATTTTGTCGTGCATTTCGTTTTCGTTGCGGCAAATACATTGAACTGTAATGAATGCTAACGAAACAGCAAATTTTCATTTTCGTTTTCATTTTTTCGTTTCATTACGTAATGAAACGAAAATGAAATTTTTTTGCAAAAAATTCACGAAAAACGAAAACAAACCGAAACGGACCCCCTAAACGACAAACGACAAACGAAACACCATTTTTTGAGTCGTGCCCATCTCTACTAGGAAGCCAAATTTCACCCTGCGGTGTCCTTCCGCCCCATCCCAAGACGGCACTTTTCCACCAGCTCCAGCCGTTGTTCGACTGAGTCCCAAAGAGAGAGAAAGAAGAGAATTAGTCGATCAATCATTTATTTATTTGCGTTAGCCATGGCCTTAGCAAAGAAAAGAAGAGCATTTTAAAGACAACTGGATGCAGGCTGGTTGGCATTGCCCGCCCGTCTGAGTAAGCAACTTCTGCTCGCCGGTGTTGAATTGCTCCTAATGATTAAGTCACCAAAGGCTGATTTGCACCCGCACAGACTGACATCTGTTCATTGGCAGCCGCTGCCTTCCCCGGCATAATTGAAATCACTGTTTTTAGTGTACCTTGTCAGAAAAGATGACATCCCCGTTGCTATGACAGGAGTGACTTATATTCTCTGCCAAGCTAAACAGATATTGTCAGGAACAAGATGGCAAAGCGTTTTCTTCTCTGAGACAGCAAAAATCTCATTATCACGGAGTCGATGAATTGTTCTCCAGGGAACAATGTCAGAGAAGAGCAACAAGTAGCACACGGCTGTCCTGGCAGGGAGGACAGAGTTTGCTGTGGGACTCAGCACACCTCAGAAGTAAAATCTATTCTATATTCTCCTTGTGTTAGACTGATGAAGCTGTTTGGATGAGCAGCGAAACGTTTCTATCTCTCAAAAAAGAAGTCCAGTAGCCATGACTCAACGTCCAGATAAACTCACCTGGATGACTGAGAATCTTCACAGACGTCTCAATCTGAAGTACCTCCAGCAGAAGAAGCCTTTATTTAAAACCCCTTAACATTTTCTGCAACCTACATGAAAAGGCCCCAGCAGCAGTGTGTGCAAAGTGGCTGTCTTTGCCCTTTAAGAGAGGAAGTGGTTTTAAAAAGCCACAAACAACCTATCCTATGCTTCTGAATGTTAAAAGCCGATAAATTTAAATTTGGTGCAAAAATAAGCACTGCTACACCTTAATGTCTGGAGCAAGTAAAGCTTTATTGCAAAATACAAATAGAAAGCAAAGAGAATGCAAAGATAGCGAAACACTTGACAAGTAGACATATCATAAAAATATGATACAAGATGGAAAATGACGCTTCTGAACTGAAGGGAGTCAAGCATAAGAGTAAAACTGAGCCCATGCAGACACCTCCTTAGTTTTACAAAATGTCTTCCGTGACGTTCCCCGACAGTTCCCAGCCTTGGGTTTCCAGACCTTCATGGACTACAATTCCCAGAAATCCTGCCTATCTTAGCTAGTGGCGAAGGCTTCTGGGAGTTTTAGCCCAACAACATCCAGGAAGCCAAGGTTGAGAACGACTGTCCTGTAGACTTGGGTCCCCGATATGGGTGAGATTTGGGAATCCAAACCAAACTGAACCAGGTTGAGACACCTGAAGGGTGGCCTTAAGTCAGATTCAGGCTGGTAAGGGGTTCAAATCCCTGACTGGCCATGAAAACTCACTGGGGGGGGGGAGTGTGGCATTTAGACATGGGCACGACCAGAAAAAATGACGTTTCAAGTTTTCATTTGTTGGAATGGGTCCGTTTCGGGTCGTTTCCGTTTGTCACGAAATTTTTCAAAAATGTGTCGTTTCCGTTAGTCGTTTGTCGTTTCCACCGCGATTTAGCGCAATTTGACTTCCCAGAGCATAGGGGCGTCCCGCAATCAGGGCTGGCGCTAGGTGTTTTTGCGCCCTAGGTGGCGGGCGGGGTGGGGGGGCAGTGGGGGGGGGAGGTGCAGGCGGGGCGGTGGCGGGGCGGTGGGCGGGGGCATGGATGTGGGTGGGCGGCGACGCGGGGCTGCAGGCGGGTGGTGGCGCAGGCCGCAGGCGGGTGGTGGCGCAGGCTGCAGGCGGGTGGTGGCGCAGGCCGCAGGCGGGTGGGCAGTTAGGATATCACTTAGGACAGAGGTTCTGTTCTTGGTTTGCACCCCAAATGTGTGTGTGTGCAAGCAAATTGAAGTTGGGAAAATTGAAAATAAATGGTAGTATATAATATATTTTTAAAATAAATCCACACCTCCCACTCCCAGTCGAACCTCCCCCTTTATCCAATATCAGAAAAAAAATCCTCAAACTGCCAGAGAAGAAATAAAGAATAAACTGCTATTCCCTTCAGCAGACAAAGCTGCAGGGAATCAAAGAAATTATTTTCTAAATTCAGTTTCCTCCCTGCCTGCCTAACCTAAATCCTAAAGCCTGCAGCCTCCCTCCTCAATCTCAATCGGATCACACCAGCCCCAGCAGCCAGCCCTCCTCCCTCAACCACATCCATACACTTACTGCGATTTCTGGAAGGTGCCGGCATCCAGAAGTGTCAGTCAAAAACCTGCCGATGCCATTGGTGGAATGGTTCAAAAAAATTGCATGGTCCCATCCCATGCCCAGCCCAAATGGGCAGGTCTAAAAAAATAAAAATAAAATAAAAAAAATAAAATAAAATAAAATAAAATAAAATAAAATCAATATGACGTTTTATTGCTATAAAAAACCCACTGCTGCTACTATAAAAATTCAGGCATTTAAATTAAATTAATTTCCTATGTTTCTGTGGTGATTTGGTGTGTTTTTTGACCACGATTTCAAAAGAAAAATTGTGGTCGCCATTTTGGATTCCTCCCCCCCCCCACCGCATGGCATGCAGCGAAACAGACGACGAGGATGACCCCCCCCCAGCCTGGTGCAAGCAGCCCAGGATAGGAGAAGAGGGGGGGAGCCGGGGACCCCCCAGAAATCACCCCTCTGGTAGGTGGCAAAGCCTCAGGCAGGCATATTTTCGCCTGCTTTTTTGGCCGGGAGTCGGGGTTTTTTTTTTTTAAAAAAAAAACTTTTAAAACTTTTTCTGTGCTTCGCATCGCGCGATCGCCGCGATGCCACAAATGGAAACGAAAAACCCGACCAAATTTTTCTTTTTTTGGTTCGAGTTCGAGTTCTGACGGCTTAATTATCGTTACCATTTCCGTTACGTAACGGAAACGATAACTGAAAACGGAAACGACAATTTCGCCAAGTTGTGCCCATGTCTATTGACAAGACAAGCACACACAAGAACTTAATGTATTTAGGGTCACAGAATCTGGGTGACACTAACAGTGGTCCCAGAGATTCTGGACCCCCCAAACAGCCCAGAACATTTCCTTAAATACCCTATAGCCTGTCACACCCAGAGTCCAGAATCTTCCACAGCAGTTCCGCTTTTATGGGAACTAGCTCAGACCAGCTTGCTGTTCTTTACCTGATATGACCTGGTGTTCCTCTCTGCATGTCTAAAGTTATACTTCTAATGTGACACTTCTTTGCTGATTCAACATCTTGCCACGCAAGCATCTCACATTAACTCTAACATACCTAATTGAAGCAAAACAATTCAAGGAGCCGTTGTAGCCATCACAAAAGACAAATACAAAAAAGTGGAACAGGTGATACCTTTAGGCTACAATAAAAATAACAAAACATTGCTAATATTTCGGGGGCAAGCCCCCTTCCTCAGAGCAGTACCAATAGGTAACAACATGCCAAAGATGGATTTGCCAGGAATTATTTCTTAGGTGTTGAGTCCATGACAAAATGGAAAAAAGGCAGGCAGTTTAGTTCAGGCTTGGAGCTTGGATGTTCTTGGGCTGCCTTTGAAGGAAAAGGAGGGAGGGAGGAATTTTTATTGTCCCAGTCCTTCCAAAGACATGTGATGTCTCACGTACACACATTCTCACCTCTCCTCAATGCTAACAAAACGATAATTTCACAATTTTGCGGTGTTGCATCCTGGAAGATATTTCAGTCATAGAGAAGGTAGAAGTTGTCAGCAAGCTGGTTAACCCATAATGCTCTGATGGTTAACCCATTTAGAAAATACCTAAAAATTTCAGACTATCAAAGCCCATGCCGAAAGCCCGCAATGATGGCAGCTTTCTCTGCTAGCTATGCCACTTGCGTTGCTGAATTAAGAGCATGAAGCAGCAGCTTGCCCTCTCACAGAGGGGAAGAAGAAGAAGAAGAAGAAGAAGAAAATTACATTTTCACATCCTTGCTTGAGAAGACATAATGAGCAAGGATTTGCGTCTCTCTTATAATAATGGCATTATACAATCAAGCCCATTCTAACTTACAGCAATCCTTGTCAGGGTTTTCTAGGAAAGAGTACTCAGATGTGGTTTCGCGTTCCCGTCTTTGGAGATCTCCCTTGGATCATTGTGCAGCTTGCCCAAGGACACACAGGCTGGCTCTTCTCCCAAGAGGCACCATGGGGGAATTGAACTCCCGACCTCTGGCTCTGCAACCTGATGAATAAGCCATGGAGCAATCCAGCAAACTCCTCCTTCTTGGGCCATCTTGGGACTGCACTGTTTGGCCAAGAACACCCGCAGGTTTAAAATCCAACAAGGAAGCACGCTGCGTCATCATCTGTGCTTGATCTGTGATGCTGGCCAATCAGGAGCTGTGTAGGGACAGGCATCATCCCGCCTCCCTCTCTGATTGGCCAGCAGCACGAATCAGGAAAGGTGACATCACAGCATGCTTCCTCTTTGGATTTTAACCCTGTGCGAGACAGGGAAAGGTAAAACAATTGGATCTGCGTGTATCAGCCAGTTCCGAGGACCACCTGGGCTCGTGTGGTTCGTTTTGTAACCTACTGGTTCCGAAACAAAATGCCCATCCCTAGAACCAGCTGGAGGATTTCCATGTTATACTATCATGATTATTAGCTAGTTCTAACTGACTGTAAGACATCATAAGTCTGCTACCAGTAGAAAAGTGGCATATAAATAAATAAATAAATACTTATTTAATTTAGTGTATTTAATTTTATTTAATTGAATTATCTCGGTAATGGGGTAAAACTGGGGTTCTTGAGTTTACTCCGGACACCTCAGGATTCTAAGACTCCACAGCTATCAAAACAGGTAAAGGTAAAGGTTCCCCCTGCATGTGCGTGCTAGTCATGTCCGACTCTAGGGGTGGTGGTGGTCTCCGTATTCAACCTGAAGAGCCCGTGTTGTGCAAGTCCAAGGAAACACTGGTCTTAACTTCCCGCTTTTTATGGCAGTACATATTTATCTACTTGCATTTACATGCTTTCAAACTGCTAGGTTTGGCAGGAGCTGGGGTTAAGAGCAGGAGCTCACTCCGCTGCGTGGCACCCGGGATTTGAACCGCTCAGCTGGTAACTTTGTAGCTGACAATTTTCAGTGCTCTAGCCCGCTGAGCCACCACACCTCAAAGCTGATAAAGGGTTCTTCATGGCCAGAGTATGGGAGGCATGATTTTGGAGGTGGGAAGTCTCCACCCACATCCTCCTGGGTTTCTGCCTAGAAGGTCACCCATCCCTTCCCTGTGATATCAACATTTGATGCTTCCTTAGGTCTTCTGCCAAGTTTTTCCTATTCTAAAAGGCCAAAATACACCCCCTTCCAATACTACAGTTGCCTGATGTTTGGGGGCCCATCAACTGCTGAAATACAATCCTCCAAGAAGTTAATCCAACCCTCAGATTGGAGTTTGGGACTTGGTCCCGGTTATGAGTTACCAACAAGCTATACCGGAGGAGGATGTGAGCTAAACCGGGGGAAGATGGTGGCTTCTGAGGGTGCTGAGATCATGTATGGAAATAACAGTAATTCTTCCAAAACAAGGAATAGATGAGCAAACTAGAAATCAGAGGGTCTACAGTCCAGCTTGTTCTGAAAGGGACCATTTCGGAAGATGATGCTCCAAAGATGTGATACTTAGCCAGCAGGGCAGAGGCTGAGAATAGCTTATAAAGCAGTCTGAGAAATATTTGGGACTTTCTAAACCATCGCTATTGTTGTTGTTGTGTCGTTACATAGATATGCTCGTTTTAACTGGCGCTTAAAGTCTCAATAATGCACTCTGAGACAATTGTAGCGAGA
Organism: Phrynocephalus guinanensis; assembly: GCA_037367245.1. Taxonomy (NCBI): domain Eukaryota; kingdom Metazoa; phylum Chordata; class Lepidosauria; order Squamata; family Agamidae; genus Phrynocephalus; species Phrynocephalus guinanensis. Next base: position 208,705,967 of record CM074732.1, on the reverse strand, counting down.
AGAATAGAAAACATTTCGTTACTTATCACGGTTTGAAATTACAGACTGATATCATTCTACTGCTTTCTTTTCTGCACACGTACTAGCAACCAACCAAAAAGATCAACAGCAACACACAAATATTATTACCTGGTTAAAGAGAGGGACAGATGACTCGGCAAAGAAGCCGAGTCATCTCTCTTTGAATTCAAAAGGTGGAAAGAATGATTGGTTAGTGGTGGACAGGTGGACAGTTACCCCAGGCTAGAAAAGTCATTCTCAGTCACACAAACTACAGACAATGTGTGAAGCTGTAAACAAAACTCTGACATCTTGTCTTGATGGAACGACGGAAGAAGCTTCCGTTGCCCTCTTTCTTACTTAAAAAATGAGAGGCGAGTGGCACAATCGTTCACGCTGCAATTTAGTACACCTAGCTAAAAATGCAGGTACCGTTTTCTAAAACTGACTTGCTCCTGAATTATTAACCCTGTTTGTCAGCTCTGCGGAGCCTCCTCTCCCATGCGGGGCTTCCTTGGCTTCCGTTTGTTACCTCAAAACCGAAATATGAGCAAATGTCTTGGCCTTCGTGACAAGTGTCAGATCTCGCTAAATGAATATAAACTGCCTTTCTCAAGATGAGGGGCCTTTGAAGGTATTTATCCTTCAGTCCCTGTGATAGATTGAGGCGAGGATGCAGAAAATGGAGGGCTTGGTAGTATACAGAGAGAGAGAGAGAGGGGGGGGGGGCTTTTTAACAAAAAACGAATTCTGGTGCACGGCAGCATTTTTCTCCACTCTGTCATGAGAAGGCGTCATTGTCTTAGCAGGCCTTGGGCTGCCATGTCGTCGGACAAAGGACTGGTGTCCTGAGTACACAAAGCTATGGCCAGCCTCCTACTCCAGAGTAGTTCTGCAAGTAGATGCTTTGCTCGGAACCAGAGAGCTGGCAAATGGCTCACAAATAGTGCTGGGGTGTTCCCATGTGCCAGAGGTAGGTGAGTACAGATGGACCCCCATGCTCAAGACTATGGAGTCCTTTTATTCCACTGTGGTTCCCTGCCATCACGTTGCTTCTGATATAGGATGGGGGATACTTGGCTGGAGAATAGTACCCGTGAAAGGGATCTGGGAGTCTTGGTGGACCACAAATTGAACAGGAGTCAGCAGTGTGATGTGGTGGCCAGGAAAACCAATGTCATTCTTGGTTGCCTCAACAGACCCATAGTGTCTAGATCAGGGGTCCTCAAAGTTTTCAAACAGCGGGCCGGTCCACCACGCCCCAGACACCACTGGGGGCCAGACCACAGTGGGTGGGGGGAGCGGGGGACCTTGCCGTAGCCCTCCCACTTTGAATGCCCCACTAGCCAACATGCTGATCATCTGGACGGTAGTTGGGGGGAGTGGGAGAAGCGACATAGCCCACTGCTTTGAGCTGCCTCAGCAATAGAAGCAGCTGCGGAGGCTGGCTTGCTCGCAAAGCAGGGGTAGGTGGGGGAGTTGCAATTGGTCCCAGGGGCCAGATTCAGGACCTTGGGGGGCCGCATCTGGCCCCGGGGCCTTAGGTTGAGAACCCCTGGTCTAGATAGAGGGAAGTGATGTGTGTGTGTGTGTTGCGTCGTTACAGTCGTGACCAACTCTTTGTGACTCCATGTCCATGGAGTTTTCTTGGCAGGAATACTGGAGTGGTTTGCCAGTTCCTACTCCAGGCGCCTACAGCACCTGGTATTCCCTGGTGGTCTCCCATCCAAGTACTAACCAGGCCCGACCCTGCTTAGCTTCCGAAATCAGGCAAGAACGGATGTGCTGAGGGCATCTAGGCAGCAGAGGGAAGTGATAGTACCACTCTATTCTGCTCTGGTCAGACCCCACCTGGAGTCCTGTGTCCAGTTCTGTGCGACTCAGTTTAAAAAGGATGTTGACAACCTCGAGTGGGTGTAGAGGAGGGCGACCAGGATGGATGAGGGTCTGGAAGAAATGTCTTATGAGGAACACTTAGAGAACTGGGAACGTTCAGCCTTTCAAAAAGATGACTGAGAGGGGATATGATAGCTGTGTTTAAATGTTTGAAAGGATGTCATATTGAAGAGGGAACAGGTTTGTTTTCCGTGGCTTCAGAGACTAAAACTTGGGGCAATGGTTTCAAACTACAGGAAAAGAGATTGCAATTGAACATTAGGAAGAACTTCATGACAATGGAGCTTTCAAACTGCCCCAAAAGGAGGGTTGCAATTGAACTTTAGGTTTTTAAGCAGAGGCTGGATGGCCACCTGTCAGGAGTTCTGTGATGGGGGGGTTCCTGCATGGCAGGGGGGTTGAATTGGATGGCCCTTGAGGTCTCTTCCAACTCTGTGATTCTATGATTCTATATAGGGTGACTTTAAGAGGGTTTTCAAGGCCCATGAGAAGTTCAAAGGGTGGTCTTCCATTGCCAACTGCTTGAACTTCAGTGAGTTCTCGTGGCTGAGGAGGGATGTGAACCAGGGGTTGCAAATGCCAGCTCAGCACCCTATCTGTTGCACCATGCAGGGGTCTCATCACTTGATGAACAGGAAGGAAAATAACCACCCAGGTCCTCAGCAAGCTAGTGTCAGGGCAGAGAATAGCCCCTCTGAAATTTTGGGGTGACCCTCAAGCTACCCTGACCTTGACCCCAGCATTGCTGTGACAACATGCACTTGGGCTAGCATCCAGAAGAAGAAAAGGAGAACGTCAGCAGTTGTGTTTTCCCTGTTTATTGTTTCTCTCTCTCCCCCCCCCCACCCACTTTTTTAGTATTTTTAGTATTTTTAGGGTATTTTTAGCCGTTTTTGCATGTTTTATGTGATTTTTGCTTATTTTACTTGTTTATTCTGGATCCTTGGCTATGGACTTCTTTTTTGAGAGATAGATTTTCGCTTTCATTTTCTGAATACAGGATGACTGAGAATCTTCACAGATGTTTATTCTACTGTTTATTTAATTTGCATTGTTGTTTGTTTCTTATTTGCATTTATGTAGACCGCCCAGAGTCCCTTCTGGGACATTTTTGCGGTATAAAAATGCAATAAATAAATAAATAAATAAATAAATAAATAAATAAATAAATAAATAAATAAAATACTGAGAGTTTCACAGATCTTTCCTCAGAATACCTGCCCTCACACACATCTATTGATAGAAGAAGACCAGAGGGGGCTTCAGCCTGTGACGAAGGGCTGGTGGAAGTGGAAGCGGAGAAAAGCCCCTTGCATAAGAAGATTGTCAAGGATTTAAGTGATACGGTGCTATTTGATGCAGGCCCACGTGCTTACAAGGGCGGTCATGTCAAGCCGACAAGCTTGGAATGACCCAGGGGCCGTCTGGATTTCTCTAAATTGCTGAATGATGAGCAAATGCATATTCCGTTCCAAAGGACCGAGGGACATTAGCCGCCTTGGGTCCTTTTCCAAGGAGAAAGGCGGGGTAAAAATACTCTAAAATTAATTAATTAATGGCCATGGCAGAAGTCGCAAATAGATTCCGGTGAAAGGCATTCAAGACAAAAGGGGGGGGGGGAGAAAATAAAGAGACAAAAATCGCCTCAGATCCAAGTAGGAACATGGAGAGAGAAATAAATTTTTTCAGTGGTCTACCTCACAGGGCCGGACTACACAATGTGGCCACTGGGTTGGAGGGTGTAATCCCAAAACATAAATTTCCCCATCATTGGGTTTGTTGCTGTGACATGCTGTCCTCATGACACACGATCCTAATAGGGTTCTCAAGGTAAGTGAGGAGTTTAAGGAATGGTTTTACCACTTCCGCCGCCACCGTCCAGGGTGTTTTAATCCCTAAAGTGTGCGTCCTTTTCTGCTTCAGTCCTGAATCAGGGAAGGAAGGCAATGGTCAGAACAGTAGTCAGATCTGGCATAAGGTACCTCCAACATTTCAGCCACTGAAATGCATGTACCACATACACCTGGGGGGGAAATGTTCATCTTTGCCACAGAAGCATCCTGATGTCCCCAGAACTCTCTCTCTCTCTCTCTCTCTCTCTCTCTCTCTCTCTCTCTCTCTCTCTCTCTCTCTCTCTCTCTCTCTCTCTGTGTGTGTGTGTGTGTGTGTGTGTGTGTGTGTGCTTGTGTGTGTGTGTTAGTCAGTTGCCAGCCTGGATAGTTTAACACAGGGGTGTCCAAACTTTTTGCAAGGAGGGCCAGATTTGTTGAGGTGAAAATGTGTGGGGGCCGACCATTCAGCCACTTTTGGCCCCTGGGCCGGAGTTTGGACAAGTCTCTATAACATGCAAGGATTTGGGGAAGAACTGCAGCAACGGAGCTGGGGGTGGGTAGGCTGTGCAGGTGGATGGGGGGGGGGGACGGATAGAGGCAGGGAAGGCAGGTAAACCGTAAAACTGCAAGCTGACACCTCCATCCAGTATGGGGAGGGTCCAGCTGGCGGAGATGCTTGACAGGCTGGGCCGGTGGGGAAAAGAGGCCGTGGGCCGCTCAGAATTTGAAAACGGGCCGCATTTGGCCCCCGGGCCTGACTTTGGGCATGCCTGGCTTAAGAACAAGCAGCTAGCAGGGCCAGGAAGACCAATTAGCTCTCATAAGAAACTTCCACCCATCCAGCGCAGCCCAAACCCTGCGCCAAGCTAATGGATGCACGGATGAGTTGGTTCTAGCGGCAGGAAGTGGGATTCTGGCTGCTCCAGCGAACAGGCACTCTCTGTGATCAGGTTTTGCTTTGTTGTTGTTGTTGTTGTTGTTGTTGTTGTTGTTGTTGTTGTTGTTGTTGTTATAGAAAATCACACAAAGGCCTGCCACTTAAAGCAAGTAAAACCAGCGGGACCCTTTTTGGAAAGAACAAGAAGGTGGGGCCCTCATCTTGCCGTCTCTTTAGTTCAAACACTAAATTTAACGTATACTTAAATCTTCACGGTAGCCGAAGCTCAGTCAGCAGCCAAGCCGAAAGCTTTCCAGCACGATAATGGAAGCGATGCTCAAGCAGCAGATTTACTTGACCTGCTGCTAAACTTTCAGAAATATGAAGGAAAATGCCTTATTTGGCATTTCTTCTCCTTTTCTGTATTTTAACTCTTTATTTATGTATTTATGTATGTATGTATCTATTTTACTATTTATTGATTGATTTGATTTTTATACTTCTCATCTGGCCAATTATGTTTTTGACTGGACATCATTTTTATTAATACTATGCAGATGAACTGCTTGAATCCCAACCCAAATCTGACCAATTTAAGCCAGCTTATTTATTTATTTATTTATTTATTTATTTTTTATTTATTTATTTATTTATTTATTTTTGAGTATTTTAACCCCACCTTTCTCCTTGGAAAAGGACCCAAGGCAGCTTACAGTAAGGAGAGACAATATACAGTCCAGTTCAGGTTCAGATGATCTGGTTTAGAGATTTGGATACCAAGCTGTGGTGAAATATGTTGTTTTATTTGCAACCTCAAATCCTGCCTATAGGTTTTTTGTTCTCTGTTTTGACCGGGTGGGACTTTTTTGGGCTGGAGTAGCACTCACCTCTCTGCTGTGTGTATTTTTTCCCTCCCTTTACTGGATTCAAAGCAGTGTTTTGTTTGCTGTTGATCTGTTCAGTAGGTTGCAAAGCATGTGTGCAATAAAGAAAGCAGCATACCCAGATCTATTATTTCACAGAATCACTGAATCATAGAATCATAGAGTTGCAAGAGACCTAACGCACCATCCAGTCCAAACCCCTGCCATGCAGGAACCCCAATATTTCCGACAGATGGCCATCTAGCCTCTGCTTATAAACCTCCAAAGAAGGAGACTCCACCACCCTCCTTTGGGGCAGCATCTTCCACTGCCGAATAGCTCTAGTATAAAATAGCTCTAACTGTTATGACGTTCTTCCTAATGTTCAAATGGAATCTCTTTTCCTGTAGTTTGAGACCACTGCCCCGAGTCCTAGTCTCTGAAGCTATGGAAAACAAACCTGTTCCCTCTTCAATATGACATCCTTTCAAATATTTAAACATACTGTATATACTCAAATATAAGCCTAGTTTTTCAGCCCTAGTTGGTCCTCAGCTGATATTCGGGTCAATACTTTTAGCCACTGAGGCAAGTTTGGGTCGGTTGCTAAAAGTCATTTTAAACATCACACACACACCCAGCTCACAAAGGAGGAGTTGCCAGGCCCTGCTGCATTTCCCACCCTAGGCTTATACTTGAGTCAATAAATTTTCCCAGTTTTTTGGGTTTAAATTAGGGGCCCCGACTTATATTCGAGTATATACGGTAGCTATCATATCCCCCTCAGCCTTCTTTTTGAAAGGCTAAACATTCCCAGTTCCCTAAGCCGTTCCTCATAAGACATTTCCTCCAGACCCTCAACCATCCTGGTCGCCCTCCTCTGTTCAAGGTTGTCAACATCCTTTTTGAATTGATACCTCCTAGGCCAGGACTAGATGGGCCTTTGGCCTGATCCAGCATGGCTCTTCTTATGTTCTTATGTTCACCCTCCTTTGTGGCAGCACAGTCCACTGCCAAACAGCTCTAACTGTCATGAAGTTCTTCGTAATGTTCAAATGGAATCTCTTTTCCAGCAGTTTGAAACCATTTCCTGAGTCCTAGTCTCTGAAGCCATGGAAAACAAACCAGTCCCTTCCTCAATGTGACATCCCTTCAGATATTTAAACATAGCTGTCATATCTCCTCTCAGCCTTCTTTTTGAAAGACTAAACATTCCCAGATCCCTAAGCCATTCCTCATAAGACATTTCTTCCAGACCTTCAAACATCCTGATCGCCCTCCTCTGGACCCGCTCAAGGTTGTCAACATCCTTTTTAAACTGAGGCGCACAGAACTGGATACAGTACTCCAGGTGGGGTCTGACCAGAGCAGAATAGAGTAGTACTATCACTTCCCTCGATCTAGATACTATGGTTCTGTTGATGCAACCAAGAATTGTGTTGGCTTTCCCTCACCACTGCATCACACTGCTGATTCATGTTCAATTTGTGGTCCACCAAGACTTCCAGATCCCTTTCACAGGTACTATTTTCCAGCCAGGTATCTCCCATTCCTATATCTGTGCAATTCAGCACCCTACATTTCCCTCTGTCTAAGCCCATTCTGTTACCTCTGGCCCAGCACTCTTTCAAGCAACTGTACGTTTTTAAATATATATATATATATCATGCTTTCTCCTACAAATGTCTCAGAATGAGTTATTGAGATTTTCAGTGACGAGTGCCAGTTAATGAGAAAGGGGACAATAATATGAGGACTTTGTAGCTATTCTCCTTTCTGAATCTGTGTACTTCCACTGCACAGCAAAAAAATTACCAGCATTCAAAATTAGCAACAAAACAAAGCCAACTAGAGTGCTTTCAATGAGGAAAATGGAAATAAAAATAGTGAGGGTGGGCCTTAGGCTACCCACAGCTGCCTCAGGTCTGGTCTGGAGCAAAAATCTCACCCGAACTCTTCACTCCCTGCAGACTGAGGAGGGGGTCAATAAGAGTCTTGCCTTCTGCTTTTGCTCTTCTGCTGGTTCTCTGCGAACACAGGCACAATCTTAAGAGCAAACGCAATGAATGTTGCCTCCGTTTGGAATCTTAAATCAGAGTTTTTGTAGAAAGAAAGAAAGAAAGAAAGAAAGAAAGAAAGAAAGAAAGAAAGAAAGAAAGAAAGAAAGAAAAAGAAAGAAAGAAAGAAAGAAGGGACGGAGGGAGGGAGGGGAAAGAGAGAGAGAAAGAAAGGAAGGAAGGAAGGAAGGAAGGAAGGAAGGAAGGAAGGAAGGAAGGAAGGAGAGAGAGAGACAGAAAGACAGAAAAAAAGAATGAATGAATGAATGAATGAATGAATGGAGGGAGGGATGGAGGGAGGGAGGGAGGGGAAAGAGAGAGAGAGAAGGAAGGAAGGAAGGAAGGAAGGAGAGAGACAGACAGATAGACAGAAAGATAGAAAGAAAGAAAGAAAGAAGAAAGAAAGAAAGAAAGAAAGAAAGAAAGAAAGAAAGAAAGAAAGAAAGAAAGAAAGAAAGAAAGAAAGAAATGGGGAATAGAACTTCCTTCTTCAAGTCTTCCACTTTCTAAACTGGACCCTTGCAATCACAGCTCCTACCTGAGGATTTCTGAATGCCCAGGTTTAAATCAAATAGCCCACAAGCATGAGTTATACTTCTGGAGCAACTTCTCTGGCAAAATTACAGTCACAGGAGGTTGTTGGGTTTATTTATCCTAGGAGGTGCCAACTTTCATCCAGGTCTCATCCTTTCTTACTTTTTACATTACTTCTTCATTCTTTATGTGCTTGGCTGGAGACAGTCGCAAAGCTGTGTCCCGCAGGCCCTTCCCAAACATTTTATTTATTTTTATTGATTTATACAATTTATATGCCGCCTACTACTCGAAGGTCTCTGGACGGCTTACGATTAAAATGAACAGCATTAAGACGGCTCGTAACCCAGCCCAAGAACATCATATATCTATACCCTTCCTTGCTTTACCTTGTGGTTGGTGCAAAGTTTCCCCTTCCCCTCGGGCAAAAATGACACCTGAAATCTCAAGGGAATCAAGAAAGCTACAAGAGGTTCATGCTGAATTTTTAAAAAGGGAATTTTGGGTGTTAAGCGACCTGTTTAAATGGTGAAGTATTACTTCTGCAGCCCACACACACACACCAGAGGTAGAGTAGGGGTTACCCATGCTTCCCCAGTTTGGTCCTAGTTCGTCCTTTTTCTTAGTGTTGAGAAAGTACATGAACAAGAAACAACTCTCTGTCTGCCCCTCTGAAGGAATGTGGCGTGGATGAGAGGAAAATAGGCACGAGTGGAGAAAACCACTATTTTTAAATAAATAAAATATCTGTCCTGCCATCTTGCCAGGGAATTTTATCTATTATTTTTCATTTGTTGTATTTTGTGTCTATTTTTGTTTGTTATTCTTGCTGTTAACTGCCCGGAGTTCCTTTGGGAAGACGGGCGGTATAGAAATACACTGGTACCTTGTATAAAGGAATCAATCCAGTCCAAATGAAATTCTGTTAAGCAAATTTTTCTTTATACAAATTTCCCATAGGAATGCATTGACAACAGAGTAATCCCTAATCGTGACCATTTTTATGTTCTACAAATTTGCCCCATAGGCAGTTCTGTTAAGCAAATTTCCCCTATGTCCAGAATTTTTTATGTGGTTCAGATTTTATTTTATACAAACCATGTGTTATATGAGGGTCCAACTGTATATAAATAAGCAAACAAATAAATAAATAAACAGACAGACAGACAGACAGACAGACAGATAGACAAATGGGTATAAGTGGAAGAAACAAGACTGGGGGAGGATACAGGCACTGTGCAGAGGATGGACACCAAACGAATGAAAGTTCTGAGGATGAAGCCAAAGCTGACAAGGACCAAGCTGAAAAGCTGGGGATTGTTTAGACTGAGAGAATGTGGTAACCATCTTCAACTATAGTGTAATATATTATGTCAATAATAATTATATCTTTGAACTGCAGAAGAGCTGAGAGGGACCCTGTGGATCATGGAGATTACGCAGCCCCTTTCAAGAAGTCCCATTAGGGGAACTGAACTCCCCCCAACCCCTGGCTCCTCAGTCAGAGACCGAAGCCCCTGAGCTATCTGGCACTTAAGAACAAAAGAACAAAAGAAGAGCCCTGATGGATCAGGCCAAAGACCCATCTAGTCCAGCTTCCTGTATCTCACAGTGGCCCCACCAGATGCGTCTGGGAGCGCATGAGACTAGATATCTGTCCCCTGATACCACTCCCCTCCATCTGGCCCTTGAAGGACCCCGATTTTAAGCCTGGAGGTGACCCAGCTCCATCATGGTTTGTCACCTGTGATGGACTTTTCCTCCAGGAATCTGTCCAATCAATCCCCTTTTGAAGGCATCCAGGCCAGATGCCATCACCACCTCCTGTGGCAGGGAGTTCCAAAGACTAACAACATGCTGGGTATAAAAATATTTTCTTTTGTCTGTTCTCACTCTCCCAACCCTCAGTTTGAGTGGATGTCCTCTCATTCTGGTATTTTGTGAGAGGGGGGTTCTCAGTGCCTCTCAGGGGCATTTTTTGACCTGGTTTCCCGGGCTCAGGGGGACGTTTAGTCATAAGAACCTAAGAACCTAAGAAGAGCCATGCTGGATCAGGCCAAGATCAGGCCAAAGGCCCATCTAGTCCAGCCTCCTGTCTCTCCCAGTGGCCCCACCAAATGCCCTCTGGGAGTGCATGAGACTAGATCTCTGTCTCCTGATACCACTCCCCTGCATCTGGCCCTTGAAGTTAACCTGGTTTTAAGCCTGGAGATGACACATCTCCATCATGATTTGTAACCTGGGATGGACTTTTTCTCTGGGAATCTGTCCAATCCCCTTTTGAAGGCACTCCACTTTCTGGAGCAGGAGGTATCTCAGGGAGGAACTGGCCCAAAGTTCATCTCCAAAGAGTAGGACTCAAATGCATGGATTTAAGTGGTAAGAGAAGAAGTCCTGCCCAACGAGAGGGAAGATTATCTCTTGCAAACAACTGTTTGGCCCTAGGAACTTCAAATGCTGTTGGATTCTCCTTCATAAACCAAAGTCCAGGAGGCTTACCTGTCAGGGATCCTTTAGCTGAGGATTTCCCACATGGGCAGAGGGTTAGACTAAATGACCCTCTTGACCCCCTCCTGGCTCTACAGTTGTGTGTCTCGAGGATTATAAGAAGCAGGAGGGGGAAGCTTCTGCTCATTCTCTGCCTGTTTTTCAGGAAACCTGCTGAAGCCTTCTTAATATTGACATTCACCCGGGGCTTTCCCTCATCACTGCTTCAGCACAAACAGGTTTCTATTTACCTATTGCTGCTGTGGTTGTTTCAAAAATAATAACAATCAAAAGCTGTTGACTCTGCCTGAAATTCACAGCGACGGCCCACTTGGGCATTGTCGGCACAGACGAGGCCAAAGCCTGCCATTCTGGTGATATGCAGTCACAGTAGTTCAAGGAAGAGAGTAGGCACCTCTCTCTCCCCCCCTTTTTTCCTCTCTTTTTTTTAATTATAAAAAGTGAACTGTTCCACAGCCAGCAGTTCCTCGCAGCCATCTGCTAGAGTCCTTCATTTCTCAAAGCAAATAGCTTATTACCAACATGCACAAAAGGGGGGGTTTATTTGAAGCAATTAAATAACAACCAAAAAATTATATAGCTGTGGGCTTTGGAATATGTTTAATTAAATGACTCTCTCTCTCTCTCTCTCTCTCTCTCTCTCTCTCTCTCTCTCTCTCTTCCCCCCCTCCCCTGCCTAAATGAGAGAGGCAGGCACGTGTCTTGCAGTTTGCTCTGAAAAGATCGCAGGCCTCCCATCGCTTTGTTTTGCTTTATTTTATTTTTTTAAAAACAGAAAAGTCACCTCAAACCGTGGCTCTCGTACAGCCTATCATGGAACCATAGAGTTGGATGAGACCGCAAGGGCCATCTAGTCCAACCCCTCCTGCCATGCAGCAGCTGAAGATGCACTTTTATTTGGAAGTATTATTGTTTAGAGTCACCTGCATTTGGGGCCACAACAGTCATGATGGTGTCCAGGCTCTGGCAGGAAATAAAGAAGGAAGAGGAAGGAGGAGGACGAGGAGATGGAAGAGACAGGCAAAGTAGGCAGCCCAGGAATGTGGTGTGACTGAAAACTGAGGAGAAGATGGTGACCAGCTGTGTACAACAGAGGTGTTAGGAGGGCATCTGTTAACAGTGGCAGTGTAGCCAGGATTAGCCCGAAGGTTGCACTAAAGTCAGGCATCTCCAAACTTTGGCCCTCCTGATATTTTGGACCACAACTCCCAGAATTCTAAGCTTAGATTGCCAATGACAAAGGACTCTGAGAGTTGTAGTCCAAAACATCTGGAGGGCCAAAGTTTGGACATGCCTGCACTAAATTGGATCAACCAGGAGAAATAGAGAAGGCAGGTTCTCAAGATGGGACAATTCTGGCAGCTCTAAAAGCCCAGGATGGCGATGTGCGAAATATGGGCAGGGATGTCTGATGGCCTCCCAGACCTCTGCTCCTGCCCATGTGCAGAGAACTCAGAGGAGGAGGAAAAGATGTGTGGACGCCTGAAGGGAAGGACAGTTCATACGTCACCCAGGGCGTGTCAGCATCCTTTGGTCAAAGGAAGAGCCCCTCCATTCCCCCATTTTACAAGCTTCTTCTGGGATCCAATTTGTTGGACAACTCTTTGTTGGTGGTGGTGACGGCTGGAAGATTAGGTGGGTCTGTGACTTCTCTCTGGCTTCAGAGAAAGGCTCGGGAGGCAGCATCAGAGCATGGCTCCCGAGGAGGACGACAAGAAGGAGCTGATCTCGCAGGCTGCCAGGCAGGGAGTCCCTCGGTCTTCCTTCTCTGCTGAAAAACTCACCCACCCCCCAGTTTCCTTTTAACATGTTGCTGGAGGACTCAGTGGTTTAGGGCAGCTGGCTGTGGAAGCAGAGATTGGGAGCTCAACCCCAGCACCACCCCTGCCATTGGGCCTCTTTGACAGCAGTTAGACATGATGATAATAAACCCTTCCAACTCTGCTGCTCTTATTAGAAGGGCTCCCTGGGAGATCTCCAAGGTCCCGTTCTGGTCTTTCCTCTGCAGGAGAGGGTTGCAGTCCTGCCATGGCTAGCCCTGGGAAGACTCACACCTTACAGTCAACTAGGCATCTCCAAAAAAAAAAAGACATAGTGGAACTGGAAAAGGAATGCAGAGGGGTTTTTTCTTGCAACTAAAATGATTACTGGACTGGGGGACCATCCCATTATGAGGAAAGGATAAAACCGAGACTTTGGGGCTCTTTAAAAAGTCTGGAAAAAAGGCGCCTGAGGGGGGGGGGATATGATTTAACCTTACCCGTACAAAACCCTAACGCAGGTGTACATGAGTCAAGTGGATCAGAGGGCGCTCATAGGGGTCCTCTCTCACTTTGTTCCTCCCCATCCCCAGCCCAAGTGCACCGTATGCTCACAGTAGAGGCACCCAAAAGAGAGGTGCCTCTGCCTGCCACTGCAACTTGGTATGCATATCCAATTGGCTATGCATACCCTTTTGTAGCGGGCCAGAGGAGGCACCCACCAGAGAGGTGCCTCCAGGAGGCTACCCATCCACTCAAAAAACGTGTGGGAAATTGGACAGAGTGAGAACAGACAAAAACGTCATTTTTTGGTCGTGCCCATACCCAACGTGTTGTTAAGTCCCCTGGAACTCCCTGCCACAGGTGGAGAGTGCAGTGATGGCATCTGGCCTGGATGCCTTCAAAAGGGGATACGACCGATTCCTGGAGGAAAAGTCCATCACAGGTGACAAACCATCAGGGAGATGTGTCATCTCGAGGCTTAAACCCAAGGTACTTCAAGGGCCAGGTGCAGGGGGAGTGGTATCAGGAGACAGATATCTAGTCTCGTGTGCTCGCGGAGGCATTTGGTGGGGCCACTGTGAGATACAGGAAGCTGGACTACCGGTAGATGGGTCCTTGTCCTTGATCCAACATGGCTCTTCTTATGTTCTTATGTTCTTGCCAGTAGCTATCAGCTTTCCCTGTAAGACACAAGGAGGCCACTGGACTTCAAGTCATTCACTCAGATTGATGGTTACAGACAAAGGAAAACATTTCTTGGCTCAGCATGTTGTAAGTCTGTGCAACTCCTTGCTGCAGGAGGGGGTGATGACCTCTAGCCTGGAAGTCTTCAAAAGAGGACTAGACCAATTTCTGGAGGAAAAGTCAATTTCAGGTGACAAGCCAGGACGGGGAGACGTGTTATCTCCAGGCTGAAAAGGAGGATACCTCCCAGTGGCAGACACATGGGAGTGGCATCAGGAGACAGGTCTCTAGTCGCTTCCTGTGCTAGCAGAGGCATCTGGTGGGGATACTGGGAGAGACAGGAAGCCGGACTGGATGGACCCTGGGCCTGATCCAGCAAGGCTCTTCTTAGGTTCTTAAGTTCACCAGGCAAACAAGTGTACTTTGTCCACCCCTCCTCGAATATGGTATGAAAGTAAATTATGAAAAGAGGGTGTGAGGAAAGGGAGAAGCCAGCCCAGAGAAATTACAAGTTTTCAACGATGGGTTCTTTGCCCAGCGAGGAGCATTTTTCTCATGCTCTACCTACCCTGAATCCCATTTGGCAGGAAGAGAAGTGTTAAATCTTTCAGGACATTTTCTCAGGGAAGGTCCAGATCATGTCCAAGTGTCAAGATCGAACGGGGCTTCTGAACTTCACTCTGGAGCCGATCCGTTTTTTTGGCCAAGGTCACTCCGTACCAGAGAACCTCTCACTTCACCTGGTTTAACCCAGTCAGAAATCAGTCTGTCACTGAGCTCAAAGGGAATAGGGAAGAGATCCAGAATTCAAATTAGAGGCAAGAAGAGGGGTAGAGGGCCAGGGATGTCTGAGTAAGCCTCAGACCTGTGCGGAATGCCTTACGAGCTTTCTGAGGTCCACAAGTGTTATTATTGCTAAAAATCCTTACCATGTCCAGATCTGTTCTCCTCCATTCCTTCTCTTCCCTCCACCTTTTCTTTCTTCCCCTTATCCTCCCTGCTCTCTCTTTTCACCTCCTTCTCCCTCCCAGGCCCAGCTGGGCTGGCAGGGCTTGGACTCATCAGGAAATCCAAGGACTGCCTCAAACAATCTTCCCATTAAAGATTATTAATAATAATAGACAGCTGCTTTTTAGCGAGGCATTTAGCAACCTTTAATTTAATTTAATTTAATTTAATTGATTTAATTTTTCTGGACCTGTAACCTATATTGCCTGCCAGTTTGTTATTAAAGTCTATTGTTGTTTTTTGTTTTGCGTTCTGCTTTTCATTTATTTTTCATTCTTAGTGTACTGTTGTAAACCACCCGCAGTTCTACTGGAAGACGGGTGGTAAATAAATAAATAAATAAATAAATAAATAAATAAATAAATAAATATTATTATTATTATTATTATTATTATTTATTATTATTATTTATTATTATTTATTTATTTATTTATTTATTTATTTATTTATTTATTTATTTATTTAACTTATATGCCGCCCACTACCCAAGGTCTCTGGGCAGCTTACAATCCAAAGAATAAAACAATTTAGAATAGTTAAGAATAAAATATCAATAAATCATCAATAAAAACCTTACACTAAAATTTATTATTATTATTATTATTATTATTATTATTATTATTATTATTATTATTATTATTATTAAATCAGCTTTAAATGTCCAGGCCATTTCTCATTGCTCGTGTCGCCTGTCCTGGCCTTAGAGGTTTTGCACCATTATCCACCGCACCACCCAGGCGCTTGTGCTCAGAGCCACGCCTGTTCTCCAACATGTTCCATTACCCATGGCGGATGACAGTTGTATTCCGGTGGTCTCTCTTGATGACCTGCTTTGGAGGGCTGTTGTTTCCTCTTGACCCTGCCGCCGTCATAGCAGGCCAGTCATCCTTTCTGTTTGAAGGAAGAGTGTTTTTAACTTCCTGGAGAATCAGCCCACTTTTGAACACTCAAAACTCAAGGGAAATCTGTGCAGTTGTACAGCAATATCAAAGATTCTTGGTCCAAAAACCCAAAGCCTTTCCAGGTTCCTAATTGCCAGAAGCCAGCACAGCTAGCCTGGCTGCCGTTCAGGGCATGTGTGGGTGACTCTAACCCAATAATTTGTTGGGTTTTTCTGTCTCTATCCCAGTGGCAATGCAGCCATGCATGAAAAAGCCTCTTTCCTTTTAACCGCTTGCTTCTTCTAGAAGCCTGTCTTTAGGCTGATCGGTCATCACCTTCACCTGTCCCTCCTCTCCTGGTAGTACAAGGGAAGGTTCAGCCTTAGCCTAGCCAGCTCAGCATTTCCTGAGCCAAGCCTTGCTAGCCTTTCCTAACAGAATGCTGTTGCTGCCTTTTCTCTCTCTGCACAAGCTAAGTATTTTTTGTGTGTTGTATGGACCGTCAATTGTTATTTTATAGAGATGGGCACGACTCAAAAAAATGGTGTTTCGTTTGTCGTTTGGTCGTTTAGGGGTCCGTTTCGGTTCGTTTTCGTTTTTGTGACTTTTTTGCAAAAAAAATTCGTTTTCATTTCGTTAGGTAACGAAATGAAAAAATGAAAACGAAAACGAAAAATTGCTGTTTCGTTAGCATTCTTTTTAGTTCAATGCATCTGCTGCAATGAAAACAAAAAACACGGCAAATTTGGTTGTTTTGTTTTCATTTTCGTTTTGTTTTTAAAAAATTCATTTCGTTTTCGTTGCATAACGAAATGAAAAAACGAAAACGAAAATGAAAAATTGCTCGTTTCGTGCCCATCTCTATTATTTTATAGTACAGCTATGTTATATTTTTCTACATAAGCTTGTTTTGTTCTCCTTATCAAGCCGTGCATAACAACTGGGTGTGCATGTGTGAGAGTTGTTTGCTACTGAGAAGCAAATATACATTTGGGTGACTGTCTCCCATTACTGGCTGACACCTATTCATCCCACTGACGTGTGTGCTAAGTATTTCTACCTTAACTGTGGATACACTGAAGATGTACTTCCCAAGGACTCTGCTAAATATCTTTTGATAAGGATTAAATTCCAACCTAATTCACCACTTGTCCAACATTTTATGTGTTTAGAAGTCTTCCAGGTCAGCCATCCACAAACACCATCCTTGCTATTTGAGCTTCTGGCGTCCCAGTATAACTGGGGATGGCTTGTTTTTTTTAAAATACGGCTACGGAGCCAGGGCAAGGCTGAAGTCTTTGCGCCACAGTTCCATCCACAGGAAAGTCACTCTAGAGTCGGGACTGGGGAAACCCCTCATAGAATCAGAGATAGAAGAGGCCCCAGGGGCCCTCCAGTCCAACCCCCTGCCATGCATGAACCCTCATCACAGTATCTCTGACAGATGGCCATCCAGCTTAAAAACCTCCAAAGAAGGAGACTCAACCACCCTCTGTGGCAGCATATTCCACTGACAAATGGCTCTAACTGTCATGAAGTTCTTCCTAATGTTCAAAAGGAATCTCTTTTGCTATAGTTTGAAACCATTGCCCCGAGTCCTAGTCTCTGAAGCCATGGAAAACAAACCTGTTCCCTCTTCAATATGACATCCTTTCAAATATTTAAACATAGCTATCATATCCCCTCTCAGACTTCTTTTTGAAAGGCTAAACATTCCCAGTTCCCTAAGCCGTTCCTCCTAAGACATTTCCTCCAGACCCTCAACCATCCTGGTTGCCCTCCTCTGCACCTGCTCGAGGTTGTCAACATCCTTTTTAAATTGAGGCGCACAGAACTGGACACAGGACTCCAGGTGGGGTCTGACCAGAGCAGAACAGAGTGGTACTATCACTTCCCTTGATCTAGACACGATGCTTCTGTTGATGGCTGGCAGCTTTAGCTTTGGAGTTGTTGGAAGGCATAGATTGAACCAGAAATGATGGCAGGCAAAACGCTGATAAGAAAAACATGAATTCACTTGAAATGTAGTGCTGGAGGAAGGCTTGGTGGGTACCCCTAGACGGCCAGAAAGACAAAAAAAGTGGATCCTAGATCAGATCAAGCCGAGACTCTCTCTGGAGGTAAAAAAAATTATTGAAATGGAGGCTATCGTATTTGGGGCACATCATGAGAAGGCAGAATTCTCTGGAAAAGACAATAATGCCGGGAAAGTTGGAAGGCAACAGGAAAAGAGGAATATCAAATACAAGATGGACAGACTCCCTAAAAGCCTAAATGAAGCCACAGGTTTGAGCAGTTGAAGGCAAGACATTTTGAAGATTGCACATTCAGAGGGTTGTGCTGAGTCAGAGGTAACTTCACAATACATCCTAACAAGGAGGAATTATGGCTTATTGCAATTCAAGGTGATGTCGTGAGCTCAAAAAAAGGTAAAGAATCAGAGGCTGGGGAAAGTCAGCATTTTGGGCATCAACTCCCAGAATCCCCCCAGCCTTGCAGGGCCAGTAGGCTTGCTAGTTGGAGAATTTTTTTAAAAAATGCTTAAATGTTGCATGCCAGCTATACACACGACAATGAAGAACTCCTATGGCTCCCAGTGGCAAAAGGGGTCCCTGGGAGTGACACTTCCCCTGCACCCCAAAGGCAGGGAGGGTTCCTGAGCATGCACAGGGTTGTAGAGTTGTAGAGGTGAGGTCTCCAAAGGTGGGGCCCACAATCCTACCATCATCACCCACCCAACCTCGTTGCTGCAAGTTCTCTACCATCTTCGCAGCTGCAGCAATGAATTTGTTTGAGGGCCTATGAAGAGGAATTAGAAGGAAGAGTGGGCAAGAAGCTTGCTTAAGGACAGAAATATTTCCTTTTTTTAAAAAAAAAAAGTAAAAGAACCACTTTTCCGGGTGAGAAATATATTTTCCAAATTTGGGAACAAACTGGAACACTCAGGATATTTGAAGTTTTGATGTTCCTCGGTGATGCTTTTCCAAGAAACCAGCAACAATGGATCACATTTGTTCCTTGGAAGATTCCAAGTCCCAGAATCCACAATGAGTTATGGCCAGCAACAGAAGTGCTGTGCAGTAGTCACTCTCCAGAAGAGGCATTTGACTACCTTTGGAAACCTTTCAGAACCTGAGTTCTCTGACTTACAGAATAGAAATTATCGGCTCTAAAGGGGGACTTTTAGAAGTTTAACAGAAGTAACACAACGGCAGGTACCAACAGCCCAAAGGAGGGGGTGTGGAGAAATGAGCCCCCCTCTGTCTGGAAAAGGTGGAGTTTCCGGACATCCAGGTGGAAGGCTTTGCCATCTACCAAGGCGTCGTGGGCGGCCTGGGTCAGGTTGGCATCCCCTGAGGTCACCACGTCAAAGACGCAAGCGTGGAAGTAGGCGTCCTCCACCGGCACCTTCTTCCGGCACAGCAGGCGGGCCTCCTCGCCGGTGATGTTGCCGAGACCAGGGTGGCCATGGTCCCGAGGGATTCGCTGACCCGGAGGGCACCCAAAGACACACAGCTGCAGGTCTTGTTCCTCAGTGAAGGAGGAGGCCACCTCCTCAGCCACCCCGATGGAGAACGACAGGCGCTTGGCCGCTTGGCGCACCGAGATGGTGGTGCCGATGTACGCCGCTCGGATCTCCACATGCCGCCCGGGCGCGTGTTCGTAGAGGGTCAAGCTGCTCCCGCCGGGCCTCTCGCCGCCCTTCATGGAGCCATCCACGAAAGCTGCAGGCAGGTTATCGGTTTCGGCTTGGTAGACCTTCTCATCAACGCACTCTTTCATGTTCTTGAAAATGATGGTAAGCTGGAAAGAAAGAGTACATTAATCACCAAGACCCAACAAGGTGGTTAAACGCTCTAGGAAGGTGGCCAGGCACTGAACTGCACCCATCTTCCAAAAGAGGAAATGTCTTATGAGGAACGGCTTAGGGAACTGGGAATGTTTAGCCTTTCAAAAAGAAGGCTGAGGAGGGATATGATAGCTAGGTTTAAATATTTGAAAGGATGTCACATTGAAGAGGGAACAGGTTTGTTTTCCATGGCTTCAGAGACTAGGACTCGGGGCAATGGTTTCAAAGTACAGGAAAAGAGATTCCATTTGAACATTCGGAAGAACTTCATGACAGTTAGAGCTGTTCAGCAGTGGAAATAATGCTCCCCCGAAGGAGGGTGGTGGACTCTCCTTCTTTGGAGGTTTTTAAGCAGAGGCTGGATGGCCATCTGTCGGGAGTCCTGTGATGGGGGTTCCTGCATGGCAGGGGGGTGGGATAGATGGTCCTTGAGGTCTCTTCCAACTCCATGATTCTATGATTCTATGATTCTATAATTTCCTTTTTGTAATGATACCCAGCAAAAGAACAGAGGTTGACAGAGCAAAGTATCTTCATCATCCCCTTGCACTTTAACTGGCCCTTTCAGTCTCAGTAATTCTCTCTGATACATTTGTAGGTGAAGGAGAAAGAGCATTTCTTTACTTACAGCTGTGAGCGGGTTTACAACAGACTAAGAAATGGACAATAGACTTGAGATAAGAAAGGAGAACGCTCAGCAGACAGGTGGGGTTCTCTTTGAATTCAACAAGTACTGTAGATGAAGCCTAAGTAGCGATGAACAGAAGGGGAATTAGTATGTCCAAGAAGACCTCTCAAATTATCTGTGATCTTCCCTCCTTGGAGACACCAGGTGGTCTCCCATGCAAGGATTAACCCCAAGCAACCTTCCTTAGTTCCTGAAATCTGGAATAATCGGGAGTTTCCAGAATAAAGTAGGACCATTGTCTGCACGGGAATTGGTTCTGGGAACCCCCGCGGATAGAGAAATCTGTGAATAAGAGCAAACACTCTTATCCGAGGATAATAGTGGAGACATCTTGTACCCCTGACACCCCCCCCCAAAAAAAATGCTGGTCAGCGTTGGCAGGGGGGAGAGAGAGAAGAAAACTTACCGGTGCCGAGCCCTCCTCGCCAGCAGCATCCTGCCACCGTCTTCACCGCCAGGCTCAGTTGCCAGCCGGTGGGGGCGGCAGCAAGGAAGCCTCGGCATTGATACGTTTTTCTTTTTCTTTTTTTCCCTCCTCGCTGCTGCCGCCGCCTCTTTCCCCTCTTCACCACCAGCCTTGGTGACTGGCGTGCAGGGGCGAGGGGGGGGGAGAAAAAGAAAACTTACCAACCCTGAGCCTTCGTTGCTGAAAGCCAGACACCCTCCAGAGGGGTGGGTTGAGGACTTGCCTGGCCAACTGGCCTTTGAACTTCCCGCTCCGATCCCGGGCGGAGGACCGGAAGTTTGAGCTTGAGCGGAAAGTTCCAAACTTCCAGTCTTCTGCCTGGGAGATGAGTGGAACTTTCAAAGGCCAGTTGGCCAGGCAGGTCCTCTTAAGTCCCCACCTAACCCCTCCGGAGGGTGGCTGGCATAGGGCATCAGTAAGACGGTTACTTCACATCCCTCTCATCGCTGTTTGCGGTCCCTCTTGGGACCGGTACGAGGAAATCTAACCGCACGTCCATTGCAGGATGAGGGGAGTTCGTCCCGACCGCGCCCCCTGAACTGCGATTTAAGCAGGGTGAGAGATTCCCCTCCCTGGTCTCGGGAATCTGCTCGTCACGCTTCTGGTTCCGAGACGAATGCCCATGAGGTAACCCTCATCACGCAACGT
The DNA here is from genome assembly GCA_037367245.1 of Phrynocephalus guinanensis. Lineage (NCBI taxonomy): Eukaryota > Metazoa > Chordata > Lepidosauria > Squamata > Agamidae > Phrynocephalus > Phrynocephalus guinanensis. Next base: position 208,684,911 of record CM074732.1, on the reverse strand, counting down.
GCCATTCTCCATCTAGTGGCAGGAGTGCGAAGTGCCATTCGCCAGTACATTCCCTATTAGAGATGGGCACGAAACGAACAATTTTTCGTTTCCGTTTTCATTTTTTTGTTTCGTTACATAACAAAACGACAAATGAAATTTGTCCCCAAAATGAAACGAAACAAACAGAAACACCAGAAATTTTGTCACCCGTTTCGTTTCCGTTACTGCAATACAGTAAACTGCTTTAAATGCTAAAAAAAATAAAAAATGAGATTAATGGTAACGAAATGGTAACGGAACAAACGCGAAAAACGGAAACGAACCGAAACGGACCCTCCAAACGACAAACGACAAACGAAACTCAATTTTTTCTATTCGTGCCCATCTCTATTCCCTATGGAATCAGCAACGCAGTGCAGAGAGATTTAAAGACAAATGCCTTGAACTTAGCTCCGTAACGCAGTGACGGCAAAGTTGAGGAGATTCGAAAGATCGAAAAATAGAAGGTTGGACAAAAAAAACGAGAACGAAGGCTGAGAAGTGCAGATATTGTCACGAAACAAGGACGTGCAGTAACAGTCATCACGGTACCATCAATCACATCCATGGGTACACGGGAACAGGGACAGTACCGGGACAAGACCACGTGACCGCGAGCGACGTGATCACGAAACAAACGTCAACTCGGAACGAGGAAGGACGTGAAGTAACCATCTAAGTTTTCTCCCCACCACCAATACCTGGCTCAGACCTCCCCTGCACCCAGTGATCACTGATCACTGGATCTGTGGTTGGTAAATCAGCAGATGCGGGGGTTGTACTGTAATAAGAAAGCATGGTTTTACCTTCCTGATGGCTGTGGCATTCGACCTGTCCCCTGCAGGAGAACTGGTGGCCTGGACAAACAGGTAGTCGTTGTCCAACAGCGGCCAGGAGCCCTCCAACCGACAGGTGTGGAATTCATCCACAAAGGTGCGCATGTGGGCGTTCCCAAAGGCCGCACAGTGCAGGAAGGCCGGGGGCTGGCCATGCTTGCGGGCAAAATTCTTCTCGTAGTCGCAGATGTCCAGGGAGGCAAAACCCTCCCGGTCGGGGGCCAGCACCGGAGGCCACGGCGGGGAGGTCGGCCCTTCCTTGGAACAGTTGTTCTGGATCATGAGGTCTTCGATGCCGTAGACGGCAGAGTGGTAGGCGAGGTTCCCCCGGCAGGTGCGGGCTGTCCGGCGCGTGCAGCTGGAGTAGGAGCGCAAGGCGTCGCAGAAGGCTGCTCTGCGGTGGGGGCCTTGCAGCTTCTCCGTGGCTGCCAGGTAAGCCGCGTTGCAGCGTGAGATCTTGCAGTGGGAGGAAGCTAGGCAGCCGCCAAGCCGGAAAAGAAAAAGTCGTTGAGACACAGGGTCAAAGAAGAAGCAAAGTGTTCTGCTTATCTACCGCCCCATGCCACTTCTGGGTGGTTTACAGTTTAATTACAGTATGCAGGCTACACATTTTGTGTGTATCCCCCCTCCCCCCCCAGCAACCTGAGTACTCATTTTACCAACCTCAGAAGGATGGAAGGCTGAGTGAACCTTGAGCCGGCTACCTGGGATCGAACCCCAGGTCGTGAGCAGTTTTACCTGCAGGACAGACATTTAACCACTGCGCCATGGGGCTCAGGTCGACGCCCCCATCGTCCTTTGACCCTGCCTTTCAACAAGCCCCTTCAGAGTCTGGACGTCACCCCCCAAATACCCCATCCTCCCAGCTAGGGGGAGCGATTCTGGAAAGTCTCCTTCAAAATATATGGTGGACCAAAGATTGTGAATAGAGATGGGCACGAACTGAATAGAGATGGGCTACTCACGAACTGTCCCTGCACCTTGGAAAAACAAACCAGTTCACAGTTCGCTTTTCTGGTTCGTGTCTGGGGGAGAGGAGAACTTAACCCCTCCACCCCCTCTGACTCGCACAAACCCCATTCTCACTGTCCCTATCCCCTCCCTACTCAGCAATGCTGCCACTTCCTCTTCCTCCGCCACCTCCACCATCCTCCGAGGGAGCGGTCTGGCTTCGCTCCTGGCATGCACCCACGCGCAGAGACAGTAGGCCTGGGTCCTGGAATGGAAATGAGGCCACTGTCTCTTTAGATGGAAGTGGAGGAAGAGGAGGAGGATGGAGGACGGAGGACGGAGGACCAGGTAAGGGGCACAATGGGGGGGAGCACATCTTTTTGCTGAAGTAAAATAATTGGGTGGAAGGGGGGGGAGTTTGGAGCCTCAGTCCAGCAAAGTGTCTTGCACAAGCCAAACCATTAACAAGTCCAGTGTGGGGGGTTTTTTATTTGTTCTGCTCAAAGTTTTGTTCGTGCCCATCTCTAGCTGCAAATAACTGCTGCAGAGAATCTGTGTCCAGGATAGGTGCCCATGGAAGTGTTTCCTTCTGTACATGCTCCCCCGCCTGCACTTGTCCAGAGGAAATACAGTAGGACCCCAGTATCCGCTGGGGATTGGTTCCAAGCCTTCCCGTGGATAATGAAAACCGTGGAAAAAGAGAATGCCAAAATGTTCCTCAAAACTGCTGTTTTGTGATAGTAACTTCCATTACAGCTGCTGTGTTGCAACAGTATTATTATTATTATTATTATTATTATTATTATTATTATTATTATTATTATTATTATTATTATTATTATTATTATTATTATTATTATTATTATTATAAGCTTATATACTGCCTGTATTCTGGAGGAACTCAGGGCGGTTTACAACAAAAGAAGACAGACAATAAACAAAATTATAAATTGCATCACAATAAAACCAATAAAGTCAGTTGAGCATAAAAATCAATGGTAGGGAAACAGATGGCAGACAAGCAAAATCAGGCAAGGAAAAAAAAAACATAAGAGTCACCAAACGCCTCCCGAAAAAGCAAGGTCTTTAAAGCTTTTTTGAAGGTAGCTTTTTTTAGCTTGCTTTACAGCTGTTCTTTGTGACAGTAGCTTGCTTTGCAGCTGCTAAATTATTTATTTATTTCTCCTCTGCCAATCGTGGCTAACTGAATCAGTGGATAATGAATCAGTGGATATGGGGGTCCTACTGTATTGAGATCCAGGTTCACGCTTTCTTAGACCTGAGTTTTCTCAGCTTTGCAGGACCTTACTTGTCCAGCAAAGGGGAGGGATCTCTATTTATTTATCTTATTTTATTTATTTTAGAGTATTTTTACCCCAGCTTTCTCCTTGGAAAAGGACCCAAGGCGGCTTACAGTAATGAGGGACAATATACCGTCCAGTACCATTAAGTAAGTTCAAGTATTGAGAACAGGGAACTGAGGGACTTCTCAGAGCATTAAAAGGCAACATTACATTAAAACTACATGGTTATTATAAGTCGTTATAAACACAAAGTCTACGTGAGCCTATATATTCATATAAAAGACACATAATGGTAGTATCATCATTCAGGGAAAGCTTCCCTGAAGAGAAAGGTCTTTGCAGAGATTAGGGATCTACACACCCCTCTCTGGAGCTTCAAGAGCTCGCTATAGGGACCCCCCAGCCCATCTCCCCAAAATAATCCTTACCCTTTCTTAACCAAAACAAAAAATTAACAAATAAAACCTTCCAGCCCAGAGTGGCCAAAAATATTTAAACCAGGGAAGATGTGCAGCAATGATACTGAGGGGACCTCAACTCTTGGAAAAATTAACCACCATGTTTTTATAGGGCACAAGGAGACCTTCGGAACTGATATAATTTCATTTTGGGGGAAACTGTTAATGGGGTTGAAGCCCCTGGGCCCCTGCAGGGGATGGGGGATACAGGGTGTCCACTCCTGTCCCTCCCCCCCCCCAAAAAAAACAATGTTTCTGTGAAGGAGTGCAAGCAATGCACTTCCTTTTGTCCAGTGGTGGGGGGGGGGGAACGATATATGCAATCTGGGTATTGATTGATTCAGAGTTACTGCCATCTGTTTGAACCCAAATTGGCCATCTTGAGGTCATTTTCATCTTAAAGGCAATCCATATTCATGGAGTATACACTGTTTGGCACTGTGGCCCCACTTCACTGGAAGCACCAACACACTCAACAAAGACATAAGAAGAGCCATGCTGGATCAGGCCAAAGGCCCATCTACTCCAGCTTCCTGTATCTCACAGTGGCCCGACCAAATGCCTCTGGAAGTGCACGAGACTAGATATCTGTCTCCTGATACTACTCCCCTGCATCTGGCCCTTGAAGTACTCTGGTTTTAAGCCCGGAGATGTCACATCTCCCTCATGGTTTGTAACCTGTGATGGACTTTTCCTCCAGGAATCTGTCCAACCCCCTTTGGAAGGCATCCTGTCCCTCCCCCCCCAAAAAAAAAACAATGTTTCTGTGAAGGAGTGCAAGCAAATCACCACCAGATGCCATCACCACCTCCTGGAGCAGTCCGCAAAAAGCTTGTGTGAATTAAAACTCATGAACTTTTCAGGGACTACAAGGCTCTTAAATTTTATAGTAATCACTGTAACCGTGGCACTGCGGAGCTGGGGGGGGCTCTGAATAATCAAGTCCAGCCCCCCCCCAAGGAGGCCCAGGGGGGGAAATCAAAGTCCCGACTCCCGACCTCTGGCTCCGCAGCCAGAGAGCTAAACCACTGAGCTCTCCAGCAGTGTTCTGGACTACCACATGTAGCAGCATCCTCCAGCCAGCAAGAGCATTTCCCCCAAGTCCTAGATTACATTAACGTTTCCCCCCCCCCACACGGTGCCCTCCAGTTGTGTTGGACTACAACTCCCATCTTCCCCCAGCGACAATGAAGCCGTTTTCCCTTCGTTTTTATAGCCGAGAAGCATAAGAACATATAAGAAGAGCCCTGCTGGGTCAGGCCAACGGCCCATCTAGTCCAGCTTCCTGTATCTCACAGTGGCCCCACCAGATGCATCTGGGAGCGCACAAGACTAGATCTCTGTCTCCTGATACCACTCCCCTGCACCTGGCCCTTGAAGTGCCCCGGTTTTAAGCCTGGAGATGACACACCTCCATCATGGTTTGTCACCTGGGGTGGACTTTTCCTCCAGGAATCTGTCCAATCCCCTTTTGAAGGCATCCAGGTCAGATGCCATCGCTATTATCAATCTGTCACAGAAGATCATCGGATGCCCACTCCTCACATTGGAGAAATTACACAGCTCCCGCTGTCTTAAGAAAGCTCAGAATATTGTAGGAGATATTTCTCATCCTGGACACTCTCTGTTTGTACCGTTACCATCAGGCAGAAGGTACAGATCTATTAGAACAAGGACAGAAAGATTCAGAAATAGTTTTTACCCAATAGCAGTAGCCATGCTAAATTCTGTTAAAAATTAAGTTGATGGATAATATCAGTGTTGAATGTGTAACATATATATTATATGCGGGATTGTGTATGGCTGTTGTTTCTTAAATTGTAGTTTTTATGGATTGGGTATTAATGCTGTCAGGTGAAAGAGTGTAGGGCTGTGTGTGTGTGTGTTTGTTTTTTATGTCAGTTTTAAATGAGCGTAAGTGATGTTCTGCATGTGAATGTTGGAGTATGTGTATGGATGTTTTGTTCTTAAATGGTAGATTTTATGTCTTGGATTTTTATACTGGGGTGTGTGAATGAGCTGACTTTTTAATCTCGTTGTAATCTCCATTCCATTCCATTCCATTCCACCTCCTGTGGCAGGGAGTTCCACAGACTAACAACATGCTGGGTAAAAAAAAAAATATTTTCTTTCGTCTGCTCTCACTCTCCCAGCACTCAGTTTGAGTGGATGTCCCCTAGTTCTGGTATTTTGTTCTGGCATTTTTGCAGTGCCTATAGAGATTGCAGTGAGCTTTGGAGAGGGAATCGGGCTGCATGCATGGTGTGCTTCTCGCCATTCCCCTTTCACATCCCGCCACCCACACACCCCACCCTCTCCAGAGGTCTGCGGTTGCCTCCTGGATTTTGTCCCCCTCCCCCCAATCATAAGGCACAGCTCTCCCCCATGAGGGCCTCTGAGCCGCTTACCATGCTTACAGGTCAGGAGAAGCGCAAGCATTGGGACCAAGAGGTAAGGCTTCCCTGCGAAGGGTGGCCCCGCAGAGCAGAAGGATCCCCTCATGCTGAGCCATTCATCGACGGGGCAGACGGTGGGGCCAAATCCCTCCTTGCCCGGGGCACACACACGGGTCCCCTGCAAAAGGAACAAGGACCAAGCCACAGTCAATTGGTGCCACTGCTCAGACACGTCATAGAGTCGTAGGATGATCAGGTTGGAAGGGGGCCTCTCAGGTCATCCAGTCCAACCCCCTGCTCAAGGCAGAAACCCAAGTCAAAGCCAACACGACAGACGGTGGCCCCATTTTGCCTTGAATGCCTCTAGGACTGGAGGAACACCCACTATCTCAGTGGTGGCGAACCTTTGACACGCCAGATGTTTTAGACCACAACTCCCAGAATTCCAAGCCTGTATTGCCAATGGTAAAGGTCCGTGGGAGTTGTGGTCCAAAACATCTGGACTGCCAAAGGTTTGCCACCACTGCACTAGGACCCCAGGATCCTGAGGCAGTCGGTTCCATTGTTGCACTGCTCTAACAGTTAAGACATTTATCCCCTGATATTCAACTGAAATCTGTTTTCCAGTAACTTGAGCCCCTTGTTGTGTATCCTTCACTTTGGGATGACTGACAACAGATCCTGCCCGTCCCCTGGAAGACAGGCTTTTGATGATTTTAGAAGTGCCCTCCTATCTCCCCTCGGTCTCCTTTTCAAAAGGCTAAACAAGACCAGTTCTTTCAGTCTTCCCTCTTAGGGCTTGGATTCCAGCCCTCTGTTCATCATTCCTCTGAACTTGTTCCGTTTGTCAGCGTCTTTCTTGAAGTGTGGTGTCCAGAACTGGACACAGTATAGTAGGACCCCGGTATCCGCTGGGGATTGGTTCCAGGCCTACCCGTGGATAATGGAATCCGTGGATAAGACAGAACGCCAAAACCTCCCCAAAACTGCTGTTTTGTGACAGTGGCTTGCTTTACACTGCTGGTTTATGAGAGCAGTTTGCTTTACAGCTGCTGTCTGTGACAGTAGCTTGTTTTGAGGCTGCTGAATTATTTATTTATTTATTTCTGCAAACCATGGATAACTGAATCAGTGGATACTGAATCAGTGGATATGGGGGTCCTACTGTACTGAAGATGAGTCCTATAATAACATTTGCCTTTTTAGTAGCCTCCTCATACTGTTGAATTTATCCCCATTGAATTTCACTCTGTTTCATTTATTTATTTATTTATTTATTTATTTATACATACATACATACATACATACATACATACATACATACATACATACATACATACATACATACATACATACATACATACGAGATATGGGCACGAAACGAACTTTTTTTCATTTCCATTATTCGTTATTTGTTCCGTTACGTAATGAAATGACTAACGAAAATTGTGATGAAATTGGAACGAAACTAACAGAACCACGAAAATTGGGTTCGTTACGTTTCGTTTTTGTTAATGGCGAAGCGCAATGAAATCAGCTGTTTTAAATGTTTAAAAAAGGCCCTGGACATCCATAAAAATCGCAGCAATAATTATTTATACTGTCTGATAATACCTACGGGGGGGGTGGGGTCCTTAAAACGTGCATTTATGTCTTTTCTCAGATCGCTGTATTTTTTTTCCTTTAAAGGGAGTTAGGGGACATCGACCCAAAATGGCTCCCAGATGCCTAATATTGGATTTCTTAGGTATTAAAACGCCCTGGACATCCGTAAAAATGCAGCGATAATTATTTGAAATTATTACCTACCAGGGGGTTGGGGTCCTTAAAACGTTTGTTTTTGTCTTCTCCCATCGCGATGTATTTTTCTTTTCCCTTTAAGGATGACAAAATGGATGTCGCCAGCCACAAAATGGAGGCAAGCCATGTGATGGGATCATGTTCAACCAATAGCATGCCCAGGTTGCAGACTGGGCAGGTCTGGCAGCCACAGAGGGCATAAAAAGCTCTGGCAGCCCCTGTCCTCCTTGCAGTCTGCGTTGGGAGTTAGGGTGGGATTGCTGTCTCTGCTGCGACTCTAGCTTCAGTCCTGGAGCCTCCCTGTGTGCATGCATGCTGTGTACCTCTCGGTGAGTACCCTCCCCTGCCCGCAGTGCAGTCACTCTGCGGCAGCCTTGCACCCAGGGCAACACCCGCCGCTGCCTTTGCAGCCTCCCTGCGTACCTAGTCTATACTGTGTCTCTGCCAGCATCAATTTTTTTAGTGTTTTCCCTCTGGTCTGGGGCATTTGGGGACGCCCGCGCACGGAAATGCTTTAAAAATCGCACAAAAAGCGGGTAGAAACAAAAAATGAAAAAACGAAAAATGAAAATGAATTTTTTCCAAAAATTCACAAAAAACGGAAACGAACCGAAATGGAGCTCTCAATGAAAAACCGAAAAACCATTTTTTTTATTCGTGCCCATCTCTAATACATGCACACATACAGCTTATATGCCGCCCACTACCCCAAGGTCTCTGGGCAGCTTACCATTCCAAATTAAAATGAACAATTAAAAGCAATTAAAACATTAAAATACAATACAATTGAAACACATTAAAATACAACACACTAAAATAGTTTTCAGCCCAATGCTCAAGCCTACCTAGGTCACTTTGAATTTTCCTTCTGTCTTCCAGGTTCTTAGCTATTCTGCCCCCAGTTTGTGTCATCTGCAAATCTGATTGCCATTCCCCGTATCCCCTGATCCAAGTTTTCAAAACTATGTATCCAGATCATTAAAGCTGGTATCCACTGATCCCGGCATTTAAAAAAAAAACTTTTACACTATGGAGCTAGCCTTGGCTGGTGGGGGGGGATGCCTGCTGTCAACTAGGTAGACCCAGTGAGTTACCTTAGAATAGTCAACTTATTTTATATACATTTTTTTCTCATACTGTTTTTGATTGTTAACCGACCGGAGTTTCTCTGGAAGACAGGCGGTATAGAAATAAATAAATAAATAAATAAATAAATAAGTAAGTAAGTAAGTAAGTAAGTAAGTAAGTAAGTAAGTAAGTAAGTAAGTAAGTTCAGTGGTACCTTGTATAAAGGAATTAATTCATTCCAAATGAAATTCTGTTAAGCAAATTTTCCTTTATACAAATTTCCCATAGGAATGCATTGAAAACGGAGTAATCCCTAATCACGATCATTTTTATGTTGTACTGATTCGTCCCTCAGGCGATTCTGTTAAGCAGATTTCCCCTATCTCCAGAATTTAGATTTTATGTTATACAAACCGTTTGTTATACGAAGGTCCTTTGTAGTTAGAAAGTTGCTTGGCATAAGAGAGCACCATTCCACAGACAGAATATTGAAAAGGTGGGGGGGGGGAATACCAGTCTGTTCTTCTGCTTATGATTTCATGGTTCCTTTCTGCCAACTTGTGATGTCTTCTCAAATGAAACACCTCGTCAGTGGAGTCTTCGTTTTCAAGGTGTCCTGCCTTGGTTGAGATGGAAGGTGCCCAGCTTTTTATGAAGACAGATGGACGATCCCTCACCACCTTTTCCCACTGCCGAGATATGTCCAAGTCAGAAGACAAAGAAGCTGGGTGACGCAGCTGCCAAGTGGATATTTGGCTGGAAGGTTTGAGCTGATGGAGCAGCCATCTCAGGACTGATATTTTCCACCTCAGAGTTCTTTCTCAGAGCCATCCAGAGGTCACCCAGAAGGGCCTTCACATCATATCTTCCCTTTTGGCCGGCAGCTGTACCTTCACCACCATTCCCTGGGTCCGTCCGTCAACAATTTCATGATGAGCTTTTGAAGCCCAGGCTGTCCCGCCGATGTGTGCGACCGTGACCTTCTAGTCAAGCCAGTAAACAAGGGCACAAACTTTGCCCCGGCTTGGCCCTTGCAACTCACCACCAGAGCTAATGATCAACTCATTGTCGTTGGTGGCACAGGCTGTCGTCTCTGCCAGTTGGCCAGGAAAGGCCCTGTTCTAAACACTCATGGAGGACTTTGGGGTGAACTACCCTAGTTGGCGGGACCTCCACGGACCTCAAAACAGTTGGCACCTCAGCAGTTAATCCCTGCATGCACATATGTGGATTCCCATAACAGGGCTTTGGGGCAGCTTTCTCCCCCTTGGCAGGGAAAATACTTTTTTGTATTCTCAAAGGCTTTCACGCCCGGAATCTGATAGCTGTTGTGAGTTTTTTGGGCTGTTTGGCCGTGTTCTGAAAGGTTTTCTTCCTGGTGTTTCGCCAGACTCTGTGGCCGGCATCTTCAGAGGGTAAGGAGAGCGGTAGAGCTAGGAGTTCTCTCTGTGCTCTGAGTTACAGAGTGAGTGAGACTTTAAAACCCCACAATCTCACTCACGCTATACCCCAGAGCACAGAGAGAACTCAGTAGTTCCCTTGCCCTCTGAAGTTGCCGGCCGCAGAGTCTGGCAAAACATCAGGAAGAAAAACTTCCACAACACAGCCAAACAGCCCGAAAAACTCACAACAGCTATAAAATACTTTGTTTTCTCAGACAAATTTTGTCCAACTGGATTGGGTTGCAGTTTAGAAAGCATTTTAGAATACTCCTTGTCTTGTTTCTTTCGCTCAGCTTAGGGTGCATCCGGGGGGGGGGTACCGCACGCCCCAGAATAACGATGAGAAAGCAGAAGACGCTGTCCTAAACAAACCGATAATCTCACTTATTGCAAAGGCATAATCAGAGCAGCCTACCTTCGTGAGATGCTCTTCTCCCTCTCACTAAACACCAGACATCTCCAGGCTTAAAACCGGGGTCCTTCAATGGCCAGATGCAGGGGAGTGGGATCAGGAGACAGATATCTAGTCTCATGCGCTTCCCAAACGCATCTGGTGGGGCCACTGTGAGATACAGGAAGCTGGACTAGATGGGCCTTTGGCCTGATCCAGCAGGGCTCTTATGTTCTTACTTGGTTGAGCACGCTTGAGGTGGCTGATTTTAGAGGTGAATCAAGTGAATGCAGAAGTCAAGAAGGCCACCAATCCCAAGGAAATTAACCTCTTCTCTTTGCTTCCCTCCAGCCAGATCAGCCTCACATGTTCCATGGGGTGTAGAGAAGAGGAATCCCTATAAACAGTCTTCCTCTGGGACTTTTTTCGCAGCAGCGACAGACCCATCCTCTGCCAGTCATGGACTGACGGTCCTCATTCTTGCACATGACAGAAGAGCCCTCGATCAGACCAATGGCAAAGATGACCATCATGCAGAGACCGGATGCTTCTTTTTCTTTTTGATTGTTTCCAACTTCCTGCGGGCAGTTACCGGCACTGCTTATTTGTAACACAAGCAAATCTTTGACAAAAGCTCAACGTGTTTTACCTTTTTTTTTTTTTAAGCAGCGCGCGGAAAACCAGAGATGTTTGAGTTCCACGCTTCTAACTCCCAGAGGAACAATACATGTGGCTCCTGCAAACGCTTTATTGTGAAATGTCGTTTGGGTCAGAATTCTTGGCAGCGGCGGTGTTTCTAATGCATTAATTTTTATTCAAGGTCATCACTCCAAGGGATGTAGAAAGGCCCTTGAAGTACATAATGATAACAAAAGCAGCAAGGTAACACAACTTGCAGGTTCAGTTCCAAATGCTGGTGGTTTTTAAATTATGTCCACTCCACAGTAGCTTTACGTCCAGATGGATGAGATATATAATGAATGAATAGATGGATGGATGGATGGATGGATGGATGGATGGATGGATGGATGGATGGATGGATGGATGGATGGATGTTTGGATGGATGGATGAAAAGAGTAAGAGACAGGAGGGTAGGAGGGCGCTGGGAATTCTCCTCGGTGGTAGGGGTGATAAAGCAAGGAAAATAATGCCATTATAGGAGAATGTCACACCTCCCAAATGTATTCCTTGCTCCTCATTCTTGGAAAGAATTTGAGAAGAAGGAATGCAATTCTCTGGTTTCAAATAATTTTATCTCAGATCAATCTTCAGTTCCTCCAATCTAGCACTGGCAGTGGCAACTCATAATAATCAGCTCAAGCTACAGGAAACCAGATTTTGGTTGAACATCAGGAAAATCTTCTTAACTGTTAAAGTAGTATAATGATAGAACCAATGACCTTGGGAAGTGGTGAGTGCTCCAATGCTGGAGGCCTTCAAGAGAAAACTGAACAGCCATCTGTCGGATCTCCTTTGACTGGGCTTCCTGCCTTGAGCAGGGGGTTGAATTTGATGGCCTTATAGGCCCCTTCCAAACCCATTATTCTATGAACTCTAATAGCCATTACAGACCAGGTACGGAGAACCAACTTTCACGATTCATTGCCAAGTCAGATTTAAGTTGCACTGGTGACTCGACTTGGACTCAACTCGGGGTGTTGTTGTTTTTTTAATTTTTAGTTACTCGGACTCTACTCAGAACTCAGAATCCACCCCCTCCCTTTTCTCTGGGATGAAAAGCTTGGGTTTAATAGAGACCCCAATTACCAAAGATTTGGATTCAGATTTGGGACTCTGCTCCAAAGGCGTGCCAATATCCCTGGTCCAGACTCGGCAGAATTCTTTGTAACCTTCCGTTATAAATCTCAGACATTAATCAGCAGTTCCTTCCACCAAATACAAACCAGGGCCGGCCCTATTCAGCTTCCAAAATCAGTTGAAATGAGAAGAGGAGGAGTGTTGTGGTGTTTGAGCTTCATTCTGTGTCTGCCCTTTCTTCTCTGCCTTTTCTCCTGGACTGTATGTTGAGCAGTAAAAGTCCAAGGGGGAGAAAGTCTCTGAACAGCCTTTGTGGATGTTTCTCCGTTTTAAAACGAAAAAATTCTAGAATATTCTTAAGCTTTCATCCGTTGGAACACCTTTCCGCCTCCTGAAATGATATGGAAGTCTATCTCCCCCTCACACCTCTTTCTTAATCGGGATTTTCAAACCAACAATTGATTGGGACAATTTTTAGATGCAGTTCCCCTCTATTTTGAAACAAGAGACAGAACTATTTAAGGCACTCTTTTTCAATTTGAGATGTGCCTCTCACATAAAACTAAAACAATGAGATCATCCAGAACCATTTTATAGCAGTATACCAGAATATACCACCCATATGAATTATGCTGCTACAAAACTGCTTAGCTAACGAGGATTGGAAAGACCTCTTAAACCACGAAAAGAAAAGAGTAACTGGAAAAGATACTAATAGCAGGAAAAGTTGAAGGCAAGTAGACTGGGAGATGAGTCATGGCAGCTGGGTTTCTTTTCTTGTGAGATTGAAATGTTTCGGTACTCATTCAAGTAGCTTCATCAGTCTGAGAAAAGCTGGTGGAAAGCTTCCAATTTATAGTTCATCTTAGCTTCACCCCACCCTGGTCTGATTTGCCACTTTTCTCAGACTGGCAAAGCTCCTTGAATGAGCAGTGAAACATTTTGATCTCACCTGGATGACAGAATCTTCACAGATATCTTGAAAGCAGTAGGAAAACAGGAAAGCTGAACATGAGATGGACTGACTCAGCAAAGAAACCACAACCTTCAGTATGCAGGACCTGAGCAGAGCTGTTAGTGACGAGCCTTTCGGAGGTCATGAATTCATTAGGAGTGAACTGATGGCAACCATGGCGGTTACTTCACGTCCTACCTTGTTCCATGATTACGTCTGTACCGTGACAGCGTTGTTTGCGGTCACATGGTTTTGTCCCTGTTCAGTCCCTGTTTCTGTTTACTCACAGGCGTGATTACTTGTCTCGTGACAACTGTTACTTCATGGTCTTGTTCCGTGACAAATTCTGAATTTGTCTTGCTTTCTTGTTTTTTAAAATACCATATATACTCGAGTATAAGTCGACCCGAGTATAAATCGAGGCCCCTAATTTAACCCCCAAAAACTGGGGAAACGTATTGACTCGAGTATAAGTCTAGGGTGGGAAATGCAGCAGGGCCTGGCAGCTCCTCCTTTGTAAGCTGGGGGAGTGGTGTGTGATGTTTAAAATGACTTTTAGCCACTGATGCAAGTGCTTGGGTCAGTGGCTAAAAGTCATTTTAAACATTGCAATCCGCTCCCTGTGATGCAGAGGGGGGTCATGAGAAGCGGCACGCAATGTTTAAAATGACTTTTAGCCACCGACCCAAGCACTTGCTTCAGTGGCTAAAAGTATTGACCCGCATATAAGTCGAGGGCCCCTTTTTTCAGCCCAAAATTAGGGCTGAAAAACTAGGCTTATCTTCGAGTATATACAGTATTGTAAATAAAACTTTTTTGATATTTCGATTTACTGGTCTTCCAGGATTTACACGTCAATGCTACAGAATTTTCAGTACTTTCACAGAACCCGCAAGGCACAGCTGGCACACACACACACACAAAAAGCCTGTTTTTTAAGTGGCAGGGAAACGGCGGAGAACCAGGGGAGGGCGCAGTGTCTGCAGGACAGAAGCAGGAGGTGGAGGAGGCAGCATTTCCACCACCGTGATCCTGCCAGAACACTGTGAGCAGTTGGTCCGCCACCTGCCCGTTTTAATTCCAGCCAAAAAAAAAAAACAGAGCAGAGCAGGACCCAGTAGAGATGGGCACGACTTAGCGGTATTCCCGTTTCCGTTTCCGTTACTCGGTTCCGTTACTCTACGGAAACGGTAACGGGAATTACTCCGCCAGACTTCGAGCTCGAAACGACGAACGAACAATTTTGGTCTGATTTGTCGTGCTCGTTCCTTGCATCGCGCAATCGCGCGATGCCACGCAGAACAGAAAAAAAGTTTTTAAAAGTTAAAAAAAACCGGTTCCCGGCTGAAAAGCAGGCGGAAAAATGCCTGCCGTGCCTCAGGGCACCTACCAGAGAGGTTGTTTCTGGAGGTCCCCGGCCTCCCCCCCATCCCCCGTCCTGGGCTGCTCTGGTGGACTCGCCAGTCGCCGCAGGCTCGCAGCCAGCCAGCAAAAAGCCCAGTCTCGCCGGCCGCCGGCCGCTGCAATTAAAGCGCAAGCAAGCGGCACGGACGGCACAGGAAAAAACTTTTAAACTCTCCCCCCACCCATTTCCGGGCCAAAAAAGCAGGCGGAAAAATGCCTGCTTGACTAAGGGCGCAGGGCACCTACCGGAGGGGTGGTTTCTGGAGGGGGGGTCCCGCCTCCCCCCCGTCCTGGGCAGCCGGACTCGAGTTGCCATGCCATGCGGTGCGGGCGGGGGATCCAAAATGGGGCGGCGAACGCAATATTGTTTTTGAAATCGTGGTCCAAAAACACACAAGCACAACAGAAACACGCGAAAATTTATAAACTGCCAGATTTTTCACAGTAGCAGTGGGTTTTTTCTTGCAACAAAATGTCTCTCCTCTCCTCCTCTGTCCTCCATTGATTTTATTTTATTTTATTTTTTTACACCTGCGCAATGATGGGCTGGCCGAGTGGCCAGCCATGTGGGAGTGGATGACCATGCAAATTTTTGGAGCCATCCCACCAATCGCATGGCCACTTGGCCATGGAGACTTCTGGGATGTGCCAAAAAGCGCCCTAAAACCTGCCCTAGCCCCCTAACCCTAACCCTAACCCTTGACTCCGTACCCATACGTCACAGACTGTCTTCTTAGTGGGTCAGAGAGGCACCCAGAGGTGCAACCCACTAGCCCACCATAACCTTACCCATCACTAGCCTAACCCTAGCCCTAACCCTAACCCACCTTAACCCTAAACCAGATGTCCTTGCATTGCACTACACGCAAGTACAATTCCCTTCTGTGTGAGACATGGTGGTGCGAGAGCCTTAGTTAGGCATCTCACTATGGCTCTGGGTTCAGTGCCATCCACTAGTCTTCACAGTCACTGTCTGCACATTCTGTTATGCAATATCCATATGGCTATTGCATAGCATTTTGCAGCAGCAGCAGGTGAGGAGGGGAGACCCCCATGTTGAGGGGTCTCTTGGAGCCTGCTTCCCCTTCCTAGTGGGTGAGGATAGGAGGCACCCACAGGTGCCTCCAGGAGCCCACTTTCCCTTATAGCGGGTCAGAGGAGGCACCCACCCCACAGAGGTGCCTCCAGGAGCCCGCTCCCCCCCCCAAAAAAAACCAGTACTAACGAAAACGAAAAAATGAAAAAACGAACCGACTAATTTTTGCGAATTTTCACGAAAAACGGAAGCGACCCGAAATGGAACCGGCCCGACTAACGACAACTCGAAATTTTTTTTTTCAAGTCGTGCCCATCTCTAGGACCCAGCAGGCATCAAGGTGCCCGGCAGCTGGCGCCGTTCGCAGGACTGACCTTGGGGCTGACCCCAATCCAAGGCGGCGCCTCGGTCAAATAGCGGTGTGGCTTCATGGCACTGGGCACGAAAAAAAGGTGCTCACCCGGCAGAGGGTGGAGTAGAAATCAAATAAATAAATAAATAAATTATTATTTCCATTTATATACCACCCGACTTTCCCAGAGGAACTCTTATTTAAAGGAAGGAAGGGAGGAAGGAAGGAAGGAAGGAAGGAAGGAAGGAAGGAAGGAAGGAAGGAAGGAAGGAAGGAAGGTGCTACCATATCTGCTTTGGATTATGGTGAGCTTTCCGGAGGGAGGAAAAATTGTCCCGTCTCTCATGGACCTGCCTCTGTCTGTCTATCTCTACAACATGGTGAAAGAAAAGGCAGACCAAAAGGTTACTGAAAATGAAGTTATCAAGATGCTCTGGGATTTCAGAATCCAATGCAAAAGACACCTTATCCACAATACTCCAGACATCACGAGAGTATACAAGCAAGAGAACAAAGTTCAAATCGTCGATGTGGCAATACCAGGAGACAGAAGAGTCAGCGGCAAAGAGTTAGAAAAGATAACCAAATTTCAGGACTTAGAAATAGAAATAGAAAAGCTATGGCATAAGAAAGCAAGAACAATACCAATAATAATTGGCACCTTGGGTGCAATCCTAAAAGAGCTAAATCAACATCTGAAAACCCTCGGCATTGACAAGATCAACATCGGTCACGTACAAATGGCAGCATTATTAAAAGCAAAAAAAGCAAAGTGTTCTGCTTATATACCGCCCCATACCACTACAAGTAGTCTCTGGGCGGTTTACAATTTTAATTACAGTGTGCGGGCTACACATTGCCCCCCCCAGCAAGCTGGGTACTCATTTTACCGACCTCGGAAGGATGGAAGGCTGAGTGAACCTTGAGCCTGCTACCGGGGATTGAACCCAGGTCGTGAGCACAGTTTTACCTGCAGTACAGGCATTTAACCACTGCGCCACAAACAGTATATATTCTACGACAATATCTCCAGTCATTTTAGGCTCTTGGAAAGAGCTTGATCATTCCAGAAGGCCAACTCCAGCTTAACACCTGACAGCTGTGTTTGCCAGATCATCATCATCATCATCATCATCATCATCATCATCATCATCTTAGACCTGTCAAGCTGGAAGGGACCCTATGGATCCTGGAGCCCAAGCCCTTTCAAGGAGACGCTGTAGGGCAGGCGTGTCCAAACTTCGGCCCTCCAGATGTTTTGGACCAAAACTCCCACAGTCCTTTGCCAATTGAAATACAGGCTTGGAGTTCTGGGAATTGTGGTCCAAAACATCAGGAGGGCCGAAGTTTGGTCATGCCTGCTGTAGGGGGAATCAAACTCCCAGCCTCTGGCTCTGGAGCTAGAAAACTAAGCCACTGAGCTATCCAGAAGTTCTACTAATAATCTTAGAACAGCAGAGCTAGGAGGGATCGGACAGATCAGAGATAGCGAACCTTTTAGAGGCCGAGTGCCCAAACTGCGATTCAAAACCCACAACTTTTTCACAAAGTGCCAATACAGCCATTTAGCCTGAAATACAGATGGCTGTGAAGGGGCGATGTCGGGTGCCCACAGAAAGGGCTCCGAGGGCCACCTTTGGCACCCGTGCCATGTAGGTACGCCAACACTGCTATAGATCATGCTTATTTTGAATTGTTAAATGGTTTTGATTTATTGTATCTGTACTTATTTGCTTATTTGTTCTTTTTACTAGGATGATTTGATTATTTACCTCATGTTGGTCTGACTGATTAGTTTTTATTTACTATTTTAAGTTGTTTAATGTTTTTGTATTTTGCCTATGTATGTAAACTGCCCAGAGTAGCTTTTTTGCTAGATTGTGGTGGTATATAAATAAATAAATAAATAAATAAATAAATAAATAAATAAATAAATAAATAAATAAATAATCCACTCCCAACCTGTGACTCTCTCTCTCTCTCTCTCTCTCTCTCTCTCTCTCTCTCTCTCTCTCTCTCTCTCTCTTTTCTTTCTTTCAGGCTGCAGAAGTAATAATTCACCATTTAAACAGGCCACTTAACTCCCAAAGTTCCCTTTTTAAAAATTCAGCATGGACCTCTTGTAGCTTCTGATGGATTGTTTGATACGTTTATTCCTGAGGTTGTTTAAAGGAGACCGCTACCTGAACAGTCAATAGACAGAACAGAAGGAGTTTTGACTTTGGTCTGGAAGAATGGAGGGAGGATGATAATCTTCCATTCATACAAAACATCTTCCAACAAAAAACCGGTATTGTCTACATGAAAGGAAGGCCAAAGGCATGCCACAAAAGAGGCCGGGGGGGGGAGGAACCACTGAAGAATGGACCTGTTTTCTCCTCTCCCTCCTTAGATAGTAAGGCAACACATTAAAAAATCAAGCCATCCATCCCGTTTCCCTGAAATCTCAATTATAGCTTATCGCTTCCTTTTGCCGTGAAACTAATGTAAATGAACCATTCTGCATTTGCTTACGCCTGTGTTCTTCTCCGCAAAGTTTATAAATGTGTTTGTGCTAAGATAAAAGCCCTTGAGTTCTCCTTTGCACAAGGCAACTATTCTGCCATGCACGGGCTTTTCCACAAGCATAAAAGCACCCACAGGTGTTCCACCTGAGATGCAGTGAGCGGCACAAAATGCTAAGTGAGCATGAATGGTCTGAGCCCTTTGTGGATGCCCTGCGATTGGGGAAACTCGAAGAGGGGTGTCTATCGAAGGCTTGTTGCTGAAAAGTCAGCCAGCCATGTTTGTCCGATTGCTGTTTTGTAAAGTTCAGCTGTAAGTAAAGAAAATGCTTTTATTCTTTCTACTGCTGATATCTCAGAGTGAGTTATTGGGACTGTACCACCTAATGAGAAAAAGGTGTCGGCTCCTTTGAAGTTATTCTGCTCTGTGAATTCCTGAGCTTCTGCTGTGTAGCTAGCGGAGTTTAACCAGAAATTCAAAACCCTGCAAAAATAATTTCATTGCAGGTATGCACTTCTTATCTTTGCCCTTCAGCCCTTCTCTCTCCCTTTCCTCTTCTACCACCTTCCTTCAGGAGAATTTCAGAGTCCAAGTTTCCTGGTAGGGACACAGTTTTGGTTTACTCCATAAAACCCTGTTGATTGGGGTTCATAATATTCCTATATTGAGCGCTGGATCTATTTTTAATCCCAGCTAAATTAGACCAAACTGAGATGGGCATAAAGCGTGACGAAGCACTTCCTGCCAAATCTCTAGTGCAGCAACACAGGTGCTGCTCTTAACCTTCCCCCTCTCCCAGGGCCGGCAGGTCCACTCACTTTAGTTGGTGAGATGCCAGGGTCCTCCCTCACCAGCAGCACTCCAGGCCAGGAAGTCCATGAGGAGGACCTCAGCATCTTACCAGCCAAGGTGAGTGGACCTGCTGTCCCTGCAGGAAGGGGAAGGTTAAGCGCAGCATTTGTGCTGACACTCTACAGATTTGGCACAAAGTCCTTCATCATGCTTTGTACCCATCGCTAGAAAACTGTGGGGATTCCATACCTCAATAGGCTCTGAACCCCAAAATAACCTGGTAGCACTGAGGCAGCCTAAGCCCCGGACAAACATGTCCAGAGAGCAGCAGGGAACCCGGTGCGGTGACCTGGATCTTGCATAGCTCAGGAGGCCAGAGGAAACAGATGGCAATCCCAGATATCAGATAATCAAGCACATCTGGTCTGTGACCAGCCCGAAGCTCGTTCCTCTCTCCCTTATCAATGAGTTCTCACTAGCCAGCATTTCCTCCTAGATAAGGGTGCATGCTCCCCCCCAACCGATGGAAATGACACGTGACCGAAGGCCATCCTTCCTCTGCCTCCCTCTGTCCTATGGTCAATGATTATCCACCCCTCCCATGTGTGTGATGCCTTGTTGTCACTCCTAATAAAAAGTCCCAGCCGGGCTAGCGAGAGAGGCGGCACGAGCTGATGGCATTCTGTCCACCCGGACCAATGTGAAGTCTTATCTTTTCCTACAGAAAACTACAACATGTCCCATTGATTTTAAATGGGTCTACTCTAGTTGAAAGGCCACCATTAGATTCAGCCCTACGTACGGTACATCTTTATGGTTTTAGCACCATCTTCATCAGTTTTTAAGTAGTGTTTTAAATTTTGTAAGCAATTTAAAGAGTTTTTAATATTTTGTATGATGTTTTATGTGTTTTATGTGTTTCGTACACACTCGTTTAGAGTGTGTAGTGGAACAGCACTCTAATTTCGTTGTGCATATCTTGTGTATGCATGATGACAATGAAACTCTATTCTATTCTATTCTATTCTATTCTCCAACAGGTAAGTCTTGTCTCAGCAAACTGGCAATGAGGATTATGACAGATAGGAGACTGATGTAGTTGTATGATATTATTGTCTTGCTTTGTCATTGATGCCGGGAGCTGTCCAGTCACTTCGGATTTATGGCAACTTTAATAGGTCTTTCAACGTACAGTGGAACCTTGACTTACGTCATTAATCCGTTCCAGAGGTCTAGACTTAAGTCAAACATGACATAAGTCAAACGAACTTTTCCCATAGAAAGTAATGGGAAAGTGGATTAATCCATTCCAGATGATGAAAAAGACCCCCGAAAACAGCAATTTAACACAAATTTGACTGGGATAGGAGATTCCTTCTGGAGATGTAAATGAAATGTCTCTTCAAAGAGAGGAGGAGGCAGTGGAATTATAGTCCACAAATTATACGCGTCCACTTTTTAATGTTCGTAGAAACAATGTCTAACATTTAAGTTTTACTGATTTTTAACCTGACGTTCCAAGTTCTGAACAACTCTATGCTTACCATTAGAGTCCCACAACTGTACAGCTCCCCAACTAAAATGCTTCCATTGTGGACCAGACTTCGGCAGCAAGTCTGAGCCGACTGTCTAACCAGCGAGGCCAGCCCTGAGCTCACGGCCCTTCTTCTCCTCCGGCAGCAGCGGCGGCTTCGGTGAGGCCGAGGACCAGCTCCAGGTGCTCGGAGCTGGCCTCGCCGAAGCCGCCGCTGCCGGAGGAGGGGAAGAAGGCAGGAGCAGTTTGGAGGCGGCAGCCGCGATGCTGGGTTGTGGCTGCCGCCCAATTCCGGTGCCTTGCGCCGGGGCTCCGAGATGTAAGTCAAAGCCTGTGACTCAAGTCAAACAGGCCCCTTCTTGCTGCAAGTCAAATATGCTGCCAGTCAAGCAGTATGTAAGTCAAGGTTCCACTGCCTGGGTCTGCTTCCGTGGAAGGCAAAGGGATCAACGAGACCCTGGAACACCATTGGAGGAGCAAAGCAGACCAGGATGGAGCTGCCATCTTGGTGGCAGAATCCAAGTTGCTTTACATCTGGAGACGGAAAAGCAGGAAACACAACCAGAAGACAAGAAAACCTCACTTGATGTGCAGCCCTTATTGCTCCCGAAATATCAGCCTGCACACTGTGATTGAACCTCTACAAGGAATGTACCTTTTAGACCATGCACTGCTTCACACGTGCCCTCCTTGCTGCTCCCAGTGAGGTCAGCTGGGGTAGGAATTTGGAGTCACTCACTCAATCAATCAATCAATCAATCAACCAGTTCGTTGGTTGGCAACATGCTGCCTGATAAAGAGATTCCATGGGCCTTTTTACACGACCCCTAAGATCCGCTGGCCACTTAAATTCGGACCAGAGATCTTAGGGGTTCGTCGCTCTTCCTCTGTCCCCACCCCCCTTGGCACTTCCTGGTTGCTGGCTGCGTGAGGGGAGGGAGAAAAAGAGAAAGAAAAGCATGCCGCTCACCTCTGTTCTGCCTCTCAGTCTCTGTAAAAGTAGCTCTTAAAGGGGCAGGGCGCAAAAAAAGAACAAACAGAAGCCAGGAGAGCCCTGCACTCACTATCCTTACACCGGATCAAATATTTGTCACCATCAAAGACCAGGTACAAGAAAACTGCTGTTTGGTCACGCTAAAGTGGGCGGGGTCGCACTTAATTGTCTGCAAAGTCTGGAGCTGGTGGGTAAACATTTTTAAGGTCTGGACCTTGCAGCCATTTGCAGCGGAGCTTAGGGGTCGTGTATAAACGCCCCATGTTTTTATAACCTTGTTCCCATTTTCATTCTTCCATGATTTTAACCTCATTCACAATTTCGCACAGCCTCCAGATGTTGTTGGACTACGAACCCCATCAGTTGTAACTTTCCAGAACTCCCAAGAAGCCATACTTTGCTCATTCTCTGCCTTTACACTTTTCTCTGCCTCAAACGCCTTCCCAAACGAGCCGTTGAAGGAACCCGCAATTAACAACAGTCACTGGTGGTATTCACACTTTGCGATTATTCTGACACAGCCTATTTTGTACATGAGGAATTAAATAACACCTCATTATGATTGGGTTGGAGGATGCAGCTGGATGAGAAGAATGAAGCCATTCAACACCCCACGCACACCCCGCAACAGCTGTAATGGACAAGCATGGATTTCTTTGCTGTTAATGAATATTTCTGTTCAATATTTTCACGAGGCTGTTTGCAGGCCATCTGTTCGGCTCCCGTTCTGGCAGCTGACAGATTATTCTGAGCCGAGCAAAGACTTACTTTGCACTTTCTAAAGCCAACCCTGAAAGGATGTGTAAGGTGTGTGCATGGGAATGCATGTGGGTGAATCAGGGCTCAGTTCTCTTGAGAGAAAGAGAAAGAGAGAAATCATAGAATCATAGAATCATAGAATCATAGATTTGGAAGAGACCTCAAGGGCCATCCGGTTCAACCCCCTGCCATGCAGGAACCCCCATCACAGTATTTCCGACAGGTGGCCATCCAGCCTCTGCTTAAAAACCTCCAAAGAAGGAGACTCCACCACCCTCCTTTGGGGCAGCATCTTCCACTGCCAAATGAAGCTCTTCCTAATGTTTAAGTTGTATCTATTTTCCTGTAGTTTGAAACCATTGCCCCGAGTCCTAGTCTCTGAAGCCATGGAAAACAAACCTGTTCCCTCTTCCATATGACATCCTTTCAAATATTCAAACATAGCTATCAGATTCAACCCCCCCCCCCAGCCTTCTTTTTGAAGATTTTAAGGGAATGAAACAGACTCCGTAAACAAAAGCAAGTGTTTTAAATAATATGTTTTCATAGAGGTCTGTGGACAGGTGTCAGCTAGGAGGCGCGTGCAAACCCTTGACACTTTGCTTGGATGTCAACGGAGCTTGTGCAATGGCAAGAGGCCCGGAGGAGATGGAGAAGGGTTGTGGACCACCTTGGCGAGGAGAGGAAGCCTCCCCACGTGCTACTAGTACTGTAGTTGTGACGGCCGCATGGAACCTGAAGATTCAAAGGCCTCACGTCCAACTGCAAGACTCAGTACTCTAAGTTCTCCAAAGGCTGGAGGACTCAGAAGCGGTTACTTCACATCCTTCCTCATTCTGAGATTACGTTCATTTCGTGATAACGTCGTTCGTGGTCACGTGGTCTTGTCCCAGTTATGTCCCTGTTTACGTTCATCCATGGGCGTGATTGATGGTATCGTGACGACTATTACTTCACGTCTTGTTTCGTGACAATATCTGTACTTCCCTGCCTTTGTTTTCCCTTTTTTAAAATTTTGGTCCGACCTTCCGTTTTTCAATATTTTGATTCTCTGTAACTTTGCCTTTCATGCGTTAAGCAGCAAAGTTCGAGTTTTTATGCCTTCTTCCCTCTCTGCGATGCATTGTTGACGACATTGGGATTGTACTGGAGAATGCAACTTCGCACTCCTGCCACTAGATGGAGAATGTTTTTTTTCACCCAGCGTGTTGTAAGTCTATGGAACTCCCTGCCACAGGATGTGGTGATGGCATCTGGCCTGGATGCCTTCAAAAGGGGATTGGACAGATTCCTAGAGGAAAAGTCCATCACGGGTTACAAACCATGATGGAGATGTGTAATCTCTAGGCTTTAAACCAGGGTACTTCAAGGGCCAGATGCAGGGGAGTGGTATCAGGAGACAGATATCTAGTCTCATGCGCTCCCAAACGCATCTGGTGGGGCTGCTGTGAGATACAGGAAGCTGGACTAGATGGGCCTTTGGCCTGATCCAGCATGGCTCTTCTTATGTTCTTATGTTCTTATGTAATGTGTACGTTGCGTGACGAGCCTTACTTCACGGGCACTTGTCTTGAAACAGGAACTGAGACAAGAGAATTCCTGAGGTCAGGGAGAGATATGGCTCATCATGCTTAATTCCCAGTTCAGGGGGCATGGTCGGGACAAGATTCCGCCGTCACGCAATGGACGTGGAGTAACGTTTTCTTGTAAAGCGTGACCGCGAACCGCGATGAGAGGAATGTGACGTAACCGTCAGAGTTTCCTGAGTGGAGATCAGGTCAGGTTAAGACTCTTGAGCTTTGCATCAGAGAGATTCAGCTGGTGCAGGTGCTTCCTACTGCTTATGCGTTATGGCGATGGCTGCTAAGTCTCAGGGCAGGAACAAAGCTCTGAATGTCTGGTAAAATCCCTAACTTAAAATTAAGATTGCAGATAAGGTGTTATTGGCTGAACATCTCTATTCATGCTAATATTGGCTCGGAAAAGGCCTGGTTAAAGAGCCAATTTTTAAATGACATTTTTAAGGATGCCAGGGAAGAAGTCAGTCTGATCCGGGGCAGACAATCGTTCCACAAAGGTTGACATCTGAATCTGTACAGTATCCATTTTGATACCATATAAATCAGTCTGAATCAGCCAATTTAGTGAGTAATTCAGACTTCAGCTTACAGCCGGTGTCCAACTCGAACAATCGCCATAAATACAATTAAAATACATTATCTCCGCGGCAGTTCATTGACAACCCATCAGAAGTTCAAACGAGCGTAACACCTAACTGCACGTCACGTTACAATGCCCATTGTTAAGAGTTTCAAGATTATAATTGTGGTGTGCAAATATCTCTCAGTTCAAAGCGTGTCCTCAGATATACCTGCCCAAGACCTGAAGCCACCTGGAGAATGATTGAGGTGGGTGTTAACACGTACTAGACAAAACTATATTCAGCTAACAGAGGCTTCCCTGCAAATCCAAAAGACCTCTTGACCTGCTGCATCCGGAGAGGGCGAAGCTTACAAATGTAGCTATAACGATGCCCTGCTTCACTGCATGGGAGTAGAGGCGCTTGTTAACGTGAAGCGTCCATTGAATGAGTGAGAAGATGGTGTATTTTTGGCATGCCGAATAAAATTCAGAAGGTGCTGAAGGAAGTTAATGTCAACCAGTATAGGGGACGGCTGTTATTGCTTTGTATGTCCGCTTCCAGAATGAAATGGAGAAGGTGTGTCTGGGAGGGAACCTTTTCCGGACTGGGGTGACTGTCGATTTCTCCACTGCTAGTCAATCCTTTCTTCCTTGCCTCTGAATTCAGCAAGAGCCCTGCTCTGTGCCTCTTTCCCTCCTGTTTGTTTCTTGGAAGCTGCCAGTAAGTCTGTTGTGCGATTTTGCTGAAATCAGTCATGTTTGTCAATCTGCTGTTGGGTCTGTTCAATCGTAAGTAACGAAACCTTTTATTCTTTCTAATGTCTCTGAGTGTGTTACTGAGACTGTAAGTGCCATCAGGTGAGGAAGAGGGGTGGGGCCAGAAAGCACAAAGGAGAAACCAAAAACGAATGGCCCCCCCTCTCGAAATATGCATGTTTTGTGTAAAATAAGGATGGCTGCATGAAAAATATGAAAACTAAAGAGGTAGCCTTGGAAGATGCCACAACAAATATAAACATTTTCAACATCCACATCGCTTCACATCACCATCCACATCAAGATATATGTTGCTTTTTTCAACATGTTTTCTCAAGAAAGTCACAACATGGCCCATACGCTCCTTATGCCTTTTCCTGTCTCCTAAGTTTTGCCCCATCCTGTCCAATGAAGCGTTTTGGAGAACACAGAACTTCTGATGGGTTGTCAATGAACTGCCATGGAGGTAATGTGACACTCAAGTAAGATGGCGCCTGTGGTGCTAATAACAAGTATTAGCCAACTCTGTGTTTAGATCACAGCCCTGGCTAGGTCCCTGTGGAGAAACCCTGGATGTCCATTCGTAAAACTGGAAACAAGAACAGGTTTCTTTCCTGAAACATCTGCTGGCTAGATATTGTTTGCTTTTGCTTCTCGCCTGTTCCTTCTTTTCCTCCCCATCCCCCCACAAAAAAATTATGCAGCAGAACCTAGCAAGAGGCTCATAATGACCACAGCTTCACCCAGTGCCAGCAAAAGCTTTTTCATTCCACTCCGTAACAGATAAGACAAAGATAAAACAGCAGCTGTCAGAGGCTCCCGAAGCATCATAATTATGAAAATATTATTTTGTATTTCTGCCGCAGTATTTTCCACCAGAGATCCATCGCTCCCAGAGCCGCCCCCCTGGTTCCCCCCCCCACAAAAAAAATCGGATCTCCATCATTGTACAAGACCAGGTAGCCGCAATTCCATTTAAGGGAGGGAGACGGAGAAGGATGAATTAAATGAAGCTGTCCATAACGTTACATCTTAAATATCTTTTCCAGACTGCTGTTGCTTTTTCTTTTCCTTTTTCCTTTCCTTTTTTTAAAATGCAGTTATGGAACATTAAAACGGGAGCATCATTATGCACTGTGTGAATCTCCCAGGCCATTTTTCTTCATGACACCTCGAGACATCCATTAAGCCGAAAAAAACAGGCTCCTCTGTTACCAGACAAATGAAATGCCCGTGAGTTTTAAAGTAGAGCCAGGCAACTGTGAACAATGAAGAAGGTTCTGGGGTGATCACTTGGTGAAACAGCCATTCCTCTTTAAAAAAAAAAACCTGTTTTTACAACCTAAGAAATTGAAAACACAAAGTGGAGAAACTTGATCATGTTCTTAAAGGTCAGCTGCAGAGGTCTGGTTAGTTGCCATATAAGATTCAAAGATCTACTTAAGGGCAATTGATGAGGGGTAGATCAGTTCTCCTTGTTACTCATTTACCCCTCATAATGGATATTTCTTTTTCTTTTTGCATGCTCTTTTTAGTTTTAATGTTATATTTTTATGTTCTAAGATGCCTCTTCTAATTCCCTGCTCTTAACTTGAATATCTGCTAAATCAGTGGTTCTCAACCTGTGGGTCCCCAGATGTCCTGGACTGCAACTCCCAGAAATCCTGGCCAGCTCAACTAGTGATGAATATTTCTGGGAGTTGTAGTCCAGGAACATCTGGGGACCCACAGGGTGAGAACCACTGTGTTAAATGTTCTGGGATGTATCTTGTCCCTCATTATAGTAAGCCGCCTTGGGTCCTTTTCCAAGAAGAAGGGTGGGGTAAAAATATTCTAAATAAATAAATAAATAAATAAATAAATAAATAAATCATAGGTGGGGAATTTGCAGGCTACAAACCTCAAGCAGGGTTCCTGGCAACCCCCACCCCCATTTTTTAAAATTAACATACCTATTTTGTCAGCTGGAGGGGTTAAGATTTTTTTAATTCATAGGATCACAGAGTCATGGAGTGTATTACTTGGAAGGAGCCTGCAAGGCAATTGCGTGTATAACCCCATCACACTCGCTCGATGCTGGAATACAAATCAAAGGATATTTGCCAGGTGGTTGTCTTAATTTCAGTTGAATTCCTCCAGTATTAGAGCACTCGCAGCCACAATTTAGTTTATTTGTTCATCCTGTTTATTTTTATCATAATTACATTTGATTGTGATTATGTTTGTATTACGTTTTGATGTAATTTTCATATCACATCAAACCAAGGATTGTAATTCTTTCATATTCATCTGAGCAGGGTTGTAGGACACTTTGGAGGTCAGTCATTCATAGGGTCACCATAATTTGCAGGCAACATCACGGCAGTTGTGCAGTTTTAGGGGACCATGACAAAAGCCTGACTCTAGCTCTTTTCCTCAGCTCGGAAGTTCTAGACATCTAGAGTCCCAGAGAGAGATTTGCTTGAAGAGGGTCAACCTCAGATGGTTGTCATGGGACCAGACAGTGGAAGTGTGTTGTGTGCGTTCAACAATACATAAAAAACTGTGGAATCCTGAAAGGCTTTCAGGGCCGGGATCTGATAGCTGTTGTGAGTTTTTCCATCTCTTTGGCCGAAAAACCTCCAGGATTTTTCTTCCTTCCAGAACACGGCCAAGCAGCCTGAAAAACTCACAACAACTAGGTGGAATCTTTTCCATCACGAGGAATGATACTTCTCTCTTTGAATACAGGTTGTGATGGGGAGAAAGAGAGAGAGAGAAAGATCATAACACCACTTCAGACAAGCGGTGTTAACTATTTCTCTTTTGTTTGTCACTGTTTCTTTTTCAGAATCAGAGAAAACTGCTGAGTGGCAAGTCCACACTGGGGTAGACCTTGCTGGTTCACTTAGGTCAGTGATGGCGAAGCTTTTAGAGACCGAGTGGCCAAACTGCAATTCAAAACCCACTAATGTTGCGCAAAGTGCCAATACAGCCATTTAACCTGAAGACAGGTGGCTGTGAAGGGGAGATGTCGGGTGCCCAGAGAAAGGGCTCCAAGTGCCACCTTTGCCATAGGTTGGCCAACACTGACTTAGGCCTACAGTACTTTGGTTGGTACTAAGGCCCCGGTCCCACGTCCCTTTAAAAGCAGTTTAAATTACCAGATAACCCGTGTCTAAAAATGCTGTCCCCACGGCCACCGGGCTATTTGAAAAAAAAGAAAAAAGAAAAGCTGGTAATGCCCCTTGAAGCGAGGTTTCTGTGACTCACCGAAGAGGTAGGGAAATTTTTGCCTCCCTTTGAAAATCCAGCTTTTAAGGAGGCAGACACCGTGGGACCACGCTGATGATCCGGGTTTCTTTTTCTTTCTTTTTTCATAGCACCGACCAGCTGTTCCTGGGGCCGATGGGCTATGTTTTTTTAATTGCTTTTCTCCTTGGAGAAACAGGAAGCTCTATCCCGTCCTACAAGTTTTCCTTTCCCCCAGCCAAGTGGTCCTTTTTTTCAAATG
This sequence comes from Phrynocephalus guinanensis, assembly GCA_037367245.1. Taxonomy (NCBI): domain Eukaryota; kingdom Metazoa; phylum Chordata; class Lepidosauria; order Squamata; family Agamidae; genus Phrynocephalus; species Phrynocephalus guinanensis. The sequence goes on along the minus strand of CM074732.1, from coordinate 208,655,763 downwards.
CTAGCGCCACCTGCTGGCCAAGGGGGGGCTGAACTGCACTTTAAAATTTAAAAAACAGCTTTTGATGTGTGAACTCCTGTCCCACTTATTCAATCACATGATGGGACGAAGAGGAAAAGCCGGACCTTCGGAAGATCAGGATCAAAACCCAAGTGTGACCACAGCCTAAGAGTTGACTTGAGGCCTGTTTGTTCTCTCCATACTGAGAAGTGTGTGGCTGTGCGCTCTCCCTTCCCATGAGTTTTTCACCATCCCCTGGTTCACCACTCTGGTGGTGAGCCCTACTCTAGAAAGACCTGGGTCGGGCTCTGCTGCAAGGCTCTACCAATGTTTTTCTCTTTAAAAGGGGTTGCTTCTGTCACACAAACCCCCTCTGTTCCCACTGACCGAGATCAAAAGGTGTCATTCGGCTGATGGAAACAGCTCAATGGATTGGCAGACCAGGAGGGGAGCTCTTCTTTTGTTTGATTTGCATTCCTGCCTTGAGCAGGAGGCTTAGAAGCCACCTTCTAACTTCATGATTGTTATTTATTTATTTTTATTTTGAGTATTTTTCACCCTGCCTTTTTCCTGGGAAAAGAACCCAAGGCAGCTTACAGCAATGAGGGACAATGTATAGTCCAGTACAAGTAAGACATATTCAAGTTTGAGAACAGGGAATTTAGAGTTACCTTGCAGCATTAGAAGACAACATTGATTTTTTTAAATTCTCAAGGACTTCTGTTCCTAAATGTTTTTGAAACAAGAGGCCCCCGGAACTGTTTCTGAGCCACCCAAAGGGCTTGAGAGATCCAGCTAGCTCTGCCTGACAGCAAAAAGCCAACCCCTGCAAAAACACACACACACACCATGATTTCCTGGTATAATAATAATAATAATAATAATAATAATAATAATAATAATAATAATAATAATAATAATAATAATAATAATAATAATAATAATAATAATAATAATTAGAGATGGGCACGAAACGAGCAATTTTTCATTTTCGTTTTTTCGTTTCGTTACGTAACGAAACAAAAAATGAATTTTGTCTCCAAAATGAAACGAAACGAACTGAAACAACAGAAATTTTGTTGTGCGTTTCGTTTTCGTTGCGGCAAATACATTGAACTGTAATGAATGCTAACGAAACAGCACTTTTTCATTTTCGTTTTCTCGTTTTGTTACGTAACGAAACGAAAATGAAATTTTTTGCAAAAAATTCACAAAAAACGAAAACGAACCGAAACGGACCCCCTAAATGACAAACGACAAACGAAACACCATTTTTTTGAGTCGTGCCCATCTCTAATAATTAATTAATAATAATAATAATAATAATAATAATAATAATAATAATAATAATAATAATAATAATAATAATAATAATAATAATAATAATAAATTTATTGTCATTGTGTGTATATACACAGCATACACGTACAACAAAATTCAGACACCCAGAAACCAGATTCAACACACACACACACACACACACACACACAAATCCTCAAACACTCTCACACACATTAAAAAACCCTTCAACACACACATAAAAAAATCCCTGAACACTCCCCCACCCAACAATCCCCCCTAAAAACACAAGCATCTACACAACAGGCCAGGTAATTCTGTCCAAGTGCTCACTGCTGGTGGTCCTTGAGTTCATTATTAAGTGCAATTATAGCTCTGGGATTTAAAAAAAAACTGTTCAGAAGACTTGTGGTCCGAGTTTTAATTATTCTGTATCTTCTGCCAGAAGGCAACAGTTTGAAGAAATTATGAGCAGGATGAGTAGAGTCTCTCAGAATGTTGTGTGACTTCCTCAAACAGCGAGATGTGAGGATGTCATCCAGGGTTGGTATACAAGCCAAATAAAAAGTATAGTAAATAAGTACATAAAAACCTGCAAAACCCTTTCAATCAGAAGCAGCGCTCTGTCTGAGGAAATAAATCGATGTGGTAGAACCAAGGTTGGAAAGGCCACTCCCTCCATTCATTTTCACTCAAATTCCAATCCTTTCGTTTCACTCAAAAGCGACAGCCTGAACCATTTCTCTAAAGAGGGAGGAGACCACTGTCCCACCTCCATCAAGAGGACACAAAGCAGCCACTCCCCCTGCAGAACATCCAAAGCCAAACTGGCAACCAAGGGAGTGATTTATGAACAAGCTGCACTTATGGGGAAGAAGCCTTAAATTATTCTCCCTAGCTACACGGCCTCCGATGCCGGCTCCATCCTTTCTAGTTATCATTTTGCCCACACTCATATTTTATACGTGTAAGAGATAGACTCTCTCTGTGACCTTCCCCTTCACAGTGGAAAGATATCGGCTGGGCAGATGAATTTTTCAAGCGGAAATGAGGGACTTTTCACCAAGCAAAGCCAGGCTGAGATATATTGTCTCCAGCTCCCCAAATTCACCAGAAAGAAACCGGGTCAGAATTATTCAAAGTGGGTATCTGCAACGCACAATCTGGTACTGATGAATATTCACTTTGACCTTGGCCTAGAAGAATTTGTGTCACTGTGAGATATACCAGAAGTAGGGGACATCCAGTCAAATTGAGGGTTGGAAGAGTGAGAACAGACAAAAGAAAACATATTTTTTACCCAGCGTGTTGTTAGGCTGTGGAACTCTCTGCCACAGGATGTGGTGATGGCATCTGCCCTGGATGCCTTCAAAAGGGGATTGGACAGATTCCTGGAGGAAAAGTCCATCACAGGTGACAAACCATGATGAAGATGTGTCATCTCCAGGCTTAAAACCAGAGTACTTCAAGGGCCAGATGCAGGGAAGTGGTATCAGGAGACAGATATCTAGTCTCGTGCCCTCCTAGAGGCATTTGGTGGGGCCACTGTGAGATACAGGAAGCTGGATTAGGTGGGCCTTTGACCTGATCAAGCAGGGCTCTTCTTGTGTTCTTATGAGCATGGTCGAAATACTGAAATGCTTCTAATATTTATTTATTTATTTTTCTTTCATGGAGGAGGCTGCGGAGCGTCAGTCCAGATTTTCACGGTTCTGTACGAGATGCCAACAGGAAAACTTCCAGGAAAGGTCATAGAGATTTTGCTTTCAACAGCAAAAAGTAACATCTGCACTCATGACACTGCATGGATAGAGAGGTGCCCCACTGTTAAGACCATCACCATACAGGACCTTTTGCGTTTCCGTGACATTTTGTATCCTTTGCTCTCTCCTAGGAAGATTTTTTTAATGTAGAACAATTTGCTTCCAAGAGTTACACGGTCGGCTTGACTACGCAGCATGGTTTCAGCTGATGGATCTGATCGGTTGTTGTTCTGGACCATTTTTAAGTTGCTTGTAAGTTAGAGTCACCCTCTGAATCAGTGACTTCCAAAAGGCCCTATCCTGTAATTCAGTGCAGGGATCCAAATTAAAACAGATCTGACAGATGGTGGTCCAATTTTCTCCTGAGTGCCTCCAGTGTTGGAGTCCTGACCACCTCTGGAGGAAATTGGTTCCACTGCCATACTGTTTAAACAGTGAAGAAGTTTTTTCCCCCCACTCTTCATCTTAAATCTGTCTTCCTGTAATTTCAGCCTCCTGTTCTGCAGTCTGAGATGATGGAGGACAGATCCTACCCTTCAAATTAACAGAGAGTCTGTTAGTTCAGCTTAATAACTGGATTTGCCTCATGGGGTGACATGAAAACGTATTTCCCTGGCATCATGGCGGACACTTCACGAGCCTCCATGGAGATGTTATTTATAGGCTGCTAAGTGTAAGGATGTCTTACCGGAGACCAAGAAGGAGATCATCCCTCCTCTTGTACTTCCGATCGCCATGTTTCTGATCACCACGTTCAAAGGATTCTTTTCTAACTCTTGAAGAATGGGAGCCCCTGGGATCTACCCTTCACACTAGAGATGGGCACGACTAGGGAAAATGACGTTTTCGAGGTGTCGTGTGTCGGAGGCAGTCCGTTTCGGCTCGTTTCCATTTTTCGCAAAAATTCGCAAAAATTAGTCGGTTCGTTGTTGTTTTTCGTTTTTTCGTTGTCGTTAGTACTGGTTTGGGGGGGTAGCGGGCTCCTGGAGGGAGCTGCAGGAGTCAGCCAGAGCCACAAGTGACGGACTGGCAGACTCTTTGCACCCGCTGTGTCTCACGTACTTGCATGTAGTGCAATGCAAGTAGATCTGGCTTAGGGTTAAGACGGGTTAGCGCAAGGGCTAGGGTTAGGCTAGTTACGGGTGAGGTTAGGGTGAGTATTGGGGTGCACCTCTGGGTGCCTCTCTGACCCACTTAGAAGGACAGTGTACTGGCGTATGGGTTAGGCTTAGGCTTAGGGTTTGGGCTACGATTAGTGGGCTGTTTATGCCCGATTGGCACATCCCAGAAGTCTCTGTGGTCAACCTGGCCAAGTGGCCATGCGATTGGTGGAAAATTTGCATGGTCTACTCCCATGGGCGAGCCCATCATTGCAAATGTGCAGGTGTAAAAAAATAAAATAAAATAAAATAAAATAAACGGAGACTTTTTTTTGCAAGAAAAACCCACTGCTGCTACTGTAAAAATTCAAGCATTTAAAATAGCTAATTTTCGCATGTTTCTGTGGTGCTTTAGTGGGGTTTTGGGCAACGATTTCAAAAAAAAAATTGTGGTCGCCATTTTGGATCCCCCCCCCACCGCATGGCAAATGGATGCGCCCTCCCAGCCTGGTACAGTCAGCAAAACCTGGCCATGCGATTGGTGGAATGGCTCCAAAACTTTGCATGGTCCACTCCCATGGGCGAGCCCATCATTGCGAATGCGCAGGTGTAAAAAAATAAAATAAAATAAAATAAAATCAACGGAGACTTTTTTTGCAAGAAAAACCCACTGCTGCTACTGTAAAAATTCAAGCATTTAAAATAGCTAATTTTCGCATGTTTCTGTGGTGCTTTGGTGGGGTTTTGGGCAACAATTTCAAAAAAAATATTGCGGTCGCCATTTTGGATCCCCCGCACTGCATGGCAAATGGATGCGCCCTCCCAGCCTGGTACCAGCAGCGCAGCAGTAGCAATAGCCAAGGAGAGGGGGGCGGGGAAACCCCCCCCCAAATAAAACACCCTTCTGGCCTGGTAGGTGCCCTCAGACAGTTTTCGCCTACTTTTAGGGCCGGGAATCGGGTTTTTTTGTAACTTTTAAAAACTTTTTTTCTGTGCCGCTTGGCATTGCACGATCACCGCGATGCAAGTAACGAGCACGACAAATCAGACCAAATTGTTCGTTCGTCGGTTCGAGCTCGAATTCTGGCGGAGTAATTCCCGTTACCGTTTCCGTAGAGTAACGGATACGAGTAACGGAAACGGAAACGGGAATACCGCTAAGTCGTGCCCATCTCTACTTCACACTGGTTCCTTCCACCCTCCCAGGGCCCATCTGAAAGCGCTGGATCTGACCCAGAAAGCGATCCCAGTCTCTGGCCCTTCCTCTAATTCATTCCTCGCCTCTGCTGTTCGTTCTACAGTTGCCTCCCCATTAAGCAGTCAATGTTCCCCAGCCAAAGTCACAAATACAAATTGCGGCCGTAGCATTCCAAATGCGGAGTGCATTAAAAGCCTAACTGAATCGTTAATAAATATTGATGCTACCGGTAGAAATGAAAACAAATGTTGCACTCTTATCTTATCGGGAGAAGAGACCCAGGAGAGAATTATGAATGAAGTTCTCCCTAGCAATTACAGAACAAATATATAAATACTGTATATATATATCTTTTAAGTTTTAAAACACCCAGTCCTGCTTACTAAACAAAATCATTTGGAAGACATTCTCTCCCTGAGTCAATGGAAGACCTGTCTCTTGTGGTCTAGAATTGAAACTGTACATATAGAACAGGACATAGTCTGTACAATTTAGACTCCACATGAAACCCAGAGGTACTCAATGGATTTCCTGCAGTTTCTGCTCTATCAAAGAGCGAGCACGAGGACACCTCTGGACCAAACCCGGAGCTTTGCATCTGTCTTCACCTGTCACTTCTAAACCTGTGCATGCCTGCATCTGTCAGTCTCAGACCCTGGGAGACTTTGCATCCATTTATAACATATTTTATTTTATTTTATTATTTTATTTTATTTTATTTTATGACTTCTGCTCAGGATGGAAGGAGTTCTTCAGCCAACTGCAAAGACTGCCCTTCACAGTCAAGGGAGAGGCAAACCAAGAGACGGCTATGAATGAGATCATCGGTTCCCGGTTCCAAGAGGCTTTGGGGCCACATCGTAAGGCCAGGAGCTAGTTTCTTGTGATGTCACGAGAGATAAACACAGATGTAACTGCTGGAAAAGGGTGCCTGTGCACATGCATGTACTTGTGTGTTATGTGCAAGTGAGAGTGAGACCACTGATTATTTCCTATGAATCCAGCAAATAATCATCTGCCGTCAAGTCAATGCTGACTTATGGCAACTCCTCTTCAGGGTTTTCCTGGGAAAGAATACTCAAGAGGAGGTTTCCCCTTACCTTCTTCTGGGGTTGCCCTGGGACTACTGTGCAGCTTGCCCAAGGCCACCCAGGCTGGCTCTACTTTGCAGAAGGCCCAGTGGGAGAATGCAGGGCACGAGTAAAGTGGATAGAGGGACGCTCTTCTCTCTCACACAAAAGACCAGAACTAGGGGACATCCACTCAAACCGAGGGCTGGGAGAGTAAGAACAGACAAAAGAAAATATTTTTTTTCACCCAGCGTGTTGTTAGTCTGTGAAACTCCCTGCCACAAGATGTGTTGATGGCATCTGGCCTGGATGCCTTCAAAAGGGGATTGGACCGATTCCTGGAGGAAAAGTCCATCATCACAGGTCTTACAAACCATGATGGAGATGTGTCATCTCCAGGCTTAAACCCAGGTACTTCAAGGACCAGATGCAGAGGAGTGGTACCAGGAGACAGAGATCTAGTCTCGTGTGCTCCCAGAGGCATCTGGTGGGGCCCCTGTGAGATCCAGGAAGCTGGACTAGATGGGCCTTTGGCCTGATCCAGCAGGGCTCTTCTTAGGTTCTTTGGTTCTTATGAACTCCCAACTTCTGGCTCCACACTGAGGTACCTAACCTCTTCCTGAGCTATCCTGTCCCAGACGGGCACAGGGGCCTGCCTCAATGTGTGTCATCAGGATTTATAATTTAGTTGCTTTTAAGAGAGACGGAGAAAGAGATAATTATACGAGGAGGCTGCATCGTAGAAGACGTTGACGGATGTTGGTCGGGGCTCCGTCTTGACACCCAAACGGGATGAGCAACGGCTGTGGCGGCGCTAAAGACATTATGCTGCAAATGCTGTTTATTTTCTGTCAGCCCTAAACTATGCAGTAAATAACACATTATAAAAGACATCCAGAAATAACATTAGGCTCAAATGGAACCATCCATTACTTTCCCTGGCTCGAGCCTTTTAGAGGGGGACTTGGTTATTCCCTGAAGTATTTCCACTTATTTCTCCCTGTGCTGATAATTTCCTCCACCCCACCCACTCCCGTTTCATTTTTTCCCTAATGGTTCTGGGCCTTTTGCAAAAGCAGGAGAGAGAGAGAGAGAGAGAGAGAGAGAGAGAGAGAGAGAGAGAGAGAGAGAGAGAGAGAAATAAAAGGGAAAAAAACCATGAAAGACAAGAAAGTACACACTCATATTTCCTAAGATGAAACGGGTTGAGTATTATTTTAAGTATACTCCCCTCCCGCCTCCTTTCATCTGGAACCTGATTTAAAATCCTGCACATCTTTCCTGCTCATCTTTGATTCCCCGCATACTGCTCTTGCGAACAAGGGCCTGTTGACATCAAAGTTCAAGGGACTTTTGCAGAGGAAGTCTTTCTTGTCTAGTATCGGGCTGAGGACCTCTTAGGCGGTTACTTCACGTCCTTCTTTGTTCCACGACTAGTGCTGTACCGTGACAGTGCTGGTCGCGATCACGTGGTTTTTGTCCCTGTTTCAGTGTTCCCATGTTCGTGATAACTTGTCTCGTGACAAGTGTGGCCTCACGGTCTTGTACCGTGACAAACACAGCATTTGTCTAGCTTCCTTTTTCCTTTTTTGGGGGATGGGTGGGTGGGAGGAGTCCTTAAAAATTCTTTTCCGATATTTCGCTTCTGAAAAGAAAGAAAAACCAATGCAATTTTCTGAGAGAAACAAATGTTTTTGTTGTGTGACAGTTGTTACTACACAGTGTCTTGTCTCATAACAGAAAGCGGGAACAAAGAGTGACAAGGGAAACATCCCTACACCAGCACCAGGTACAGGATTGTCGTGCATAGCACCCGTTCCGGGGGCGTGGTTGACACAAATTTCAGTAGTTGCACGACAGACATGAAGTAACAATTTTTTGTACTGCTCCTAAGCGCAACACTAACAGAGACAAAACGGACGTGAAGTAACCGTCTTACAAACAAGTTGTGCTTAGGCCACTTGCATCAGTTTTAGCTTCACAGGGGGAGGCATTACAGGAATATGCTGACCTGACAGGCAAAGACCCACCTCAGATGTCAGAGGAGAGAGGAGTTAATAAGATCAGGATTCAACTGGGGGCGGGGATTTATTTTTCAAGTCAGACTTAAGAACATAAGAACATAAGAAGAGCCATGTTGGATCAGGCCAAAGGCCCATCTAGTCCAGCTTCCTGTATCTCACAGTGGCCCCACCAGATGCTTTTGGAAGCGCATGAGACTAGATCTCTGTCTCCTGATACCACTCCCCTGCATCTGGCCCTTGAAGTACCCCAGTTTTAAGCCTGAAGATTATACAACTCCATCATGGTTTGTAACCTGTGATGGACTTTTCCTCCAGGAATCTGTCCAATCCCCTTTTGAAGGCATCCAGACCAGATGCCATCACCACATCCTGTGGCAGGGAGTTCCACAGACTAACAATGCGCTGGGTGAAAAAATATTTTCTTTTGTCTGTTCTTACTCTCCCAGCCCTCAATTTGAGTGTATGTCCCCTAGTTCTGGTATTTTGTGAGAGGGAGAAGAGCGTCCCTCTATCCACTTTACTAATGCCCTGCATTATTTTGTACGTCTCAATGATATCCCCCCTCAGGCGCCTTTTTTCCAGAATAAAGAGCCCCAAATATTTTAGCCTTTCCTCATAAGGGAGGTGCCCCAGCCCAGTAATCATTTTCGTCGCTCTCTTCTGCACCTTTCCAGTTCCACTATATCTTTTTTGAGATGCGGAGACCAGAATTGTACACAATACTCCAGGTGCGGCCTTACTATCATTTTGTATAATGGCATTATAATGTTGCCTGTTTTATTTTCAATCCCTTTTTTTTATCCCTAGCATGGAAATGGCCTTCTTTACCGCTGCCATACATTGGGTAGACACCTTCATGGAGCTGTCCACCAACACACCAAGATCTCTTTCACGCAGTGATGTTCACAGGCTGTATTTACCTAGAAAATTAGGTGGTAGAGGTCTTTTGCAAGTGAAGTAGACAGTTGAAGAAGAGAAGCATGCATTGGCAGATTATGTAAAAAATAGTACAGAGCCAGCATTATTGGAGGTTAAGAACAGGGAGGTGTTTAAAATAAAGCAAACAAAGTGTCAATACAGGAAATGCAAATACGAGCTGATAGCTGACATAATAAAGCGCTGCATGGGCAGTTCCTTGAAAAAAATCAAAGGAAAAGTAGATGAGGAAAAGACCTGGTTATGGCTCACCAATGGAGCACTGAAAAAAGAAACAGAAGCCGTGATTTTTGCAGCTCAAGAACAAGCTATCAGAACAAATGCAGTTAAGGCTAGAATAGAAAAACCAGCTGAGTCCCCCACATGTAGACTCTGTAAAGAGGCAGAGGAAACTATCAACCATATATGGAGCTGTTGCAAGAAAATTGCTCACACTGATTACAAACTGTGTCATAATATAGTGGCTCAAATGGTCCACTGGAATTCGTGTCAGAACTATCATCTGCCCGTAGTAAAGAACTGGAGGGATCATAAGCCTGAAAAAGTGACTGAAAATGAACATGTAAAATTACTTTGGGACTTCCGAATACAGACAGACAGGGCTTTGGAGCATAATACCCCGGACATTGTGATTGTGCAGAAGAAAAAAGTGTGGATCATTGATGTTGCTATACCAGGTGATAGTAGAGTCACCGAGAAACAACTTGAAAAAATTACCCGGTATCAGGATCTCAAAACTGAACTTCAGAGACTCTGGCATAAACCGGTACAGGTGGTCCCAGTGGTAATTGGCACACTGGGTGCGGTGCCCAAAGACCTAAGCAAGTATCTAGAAGAAATTGGAGTGGACAAAGTCACCATCAGTCAGATGCAGAAAGCCACCTTACTGGGATCTGCTCGCATAATTCGCTGATACATCACATAGTTCTAAACGCTAGCGAAGTGTTCGACTAGTGATTTGTAATACAAAATCCAGTGTGGTCATCTTGTTTGCTGTGTGATAAATTGATAACAATAATAGTAGTTTTTCAGTGGAAGTGGCCACTGAGGGGGCAGAGTGAATGCTTGGGGGCCTTCCAACAGATTCTGGGCATCCATTGAGGATTCATTCAATCTGAATTTCCTACATGAACATGAACCATCTCCCTTTGCCTCCTCCTGGGAGTAGGAGGAGGGGATCGCCGTCAACACCAAGAGCGTGGTTTATGTGTTTATCTTTTTGAAGGCTTTTATCTGTTGTTTTTCTTTGTTTTGATCATAGTTTTGTGTTTGAAAATGTAGACAGAAAGCAAGCTGCCAGAACTTGATTTCTTGATGTAGACTGAAGCAACTGCCACTTAACACTGTCCTACAAGTCACTAAAAGCAAAAATGTCAATTAAGTGATGTAATAGATTTACGGAGGTTATTGTTTTTAACAGAGCCTCATGGCGCAGTGGTTAAATGCCTGTACTGTGGGTAAAACTGTGCTCACAACCTGGGGTTCAATCCCAGGTAACAGGCTCAGGGTTGACTCAGCCTTCCATCCTTTCAAGGGCAGTAAAATGAGTACCCAGCTTGTCGGGGGGGGGGGGTAGCCTGCATACTGTAATTAAACTGAAAACCACCCAGAGACTACTTGAAGTGGGATGGGGCGGTAGATAAGCAGAACACTTTTAACGGCAAAAAACAACAACAGTTTGATGTGGAACAAGACCGTGTGGGAACATATGGTGTGGAACAGAACATCAAGGGCATGAGGTACCATGAACCATGATATATACCACATGACTTCAACAAATAAAAAAACGCATGTATCTTTGTTGCGGAACAAAGGGGACGTGAAGTAACAGCCAAAGTCAGTGATGGAAAAACTTTTAGAGACTGAGTGCCCAAACTGCCATTCAAAACCCACTAACTTTTTTTTTTTGCAAAGTGTCAATACAAGAATTTAACCTGCATCCAGGTGGCTATGAAGGGGTGATTTCGGGTGCCCACAGAAAGGGCTCTGAGTGCCAGCTTTGGCACCCATGCCATAGGTTCGCCATCACTGGCCAAAGTTGTCTCTGGTAGGTTGTCACAGCAGAGGCACAGGCATCAAGCTGAAGCAGGCAAGATCAACCGCATCTGGAACACGCTGAGGAAGGATTGGGGTAACTGGAGAAGGCAGGAATGTACAGAAAAAAAGGCAGACACCATTGGGAGGACACAGGAATCTTCAGGAACGAGGCAGGAACATACACAAACAAAACAGGCCCCACCGGAGGACACCGGACCTTTCAGGAACTACATTTAGGTAAAAAGAATGAATTGCGCAAATATAAGATGGGGGATACTTGGCTGGAGAATAGTACCTGTGAAAGGGATCTGGGAGTCTTGGTGGACCATAAATTGAACATGAGTCAGCAGTGTGATGCGGCAGCCAGGAAAGCCAATGCGATTCTTGGTTGCAGCAACAGAGGCATAGTGTCTAGATCAAGGGAAGTGATAGTACCACTCTATTCTGCTCTGGTCAGACCCCACCTGGAGTTCTGTGTCCAGTTCTGTGCACCTCAATTTAAAAAGGATGTTGACAACCTTGAGCGGGTGCAGAGGAGGGCAACCAGGATGGTTGAGGGTCTGGAGGAAATGTCTTATGAGGAACGGCTTAGGGAACTGGGAATGTTTAGCCTTTCAAAAAGAAGACTGAGAGGGGATATGATAGCTATGTTTAAATATCTGAAAGGATGTCATATTGAAGAGGGAACAGGTTTGTTTTCCATGGCTTCAGAGACTAGGACTCGGGGCAATGGTCTCAAACTGCAGGAAAAGAGATTCCATTTGAACATTAGGAAGAACTTCATGACGGTTACAGCTGTTCGGCATAAGTGGAATATTCTGCCACAAAGGAGGGTGGTTGAGTCTCCTTCTTTGGAGGTTTTTAAACATAGGCTGGATGGCCATCTGTTGGAAATATTGTGATGGGGGTTCCTGCATGGCAGGGGGTTGGACTAGATGGCCCTTGAGGTCTCTTCCAACTCTATGATTCTATGATTCTATGATTCTATGAAGTCTCTTATGAGCAAAGGATTGAAGGGCTAAAGCAAAGAGTCAGCAAGATAACTTGCGTTGCTGAGACCAAAGGACAGCAGTGTAGAAAGCTTGTATGTACTGCTCTCCAGGGCCTCCAGCTGCACCATATCCTTGCCTTTCTCCTCTCTCCTCCAAGCCTCAGAAAGAGGCCTCCCTGATTCTGCCAGTACTTATATGATTCCTGCAACCCTCACTCTGACAGTGGTTTATAATTATGCAGGCTACCCATTGCACCACCCGGCCTCCCATCGAGCTGGGTACTCATGTTCTGTCCCTTCTGAGGGACAGAAGGTTGGGATCGAACTGAAGTCATGAGAATAATCTTGACTGCAGCACTGCAGTTTACGCACTGCACCTCAGGGCTCATGGTGGAAATTGGGGTTATCCCGAGAAGTACCTTCACTTCCTAGTTCACCGCTAGATTCCAATGGATCCCTCCAACAAAGCCAATCATCTTCTGAACAAGAGAGAACAGTATTGGCAGGTGTCTTCCTTCTACACATATCCCCAAAATTGGTGCGGTCTGTGGCTTAGAAAGGGAGGCAAACGTTGGGCATCCTAGTTGAAAGCAGAGCACCCCCCCCCCACACACACACACACACACTGCCACAAGCTGCTGCCATTCGGTGTCAACAGCCCTGGATGAGATGGACAAACCGGACCTTGTCTAAGCCAACATCCCTAATAGCAGGTCTATGCTTGAGAAATTTATTTACAGTATTTATTTATTTATTTATTTATTTATTTATTTATTTATTTAATGTATACACTGCTCCATCTAGCTACACAGCTACTCTGGGCAGTTTACAAACTGAGTTCCAGTTTGGAAGAAGGTGCGGTATAGAAATGCAATAAATAAATAAATAAATAAATAAATAAATAAATAAATAAATAAATAAATAAATAAATAAACAGAAATCAAAACCATAAACAGTAAAACATAATATAATAGATAAGCCCAAATATATAAATAAAAACACAATAACTAGTAAACAATATATAACAGAAACATAGAAGAGGAGCAAGATGGGCTACAGATAACAACAAAATAAATACGTAATAGCAATCATTATTAGAAAGACAGGACGCTGCCCAAATTCTGACATAGGTGGCCTCGGTTCAGAGCCACTCATGGAATCACTTTAGATCCCAAAAACCACTTGCAAGCGCCTCCTCACACTAGGCCCGTGTAACTTCACAATCGTCCAGGGTATGCCTACTTTGTCACGGACCTGTGTGACAGGTTTGGGCTGAAGCAGGACCAGGGAACTTTGTTTCCTTTGCCATAAAGCCCAGAGAAGATTTGTATATATATTTAGGGGTCTCTGGTCCTTTGTTGGAGCGGAGGGCAGAAGCACTCAAGCCATCTCGGTCAGGTAGAAGGTTCTGACAGTCTGAATCTTTAGGTATTTTCTAAATGGGTTAACCATCAGAGCATTATTTTGATTCACAGTACAGTATATTAAATGTACAAGGGTGTCAGCTTGCTGACAACTTCTGCGTTCTCTAAGACACATCGGGTGTTAGATGCACAAAGGAGGGTTTTGAAATATCTTCCGGGATGCAAAACCACAACATTGTGAAATGCTAGAGCTAATATGAAATGCTTATGTGACAAGAAGTTGAATCAGCCAAGAAGTGTCGCTTTAGAAGTATAACTTTAGCCATGCTCAGAGGAACACCAGGTCATATCAGGTAAAGAAAAAGGAACAATTATTAGTGTGTCAGCTAACGTAGTCTAAGGTAGTTCCCGTAAAAGCGGAACTGGTGTAGAAGATTCTCGACTCTGGGTGTGGCAGGCTGAAGGGTATTTAAGGAAGTGTTCTGGGCCATTTGGTTGTCCGGAATTTCTGTGACCACTGTTAGCGTCACCCAGATTCTGTGACCCTAAATGCATTTAGCTTTAGGTCTTGGATCTTTGCAATCATGATAAGAATTGCTGGTTCCAATTCCCCAGATGGACAGTACCACCATCTGGCTTCCTGTCTCTCTGTTATGTATGGTGTCAACTTCCTATGTTTTGCAATAAAGCTTTACTTGCCCCGGACAGCAAACCGTGGAAGTGGTTTTATTTAAACCAAATTTGAACTTATCAGTTCCAGAAGTTAACTTCCCGGCCGCAGACCAGCTGTATCGTTGGGAGCGACATCCTTCCCCGAATTCCCACCGCTCCAAACGGTCTGCCGCTTTCACTCTGCCAGGCTGCTCAGCTCTCTGGTGGCGTTATTTAATTTGGATCCATTGGGAGGGAAGGGCAAACTCCGTGACCTTTTAGAGGGGCTCGTTAGCCTGCTGCCTGACAAGCCGTCAGTGCTCATTAGCATACGTTGCCATCTTGGTCAGAAGGGTTCCTTCATTAGCATCCCAGGGTCAGGCTCAGCTGGAGCTCTGTCACTGCAAGTGGTCGTCGGAATTTCAGATGAGGAGCCGCCGAGACCCGTCAAGCTTGGCCACAGGAAATGCAGTGCAGCGGTGGCGCATGATGCACGGATGGGCAGAAGCCTCCTTGCATAAGCTTTGGGCTCGGAGGGAGGGGAGGTTCTACGGAGGCTAAAAGGGGCAAATTTCAGGAGGCTATGGAGGATAAACAAAGTATGCTGCTTATATACCACCCCACAGCACTTAAAGCACTCTCTGGTCTGTTTACCATTTTTAGTTATGCAGGCTACACCTCGCTGCTGCCACCAACCATCTGGGTACTCATTTTACCCACCTTGGAAGGCTGGAAGGCTGAGTGAACCTTGAGCCTGCTACCTGAAACTGAACCCCAGGTCAGGAGCTGGCCATTCATTTTACCCACCTTGGAAGGCTGGAAGGCTGAGTGAACCTTGAGCCTGCTACCTGGAACTGAACCCCAGGTCGGGAGCTGGACACTCATTTTACCCACCTTGGAAGGCTGGAAGGCTGAGTGAACCTTGAGCCTGCTACCTGAAACTGAACCCCAGGTCAGGAGCTGGCCATTCATTTTACCCACCTTGGAAGGCTGGAAGGCTGAGTGAACCTTGAGCCTGCTACCTGTAACTGAACCCCAGGTCGGGAGCTGGACACTCATTTTACCCAACTTGGAAGGCTGGAAGGCTGAGTGAACCTTGAGCCTGCTACCTGAAACTGAACCCCAGGTCAGGAGCTGGCCATTCATTTTACCCACCTTGGAAGGCTGGAAGGCTGAGTGAACCTTGAGCCTGCTACCTGGAACTGAACCCCAGGTCGGGAGCTGGACACTCATTTTACCCACCTTGGAAGGCTGGAAGGCTGAGTGAACCTTGAGCCTGCTACCTGAAACTGAACCCCAGGTCAGGAGCTGGCCATTCATTTTACCCACCTTGGAAGGCTGGAAGGCTGAGTGAACCTTGAGCCTGCTACCTGGAACTGAACCCCAGGTCGGGAGCTGGACACTCATTTTACCCACCTTGGAAGGCTGGAAGGCTGAGTGAACCTTGAGCCTGCTACCTGAAACTGAACCCCAGGTCAGGAGCTGGCCATTCATTTTACCCACCTTGGAAGGCTGGAAGGCTGAGTGAACCTTGAGCCTGCTACCTGGAACTGAACCCCAGGTCGGGAGCTGGACACTCATTTTACCCACCTTGGAAGGCTGGAAGGCTGAGTGAATCTCGAGCCAGCTATCTGCAATTGAACCCAGATCGTGAGCAGAGTTTTGGGTGCAGTACAGCAATTTAACTGCTGTGCTATCAGGCTCACATCAGTACCATACCAGACATATCTCAACCATGGGGCTCGAATGCAGATTCAACATAGTGTGAGACAAGAGTTGATTAAATTGCGACACACCTGTCACCACACATCTGTCTTCTCCAGACTATCTGGAAACTGAGTCATGGCAACTGGACTTCTTCTCTTGTGAGACTGAAATGATTCACTACTCATCCAAGCAGCTTCGTCAGTCTGAAGGTTAATGGCAAGTCCTCCAATTTATAGTTCACCTTGATTTCACATCATCCTAGTCTATGATAATGATTATAACAATGCCCTGATAATGCTGGGCTTGAGTAAAGGAGATAGAGGGACGCTCTTCTCCCTCTCACAAAATACCAGAACTAGGGGAGATCCACTTGAACTGAGGGTTGGGAGAGTGAGAACAGACAAAAGATTTTTTTTTTACCCAGCGTGTTGTTGGTCTATGGAACTCCCTGCCACAGCATGTGGTGATGGCATCTGGCCTGGATGCCTTCAAAAGGGGATTGGACAGATTGCTGGAGGACAAGTCCATCACAGGTGACAAACCATGATGGAGATATGACATCTCCAGGCTTAAAACCAGGATACTTTAAGGGCCAGAGGCAGGGGAGTGGTATCAGGAGACAGAGATCTAGGTCTCGTGCGCTCCCAGACGCATCTGGTGGGGCCACTGAGAGATACAGGAAGCTGGACTAGATGGTCCTTTGGCCTGATCCAGCATGGCTCTTCTCATGCTCTTATGAATAGGCTCATAAATTGGACGAAGGCCTGAATAGGCTTGTTAGGTGGACAGTAAACTGAATGGGTTCACAGGTGGACCATGATCTGAATAGGCTCATTAGGTGGATAAGGCCTGGGCTGCATGAACGTCCCACCTATGCAACCTTTCCCAACACCCATTAAGTCATTAGCTTATTATGGCATTGCTGGTGGAGGTGTGAAGTGCTTCTGATTTGTCTGGAAATTGATGAAAGTACCACTTGATAAGTAGCAGACAGATTGTGCCTGAGGGGGGGGGCATCTCTTTTAAGGTAAGGGTTTTCAATACACACATGAATAGCTTCCTTGACCCCCTCTCTCAAACCACCTCTCTTCTCTGTCTTCTCTGGCTCAACTTCCAGACAGACTCATCTGGGTGACTGCGAATCTTCACAGACAAGTAACACAAGTAGTACTACACTTTCGGACCTAGCGGCAATGCATATCAATCCATTTTAAAGTCAAATACCAGGTACGCAGTTATTCAGGGAAAGCTTTTCCCTGCATGCGGAAGGACACCAAGTGTCACAAACCCTATCCTCACCTTCCCACACGCCCATTGCTCGTCCTGAATACCTAAGCACAAGCCTAATCCCACAGGTCAAGTTTCAAAACGGTACAGGAGAGTCAAGGTGGAGATTTCTGTACACACAGATTCTGCTCTGCATCAAACTAAACACAGTTAGTTTTAAGACATCACAAGGCTCTTGGCAGGTTTTAAGTACGTCCATGTTTACCTAGAGGTAAATCTCACAGAGTTCAACAGAGTTTACTCCTAGGTAGAAGTACATGCCTACTCCTAAAGACATTCTCTCTAGAATCTGAGACAGTATTTTCACATTAATTCATAGAATTATGACCTATAAGGGGCTTACAAGGACACTGAGTCCAACCCCTGATCCATGCAGGAACCCATATCAAAGGAGACCAGTGCTTCACAATCTGTAGTGTTCATCAATGACCAAGAGACAGGAATAAGCAATGAGGTGGCCAAGATTGCGGATGACACGAAACCTTTTCCGGGTGGTAAAAACCAGAGAAGATTCTGAAGAGCTCCAGAAGGATCTCTCCAAACTGGGGGAATGGGAGAGTGGCCCCCTCACAAAATACCAGAACTAGGCGACATCCACTCAATGTGAGAAGAGACAAAAGAAAATACTTTTTTTTTACCCAGTGTATAGGTAATAGTCTGTGGAACTCCCTGCCACAGGAGGTGGTGGTGGCATCTGACCTGGATGCCTTCAAAAGGGGATTGGACAGATTCCTGGAGAAAAAGTCCATCACAGGCTGCAAACCGTGATGGAGATGTGTAATCTCTGGGCTTAAAACCGGGGTACTTTAAGGGCCAGATGCAGGGGAGTGGTATCAGGAAACAGATATCTAGTCTCGTGTGCTCCCAGGTGCATTTGGTGGGGCCACTGTGAGATACAGGAAGCTGGACTAGATGGGCCTTTTGCGTGATCCAGCATGATTCTTCTTATGTTCTTATGTTCTTATGAGGTCTGCTTAGAGGTGGTTGGTCAAATTTCTCTTGCATGCCTCTAGCATTGGAGCATTCATGAATCACGACCTCTCAAAGGCATTGGTCCCAGTGTTGTACTGCTCTAACAGTCATGAAGTTTTTCCTTAACCAAAATCTGGTTTCCTGTAACTGTTGAGTCCATTGTTGTATGTCCTCCCCTTGGGGATGATGGAGAACAGACCCTGCCCTGCCTCTTAGGTCATAAGACTTAGTGAAGTCAAGATAGACTGTACTATGTTTACAGTATTCCATCTGTCTGTCAGGAAGGTTACCCAATCAAAAACTGATATCAGATTCATCTAGCGAGATATGTTCTTGACAAAACCTTGTTGCCTTCTAGTTGTTGTTTTTGTTCAGTCGTTCAGTCATGTCCAGCTCTTCATGACCCCATGGACCAGAGCTCGCCAGGCCTTCCTATCTTCCACTGCCTCCCGGAATTTGGTCAAATCCATATTGGTTGCATCAATGACACTGTCCAACCATCTCATTCTTTGCTGTCCCATTTTCCTTTTGCCTCCAGTCTTTCCCAACATCAGGGACTTTTCCAAGGACTCCTCTCTCCTCATGAGGTGGCCAAAGTACTGGAGCCTCAGCTTCAACATCTGTCCTTCCAGTGAACATTCGGGGTTGATTTCTTTCAGGACGGATACGTTTGACCTCCTTGCAGTCCAGGGGACTCTCAAGACTCTCCTCCAGCACCACAACCTTCTTTATGGTCCATCTCTCATTCTATACATCACTACTGGAAAGACCAAGCTTCCAGGAGCCCTGTGGCACAGTGGTTAAATGCCTGCACTGCAGGTAAAACTGTGCTCACGACCTGGGGTTCAATCCCCGGTAGCAGGCTCAAGGTTCACTCAGCCTTCCATCCTTCCGAAGTCGGTAAAATGAGTACCCAGCTTGCTGGGGGGCAATGTGTAGCCTGCATATTGTAATTTAAAAAAGCTGTAAACCACGCAGAGACTACTTGAAGTGGTATGGGATGGTATATAAGCAGAACATTAAGATGTTTCACTTAACGTTTATTACTGCTGTTTATTTTACTGTTTTCTTTGTTTGTATCCTGGTTGTAAACCGCCCGGAGTTCCATCGGGAAGACGGGCAGTATATAAATATTAAAATAAATAAATCAATAAAAATAAACACTTTGCTTTGCTTTGCTTTCTAGCTACTACTGCCTTTTTTTCTTCCCATCAGAACTCAAATCTTGACAGCTGCCTTTTTCCTCAGCCAACTCCCTTTTTGCCAGGCATAAATTTAATACATGAAGTTGTAGGAGAAAATGTTGAAATTAAGTCTGTGCTATTTTGTTTGTTTGTTTGTTTGTTTGTTTGGAGTATTTTTACCCTGCCTTTCTCCTTGGAAAAGGACCCAAGGCAGCTTACAGTACTAAGGGACAATATACTGTCCAGTACAATTAAGACATATTCTAGTTTGAGAACAGGGAATCAGAAGAGACATCTTACACAGCATTAAAAGACAACATTAAAGCTACAAGAGAACACGAGCAGTTTAAGACAGAGTAAAAATTCCATGTAAAAGTTATGAGGGATGGAAACTAACATTGAAAACATAGTGTCAATGCAATCACACAGGGTTGTAAGTGATTATAAACACAAAGTCCATGTGATCATGTATGGTAGATTCATGTAAAAGACACATAATAGGTAGTCCATCATTCAGGGAAAGCATGCCTGAAGAGGATGGTCTTTGCCTGTTTCCAGAAAGACAGCAGAGATGGGGCATCCTGAGCATCCTGAGAAGGCATGATTGTCTGAGGGGGAGAACCATCTCTGGGAAAGGTGGCAGGCAGTAAGAAAAGAGGAAGATGAAATACGAGATGGAGTGACGACTACAGGAAGCCACAAGCTTGGACTTGCAAGCGCTGAGCAGGCCAGTTGCAGAGAAGGACATTTTGGAGCTTGCTCACTCATAGAGTCGCCGTACGTCAGGGGTGATGTGACAGCACATGACAACAACAGGAGAATGTCTGTCAGGTGCTGCCGAAAAATATTTCAAAATGATTGTGATGTGATAGCTTGCCTCCAGTCTCTGTACAAAAAGACTCTTTTATGGCTATCCTGGCAATCAATTGGAAACTTGGCTACCCCCTCCACTCCCTCAAAGTGCTTCAAGGGAACTTACTCATGTTTACTGCTTCCAGGAATCTTAGGAACCGACAGGGGGGAAATTACTCCTCTTTTAAAAGCTATTCTTGACCTTAAAGAAGCCGTTTGAGCATCTCTCCTCTCTCCCCCCCCCCTGCCCGTCCCACTTTTGAACTTCAGAAATTCCCTGCACCTCCGCCACCATCCTTACCAATGTTTGATCATCTGTCTCTTCTGCCTAATGACCGAAGTTAGACTTCCAATAAAACTCTCTTTATTGGCCGGGTAATCGTCAGCAGCAGCATCCGTGACACCCGATTCCAGATGCCTTGGCTTTATTAGCTTCCTCCAGAAAGGTCTTAATATTTATGTGATTTAGTGATCTTTTGAAACGGCAGCCTGGCCATTAGAGATGCATTTTGCAGGCACGCCGCCTAAGTCCGTGACACATAATTTCTTTCTAAACAGACATGTTGGGCTGGAGCGTTCATTAAGCACCCTTTCCCGCACTCAAACCCATTTTAAAGAATGCCATTCAGGGGCAGCATTTCTAGGGATCACCCATGACGGATGGCCTCCTCTCGGTTACGAAAGCCCCCGTGTTGCAACGTCCTCCAGTCGGGATACAGGTGCATTGTGTGTGTGTGTGTGTGTGTGTGTGTGTGTGTGTGTGTGTGTGTGTGTGTGTGTGTGTTGTGTCGTTACAGTCGTGACCGACTCTACGTGACTCCATGTCCATGGAGTTTTCTTGGCAGCAGTACTGGAGTGGTTTCCCAGTTCCTACTCCAGGCACCTACAGCACCTGGTATTTCCTGGTGGTCTCCCATCCAAGTACTAACCAGAGCCGACCCTGCTTAGCTTCCGAAATCAGGCGAGATCGGATGCGCTTAGGGCATCTAGATAGTTGTGGTTTATGATGAGGAAGGGAGAGAAAGTTCAAGTGAGAGACGGATGGCATTTGTCTTCCCAACTAGGGGAATGATCTGCAGAACGTCAAGAATTTTGGGGTGTCCCAGGGTTCTGTTCTGGGTCCGGTGCTATTTAATATCTTTATTAATGACTTGGAGGAAGGAATAGAGAGTAGGCTGATCAAATCTGCAGATGATACCAAATTGGGAGGGGTTGCTAATTCCCTAGAGGATCGGATGAAAATCCCAAAGGACCTTGACAAATTAGAATGCTGGGCCAAAGCAAACGGAATGGATTTCAATAGAGGGAAATGTAGGGTGCTGCATGTAGGTAAAAAGAATGAATTGCACAGATATAGGATGGGAGACACCTGGCTGGAAAATAGTACCTGTGAAAGGGATCTGGGAGTCTTGGTGGACCATAAATTGAACATGAGTCAGCAGTGTGATGCGGCAGCCAGGAAAGCCAATGCAATTCTTGGTTGCATCAACAGAACCATTGTGTCTAGATCAAGGGAAGTGATAGTGCCACTCTATTCTGCTCTGGTCAGACCCCACCTGGAATACTGTGTCCAGTTCTGTGCGCCTCAATTTAAAAAGGATGTTGACATCCTCAAGCAGGTACAGAGGTGGGCGACCAGGATGGTTGAAAATCTGGAAGAAATGTCTTTGGCTTCAGAGACTAGGATGCAGGGCAATTGTATCAAACTACAGGAAAACATTTGAACATTAGGTAGGACTTCATGACGATTAAAGTTGTTCAGCAGTGGAATAATATGCTGCCACAAAGGAGGGTGTTGGAGTCTCCTTCTTTGGAGGTTTTTAAACAGAGGCTGGATGGCCATCTGTCGGAAATATTGTGATGGGGGTTCCTGCATGGCAGGGGGTTGGACTGGATGGCCCTCGAGGTCTCTTCCAACTATGATTCTATGATTAACTTTCCCCATCTTTGCTTGCCTGGAGTGCAAGAAACATTTTATGTTTTGTTATTGAATTTCTATGCCCCCTTTCTCCCAGGTACAGGACCCATGGTGGCTCACAAATTACACCTTTAAAAAAGAATCTTTCATAGGTTTGTATTAAAAGAACTACACTAATGTCTTGGTTTACAAGCATAATCCCTTCCAGAAGGAAACATGCTTCTAAACCTAAACACTCGTATATTAAAGCAAATTTCCCCATAGGAAATAATGGGAACTCGTTCTGGGGTCTCATAGACCACATACTAGACACATAAAATACCAAAAGTCACAATAGATGTTGGCTAGAAGTCCACGTCCACACCATGGTTTATGTACCTCGCTGCAGAATCTGCTCTGCTTGGGACTAACAACTGGATTCTACTTTGTGTTTTTAACGTGACAATAGCAAAGTGCAATTTGTAGCCCTATACACATGACCAGCTGCCCCATGACTATAAACGGTTTGAAAAATAAGAAAGGTTGTTGGAAACAAATTTAATAAAAATATAAATATAAAGAAAAATAAAAACCTAACCTGTATTCCTCTTTGAAAATGTTCCTGGTTGTTTCAAGGGAGACCTTCCTCTGCTTTGGAGGCTGTCTGAGACAGAAGGTTCCAGACTATTCCCCACAATCCAGCAGGGGGAGGGAGGGAGGAAGGGAGAGCCACCATTGGTTCAATTGTGATCATGTGACCTGCTCCAGTGCTTGTATTGCAAGATATTGCTTGTTGATCAAGGCAAAATTGAGAAGAAATGTTTGCTTCTCTTGCAAAATGCTCTTTAACCAAGTTACTCTTAAACCAAGGTATTACTGTAGTTAAAACAGTTAAAAGCAACTTAAAACAGATTCCGATGGATGCCCTGAGTAAAAACCCTTCGCTGGCTACTCAAAATGTCCAAGAGGAGCTCTCAGTAATCTGTTTTCATGCAAAGGCTATTTATTTATTCATTCATTCATTCATTCATTCATTTGATTTTTATACTTCCCAACTAGCTAGCTCTAAGGCTACTCAGCAAGAATGGCCATTATTGAAGGTGTGTGTGACATCTTGTGTCAATTTTCTTCTCACAAGCCAAAATTCCACTTCGTTCCACCTGCAAACAAAAGAAACTCACCTGCGAAGGTGAGTTGCAAAGAGGCCTAAAGTTAATAATGAGTGTTTTAATCTAGAAAAAAATACTCCAGGCTGGTGGGAAGCAAACAGGCATGCATTGGTAGTGAAGCTGAGTTTTTAATTCCTGGTAAAATTCTGTTTTTTATACACAGCAGAGGTACGGAGATTTATGGAGGAGAAAAACTACAAGTTTCCCAGATGGTCCATTCCTTTCCCATTAACTGTCACTTAAAGTCTGAATGACTCACTCAGAAACACTTATAGTAGAACAGGTTAAAAAAACTTCTGCAGTGTACTTGTGTGTTCTGCATTCTTTGCTCCACATATGCTTAGCAACCAACTGAACTTATCACCAGCAAACAAACAATTGACACCAGACAACTAAAGAGAGGGAAAACACTCAGCTGAGAGGTGGAGTTCTCCTTGAAATCAAAGAAGGGAAGGAACAATTGGTTGGTGCTAGATGTAGTAGTGTGGGTTTTAGTGATTTCAGCAGTGATTTCAGCTCTTAGACATAGCAGGCTGGAGGCAGCTTCTAGTGTAACAGCTCTTTATTCAGGGAGAGAACAAGACTGGGGACTGGGGAGAGGGAGCTACATTTATAGGAGCCAGGACTGGCTAGGAAAAGATACATTTTGGAGGGAACAATTACAACCAATCACAAAGCTGCCTTTTGGCACAGACTAATAGGATTGAGGATCCAAATGCAGCAACTTGAATAAACCAATAGGCCTGTTCCCTTTGGAACAGGAAAGCAGTTACTTCAACAAAAGCAAGTACAGATAATAGGAATAGAGATCAATACACAACACCCCTCCCCCCTGGTGGGCACAGCACACGTAATCCTTTAGATATTGTGGGGCCCTGCGACTTCTAATTGATCTCCTGACCACGGGTGTTGCACGGGCTTGAGCAGGCAGTGTCTGTGGTGGAGAGTCTACTGTAATAGCTTCGTCTGACACGGAGGGGGTTTCAGACAACTCAGTGTCCCTGATCTGTTCCTCGGCACCATGAGGACTTGCAGGAGCAGATTCATTTGCTGAAGCCACTGGTACCTGCATTCCTGGGGCATCTCCGCTCTGGTCTTGCAGCTGTGACTCATTCATGGGGGTAGTGTCACTCTCGGGCTGCAATTCT
The DNA here is from genome assembly GCA_037367245.1 of Phrynocephalus guinanensis. Taxonomy (NCBI): domain Eukaryota; kingdom Metazoa; phylum Chordata; class Lepidosauria; order Squamata; family Agamidae; genus Phrynocephalus; species Phrynocephalus guinanensis. Next base: position 208,631,114 of record CM074732.1, on the reverse strand, counting down.
CCCACACCTGTACCAACTCTACTGGGCGCTCTGCACCTCAGTTGGTCCACGTGCCTACGCCAGACCCTGCCATCTTCAATGGTCACGTAATAAGAGACTGGCCCAGACGCTCTGGTGAGCACCCCTGGCACCCACAGGGGACCTCTGGCATAATTTCTCACCCAGACCAAATCTTTAGGAGCAAAATACCTCGTAGAGTCGCTCTCTGTCTGTGGAGGTGCTCTAGCATTGCGGTTTGGCATTTTGTCTGGGTGGACATAGTCCAGCACCGTTACTAGCCTTCTACCTAGGAGCAGCTCTGCTGGCGAATTGCCCGTAGTAGTACACAGCGTCGTATGCTGCAAGAACAACATTCGGGCAATGCGCGTTGACCAGTAACCCTCCATCAAGCGTGCAATAGATCCTTTGGCTGTCTGCACCATGCGCTCAGCCTGCCCATTGGATGAGGGATGAAAAGGAGCTGAGGTGACCCCTCTTATGAAATTATCAGCCAGGAATGCCCTGAATTCTTGGGATACAAAGGCTGCTCCATTGTCTGACACAAAGGTATTGGGCAACCCGTGGGTTGCGAACAGCTGTCTCAACACTTTGATGACCGCAGCTGACAACATGCTGGGAACCATAGCCACCTCTAACCATTTAGAATACGCATCAATGATAACCAAAAAAACCTTTCCTTGGAATGGCCCAGCAAAATCTAAGTGCAGCCGGCTCCACGGAGTCCGGGTCTGCTCCCACCAGTGGACTGGTGCTCTGGCCACTTCTGGGCGCACTTCCTGACATGCCTTGCACATCCGTACCCATTGTTCAACATCGTGGTCCATTCCAGGCCACCATACATAGCACTGGGCCAGCGACTTCATCCTGACCATTCCCGGACGCCCCATGTGCAGTGTATCCAGAACCCTGTTTCTCAGTGGCGCTGGGATGATCACCCTGTCTCCCCACAGTAGACAGCCCTTATGCAGGGATAGCTCATGTTGCCTTGTTGCGTATGGTCTAAATTTTTCTTCATGTGGGCCACCTGACCATCCCCTCCCCACCCAAGTGAGCACACGGGAGAGAGCGGTATCTTTCCTCGTTCTCTCAGCTATTTCAGTGGCAGTTACAGGGCCCCCCGGAAGTGTTTCCAGCATCATCACTCATTCCGCTGCGGCAGGATCCGCATCACTCACACCAGGAAGGGGCAAGTGACTTAGTGCATCAGCGTGGCACAACCTTTTCCCTGGAACATGGGTCAGGGTGTACTGGAACCCATTCAGGAATATAGATCATCGCAACATTCTGGGAGAGAGAATCTGTGGCGTCTGTTTGTTCGGGTTGAACAGAGGCTTGTGGTCAGTTTCAAGGAAGAAGGGCCGACCGTATAAATAGTCATGAAACCTTTTAATCCCTGCCACTATTGCCAGGGCTTCCTTGTCAATTTGTGCGTAGTTGCGCTCCGTTGGCGACAACGTACGAGAATAGAACGAGATGGGCTTTTCTGACCCATCCACTTCCCTATGGCTCAGCACAGCTCCCAGCCCATACTGAGAGGCATCACATGCCAGGACAAGAGGTTTTGACTCGTCATAATGAGCAAGGACGCTCCTGCTAGTCAGCATGCCCCACAAGGTGTCAAAAGCCTTCTGCTGTGCCTGAGCCCAACGCCACACACTCTTTTTCTTCAATAGTTTATGCAACGGATCCGCTATTGAAGCTTTCTGAGGTAGGAATGAATGATAAAAGTTAATAAGTCCCAGGAATGACTGTAACTCCATCTTGTTCAGTGGGCGTGGTGCCTCAGTAATGGCTTTAATTTTAGAGTCAGTGGGGTGGATGCCCGTTGCATCAATTTTAAACCCCAAGAAATCCACAGATGGCACCCCAAAACTGCATTTTTCCTTTTTTAGCTGCAGCCCCACCTCTTTAAATTTGATTAACACAGCACGGATACGCCCAACTAGTTCCTGGGGGTCTTTCCCAGCAATCAGAACATCATCAAAAAATGGCAAGGCCCCTGGCAGACCCCTTAACACGCGCTCCATTAGTCCTTGAAAAATCCCTGGGGCCACACAAACTCCAAACTGTAACCTGTTTACTCGGAAAGCCCCTTTGTGTGTTACGATAGTCTGTGCTTCCGCAGATTGCGGAGTCACTGGCAGCTGCTGGTAAGCCTGTGCCAGGTCAAGTTTGGCAAAAAAAATTCCCCCAGCTAGTTTTGCCAACAGCTGTGAGACGACTGGAATGGGGTATGAATTTCCACTGAGTGCCTTGTTGATGGTACATTTGTAATCTGCACAAATTCTCACTTCCCCATTTGCCTTAAGGGGTGTGACGATAGGAGTCTCCCACTTAGAAGAGTCCACAGGTGAAAGAACTCCCTGTTTGACCAATTTGTCCAGTTCCGCCTCAATCTTGGGTTGCAGCGCAAATGGCACTCGCCTTGGCTTGAGTCGGATTGGGGCCACCATGGGGTCCAGCTCAAAGTCAATTGGAGGCCCTTTATAACAACCCAGTTTTCCACTGAAGAGTTCGGCAAATTCCTCGCCTAACTCCTTGCCCAACTATGGGGAAGTTTGGACTGAGTTGAGCCCTGATATACACAGTCCCAAGGCGGGAAACCAGTCAGTACCCAGGAGACTGGGGCAACTCCCCTTTGAAATCACCAATTTAAGCACGGCCTATTTCTCCCAGAATTGTACCCTCACCGCACACATTCCGAGAATGTGGATGTGGCCAGCCGTGTATGATTGCAAGGTTGCTGGGAATGGTTCAGGAGAGGGGAACTTACCCCCAGGGAAGAGCCCCCTTGCAGTCTGGTCTGAGACAGTGGTGAATCCCGATCCGGAATCCACCTCCATGTCGCATGGTTGACCTTCAATTTTCACTCTGACGGATGTTTTGCCTTGCGCCAGGAACTGCACGGTCTCTCCGTTGATCTCTGTGAGATAATTGCAGTCGTCCAGGAGATGAGTCGTGGTGGATGATCTGCGACGCATTGATCTAGGTGATTGC